>CM076574.1:957013721-957266811 GCA_034641835.2 Pinus albicaulis
ACTGTTTTGATTCATTAGATTAGCAGCACCTTTTCATTTCAGCAGTACACTTTTACTTTCTTTCAAGTCTTGTCATTGTAATTTTCAATTTGTTTTTAAAGTTTCAAGTTGGTAAATCATTATAGGGGATATCACTTCCTTGAACAAATATAACCAAACTTGTTTTCATTTTAGAATTTCCATTTCACCTTAGAAAAACCAAAAACTACAAAAAGTTAAGAAATAGGTTATCTTGCACATATAGTGCGCCGCACTTCATCAGCTTACGATTCCCGGATTGACAAATTAAATGCAGCAATTTAGGACACACTAAATTGACCAAACAGTGTGCACGCCCAAATAATGGTTCTTCATGTGTCTGAGCATATTATTCTCCTTGTTTTCCTTCTCCAATAGCTTCTCAAGATGAATTTTGACTCTCTCAAGCCAAGTCTCTCTATCGGCCTCAATCTCCCGCTCAATAGGTTTCATCTCGGATGGGCTTCTTCGGGCAGCTTGCCGGTTCTCACGGATGTTTTGTAACTCCGTGATCGTCTGCTGATCCTCTAACTGTTTGTTCCACTACTCCAGATAGCTTATGATCCATTGAGCTCTCTGCAACTTGTCGGTCAATGTGCTAATCTCTATTTTTTTCTCCTGGATGATCTCTCTCAGTTTTGAGCTTGGAGAGCTCAAGTCCTCATCAACCAATATGAAATCAGTATCCTGGCCTCCTGAAGGGCCCTCATCCTGCATAGGCCTCTTTCCTTTGTCCTGTACCTGTATCTGTGCTGATCATGACAGCAACGAGACCCCTTCCACCCCGGGTGGAGATAGTACTCGTCGGGCCGCTGCAAATAATGCTCTCGTGCCTCTCTGATAAGTAACAACCACTGGCACACTGATAGGATTTGTCTTGGGAGTTTCAAACTGATGTGAAGGCTCACCTGGCTTATGAACAATATTCGGAGGAGGCTGAGGGGCTGTGAAGAAGTCACGGGAAATGAAATATTCCCATGCAATGCCCTGCAATCCGAGCTGATGTACCACAATGATATTAATGAGCGCATAATGATAAATGTTATTGTACTGCTGCTCGGCAGTCTTCTTCTACACAAGAGTGGTCATCCTCTCTATGTTTCAGCACATGAAATAAGGTATGTTCATCATCCTCACTCTCATGAAATGCATCAATAATCTGATGTGGTATGCATAGAGGCGTGAAAACCAGCCCTCACAACTAAAGTATCGGATAATGAGTCTCATCAAAGGCGCATAGGATTCCTTCAGAAACCAGAATGGGAATACTCTGCTGAGCTACCTCACATAGCTAGGCCTGATGTATGGTTCATAATGCACTCTGTCCACCTGCTGTCTTTTGTTCCACTCTTCACCAACATTCGGTATTCATGTTGCCTGAGATATGGTTTCCGGTGTCAAGGTGAAATTTACACCAGCGAGAGTTACCTGACCATCATGCAAATGTAAAAAAAACAAACGAGCCAACTCCTGATGATACTGAATCTGAGAAATCCTCTCACAATACTGATAGCATGACTGCTCTCGGAAACATACCATGGCAAGTGGGCAGGCCTGCAACTGAGTCAATGAGGTGGGCTCTTCTCTCACATGTTTTCCTCCTTTACGAGGCCTTCTCGGTGCATGTAACTTAGTGGTAGTGTCACTGTCTTGTTCATATGATGAATCTATATCCATCTCCATGGTGTTGCAAGATATATGTCAAGTGTATGTTTGGTTTGTTGAAAATGAGAAATGAGAACTTGGTGTCTTTATCTCCAATTGCCAAAAATATGTGCCAAATAGGAAAGGACTGTGGGAAATATGGACAGTGGGTATAATGGAGCTTTGTCAAGTGAAATTAAAGTGTGAGGACAGTCACTTGAATATTTGGGAATTTTGGATTTAGGAACTTTTTGCAAATGATAGGGAAAGGGATAAGAATAGGGAATGAAAGGATTGAGGGATAGGGATAATGGGAATGAGTGATAATGGGATTATAAGGGAATAGGAGAGGGGCCTTATGATGATATGACAGTGATGAGAAACATAGGTGAAAAATGGAAAGGGAGTGTTTTTGCACCAAAGTCAAGTTTTAACACCCAAATTCAAACCCTAGGAGCAGTTTCTCACCAAATGATAGGGTTTATAATTTCACCAATCAAAATATTATATCCTCCCCTCCAAACAACAACAAACACAAGCTAATAGCAATGGAAAGGTCAATCGAACTTACTCGGAGCAAAAGAGATTGAGTCGTTTTGATTTTTGGAAGCAGTGATGAGATTTTTTGCTTGACAGCTCTGTGCGCCGCGCCTTATGAGTGCGCCACGCACGTTCAAAAAAACACTGTGAATGGCGGCTCTATGTGCCGTGACCTCCTTATGCGCCGCGCCTTCTCCCAACGCGCCGCGCAACAACTCCAATACACAGTCCAGCCTCAAACCACCGACTTCGCTCTCCACGATTTTCCCTTAAGTCTTTGACAACTTCTTGCATGCAAATGAAATTTGAATGGTGAAAATATCTTGTATAGCCATGGATTTTGATTTTTGTTTTGCAAAAACCCACTTTCTTATGTTTTGGCTTTAGCGCTTTTCACTTTCTAATACAAACTCTGTTTTTGTTTCCACTTTGACTTTTTTGACTTGAATGATGAAACTTTTGTCAATTTTTTGCAGGGATGACTAGCATGAATTTTGGTAAAGGCGACTAGGGCTACGCCTGAAGAATTTGAAAACTGAAAAATTTTGAAAATTACATGGCAATTTATTGCAAAGGACAATACTGATGATTTTTCTTCAAAACAGAGTTTTGAAGAAGAATCGTGATCTAACATTATGACGATGAAATTTTCGAAATGAAAACTTATTTTGAACCTCCCTCTGGCCTGCTGGCATTATTGGACACTTTGAAGACAAAATTTGCGAAACCATAGACCTAATGACTGGAATGAATCTTTACTGACTAAGAGACCAAAACAGGACTGTAAATGACTTTAAAATTGATTTTGATGAATAGACATGGACCAACAGGTACATGACATGAGGGACATGAGTGACAAAACCCTTCTGTCAGAAGACCGATGCTCCTAATGGAATGTGAATGACTGAAGTGAATGAGACACCTAAACATGAAATGCAACAAAAGAGATTTTGATCTCTGACGGAGGGATGAACATACTAACTCTAATAGCCTGCACAAGGATCAAAGAATGATAACAACATACGAAAACATACTTTCATTCATAAATATTTAATTGGTCAAGGAGAACTAAACGTATTGCAAAATATTAAACACATCAAACGAAAAATGGGAACCAAAACATCAGTCACATATTAATAAGTAGAGAGAAGAAGTTTACAACCAAAATATCCTTGACGTCGCAACCTCCTTCGACGAGTCCAGTCAAACGTGTCTCAAGTATTCGTCAGGGATTAGACCTTGCAAAGCAATGGGTCTAGACTCTCTCTCGTCAATGGATTCCTCTATGCTCTATCTCACACTAGCTATATTGAGACTATTCATCTATTCAACCATTTCAGCTAGCTACAACTATGTGAGAAGGATGTATTTATAGGAGAGGAGGGGGTGGTTTGGGATCCCTCATAAGGTGGAAGGGAGGCCTTATCCTTTGGGAGGTTTTTCAAATGTAGGAAACAAGAAGCCAAACGAAGGTCTTCGACATTATTTAGTCAAACAAACCATGCTGAATCTACTCACGAAGTGGTTGGGAATGGAAACTTCGCTTCTATTTTAAAAAACTTTCCAAAAAAGGCTCGGCGTGGGCAGTCCACTGAGACATAGCACCAATGGGCGCGAGGCCATAACTTCTTGCTAGCGTCAACCCAAAATCATATGTTTTTGAGAGCCTGCTCCAGGAATAGTCAATATAGGAAATGTTCTTCTCATGGAAAGGGATGTAATGAAACTTTTTGCAATGTATGATAATACACAGAAGTCACGCAAATGGTCCTCCAATGTTCAGGATGGGGATTGCAGGGATGGTGACAAAATGTTGTGTAACACCTACCCCTCCCAACATATCTTCTCCATTAGATACCCTTTCAACCTCCATCGTTTTCCCCTTCCAACTAGAAAAAATAAAGGAAAAATAATTTGCAATGTGACCCACCTGATGGCATAAAAAATAGTGGAAAGGGATTCCTTCGCAGTCTAGTATCTTATTATAGGATGCTCCCCTGCATTTGATAACCAAAATCGATACCATACCCTCCCTGAAATCCAAACTGTCCAATATGCGTGCATAGGATATTTTCCCCGTCTCCATAAAAGAATGGTAAAAATCCAAAAAAGTGACAAGATAATCTTCAATCCTATGAAATAAATATTCAATCCACATATGAAGTGGAAAGACAGGTAGTCTCACCCACATCAGATCAACCCCAGGATTTTCTATGTCTGGTTCAAAAAAGGGAGACCACCTCTTAAACAAAATAGGATCTTCCTTAATACATTAGAACCGAGATAACACACAATTTACCTCTTCTTCGACTTTGAAGCGCAAGGAAAAATAACCCCGTGTTGGATTGTCAACATAAGGAAGGATCATGATGTTCAAGGCCCAAATATCCTAGAGCCATTTTCTCCATCTACCTACTAAAAAAATCCTACCCCAGACTCTCAATACCAGTACTCAATAAAACATATCCGTTATTTCTTCAACTCTTACTCCTCCCAAAACCACCTTTGTTGGAAAGTTGGCATTGTCTCTCTAGATAGTGGCAGTAAGTGTGTTGGCATTGATGTTTACAATCATGTTGGGAGATCAAGTTGGGAAGTTGGAATTTCCTGATAGTTAGAAAGTGTGTTGGCATTGATGTCAACCAGATCATGATGGATGTATGTGCTATCATGATGTTAGGCAAGACAACGTTGATGTCCACAAGGTTGGATGTGATAGAAACAAATTCTAGCATTGATGTGCTTGATGTTTCAATCTCAGGGGGAGTCCTATGGTTGTTGCAGTCTCTTGTAGAGAATCATCATAATAGACAACTTATTGGAGAATTCAAAAAATGATGGATATGATGGTTGGGAGTCCTAGACTTTTGAGGAGATTCTTCCTCAAGAGATTATCTTAACTACGTGAGAAGGATATATTTATAGGAGAGGAGGAGGTGGTTTGGGATCCCTCATAAGGTGGAAGGGAGGCCTTATCCTTTAGGAGGTTGCTCAAATGTAGGAAACAAGAATCCAAATGAAGGTCTTCGACATTATTCAGTCGAACAAACCATGCTGACTCTGCTCACGAAGTGGTTGGGAATGGAAACTTCGCTTCTATTTTTAAAAAAAATCCAAAAACAGCTCGGCGCGGGTAGTCTGCTGAGACATAGCACCAATGGGCGTGAGGCCATAACTTCTTGCCAGCGTCAACCCAAAATCATATGTTTTTGAGAGCCTGCTCCAGGAATAGTCAATAGAGGAAATGTTCTTCTCATGGCAAGGGATGCAACGACTGCAATGTATGACAATACACAGAAGTCACACAAATTGTCCTCCAATGTTCGGGATGGGGATTTCAGGGACGGTGACAAAATGTTGTGTAACACCTACCCCTCCCAACATCTCTTCTCCATTAGATACACTTTCAACCTCCATCGTTTTCCCCTTCCAACTAGAAAAAATAAAGGAAAAATAATTTGCAATGTGACCCACCTGATGGCATCAAAAATAGTGGAAAGGGATTCCTTCGCAGTCTAGTATCTTATTATAGGACGCTCCCCTAAATTCGATAACCAAACTCGATACCATGCCCTCCATGAAATCCAAACTGTCCAATATGCGTGCATAGGATCTTTTCCCCGTCTCCATAAAAGAATGGTAAAAATCCAAAAAAGTGACAAGATAATATTCAATCCACATATGAAGTGGAAAGATAGGTAGTCTCACCCACATCAGATCAACCCCAACATTTTCTATGTCTGGTTCGAAAAAGGGAGACCACCTCTTAAAAAAAATAGGATCTTCCTTAATACATTAGAACTGAGATAACACACAATTTACCTCTTCTTCGACTTTGAAGCGCAAGGAAAAATAACCCCGTGTCAGATTGTCAACATAAGGAAGTATCATGATGTTCAAGGCCCAAATATCCTAGAGCCATTTTCTCCATCTACCTACTAAAAAAATCCTACCCCGGACTCTCAATACCAGGACTCAATCAAACATATTCATTATTTCGTCAACTCTTACTCCTCCCAAAACCACCTTTGTTGGAAATTTGGCCTTGTCTGTCTAGATAGTGGCAACAAGTGTGTTGGCATTGATGTTTACAATCATGTTGGGAGATCAAGTTGGGAAGTTGGAATTTCCTGACAGTTAGAAAGTGTGTTGGCATTGATGTCAACCAGATCATGATGGATGTATGTGCTAGCATGATGTTAGGCAAGACAACGTTGATGTCCACAAGGTTGGATGTGATAGCAAAAAATTCTAGCATTGATGTGCTTGATGTTTCAATATCAGGGGGAGTCCTATGGTTGTTGCAGTCTCGTGTAGAGAATCATCATAATAGACAACTTATTGGAGAATTCAAAAAATGATGGATATGATGGTTGGGAGTCCCAGAATTTTGAGGAGATTCTTCCTCAAGAGATTATCTTAGATACTCTTGGAGTTAGCACAATTGGTTAGTGATGAAAATATATTTCCAAGGATGTGTGGAAGTCCATGAATGGATCTCGGGATCAAAAGCTATAGATAACTGAAGTAAGGATCTTGAAGTTCTTAGAAGCACACCAAATTTTGGAACTAGAGGAGTAGGCTGAATTTCAGAGGGTTAGAGGCTTAGGATGTTGGAAGAGCATGGCATCATCTTAGAAGGCCGAAATATCAGAGGGTCATAATTTCAAGACCTCAGAGGGTCAGAATCTCAGAAGGCCAAAATATTGGAGCAGGCCGAATATCGTAATCAGGCTGGAACATTGGAACCTCAAAGGTTCAAAACTTTGGGACTTTAGAATTTTGGAGTTTCATAACTCATTATTGAATTATTCAAAAGCACCAAGGGTTGCGGGGAGAAGGGTTTACAAAGTAAATCATTTGCAAAACCAAGGAATTAGGGACCCTTTATCTCTCCTCGAACAAGACACATGGAAACTGTTGATTGGCCCTTAGGAGCTGATGGTGGAATATGACATCAACCTGATGTGGCTATGCGGAGGACACGTGAAAATCAGATTCAACATTATTTAGTGGATAAATGGGGCAAATCCAAGTGACACATGTCACCACTAAGGAGACGCCATATGTAGATGATGATGTGAGCATGATGTCACCCTAGGTATTTCAGAGGTCGCAAATTTCGTAACTCCACTGTAATTTCTTTTTGAAAAAGTTCAGATACTAGGGAGCTCCAATACGATTGGAACTTGGTCGTGCAACCCAATAAAAAAAGGTCATAGAGGAGGCCTTAGCACCTAAGTGTTGTGAAGAGGCCATGTGGGAAGTACTTTTTAGAGGTCAAAATTTTAGGAACTCCTCTATAGTTTCATTTTGAGAAAGCTCTGATACCAAGGAGCTCTGATGTTGTTGGAATTTCGTCAAGGAGCCCAAAGAACCAAGGGTGGAGAGAAAGTACACAAGGAGATAGGCCCCCAACAGAATCCTGAAGGTCTTAGCACCTAAGTGATATGATGTTGATCACAACATCCTGTCCTATGGTGTAAAACAATAAGGGGCGAATAAAAAGGGGTTAAAGGCCAATCAAAATCTTGCAATTTCGTAACATCATCGTAATAAAGTTACGATATGTGGAGCTACGAAACTGCAATACAAATGTGTATGAAGTCGTCGATCACAACACCTGGTCCTTTGGTGAAAAAAGATAAGAGGAAAAATAAAAAGGGGATAAAGGCCAAGATAGGAATCTCACTATTTCATAACATCTGCCTTAATAAAGTTACTAAATAAGTGACTCTAAAATTGAGGCACATGGGTGTATGAAAATATGAATGAGTCAGGAACTAAGAGTGTTAAAGAGTAGTTGGTCCTTGGAATAATGTCAACTACAGAAACTCATGGATCTAATAATAGGTAGGACCACAGTTGCACAGGATGAAATAATGGAGTCTGCCATGAGCTGAGACAATCCATCCCTGATATTGCTTGCACACTTCAGGGGATTAAATGAGGAACATTGCCTCGGAAAAAAATATTTGATTACACGAAGGAGATCCATGCATGAGGTACGTGTTAGTATCTAGAAGACAACTCAGAAGTATGTCATAAACGGTAAAGAGACATAATGTCAGTAGAAGATGAATTTAATGGAAGATATCCTTGAGTCTATAGTGTGACTGATATTTATTTCTCAGTAGGTTGAAAGACACTTATGTGGACATTCCTTGCATTAATTAATCTGCAATTGTATTTGTTGAGTAGCTGAGCAGGAGAAAATTATTAGAAGCCCATGCTCCGCTTTTAATATGATCACAATAACAATGTATCAGAAAAAATAGTAGGAAGGAGTTCCATGTGCAGGAGTACACTTGGGCAATGTGAATAGAGAAATTATGGATGACAGAGACAACATGGATCACAACACAACAGTAAAACAAAACCCAGGATTACAACAAAGAAATTTGGGGGGAGGAGCCTTGTTGTAGTGTACAGTTTTACTGAGAATTAATTCTGAGTATTGAGAAATTCTCAGGATCCCATTCGTAGTGTTTAATGTAGGAGAAGTGGACAAGTTAAATGTAATAACAGAATGGAGATCCATGTTGTGTGTGAAAGAAAAGTTTAACGGAAGAACACCTTGAGTCTGCAGTTTGAATGAGATTTAATTCTCAGTATGGAAGAACACTCACATTCCCATTCCTTGAATTAAATAAAATTCCATGTCTGAGAACAAAATTACACTTGGGAAATATGGAGGACAATAGAGGCAACATCGACCAATGTGTAGCATAGGAACAAAAATTCAGGATTTCCATTGAGAAATTGGGGGGGGGGAGTATAATTTTTTCGAGTGAGCTGTGTGGAGAGATTTATGGGTGTGTGTGCGCTACTGAGGAGAGGCCAAGTCCACCAATGCTACAAAGAGAGGCAGAGAGTGCTTATGCAGAGGAAAAATTCCCTGAGAGATCATTTGCTGCTGTGTGAGAGGTTGAGTGACACTATGCTACAAAGAAGAGATCGAGAGTGCCTATGTAGAGGAAAGAGGCCAAAAGTGTCTGAGCAAAGGAAGAAGGACGTGTGCTGAATGTATGTTATTGAGGGAGAGGGCTGAGAAAAACATGATGTTGTGGAGTGGAAAGAGTGTTGAGAGAGCTGTGATGGGTGAATTCTGTTGAGCATAATAATGGGCTGCTACAGAGTGTGCAGAGTGAGCAGAGGACAAATATTGTTGCGTGGGCCAAGGGATATGGAGAACAAATATTATATAAGGTAGAGTGGCTACCATGTACAATGAACATTAGTTTCATTATTGAGTGTGGGTTGTAACCTACATATTGGAAGTTGGTGCCTCCATCTCTGGTGAGTGTTTGAGAAGGCTTGGGGGTTGGTGCCTCCTGCAAGTTGGTGCTTGCACAAATACAAGGAGCTGCAAGTTAGTCCTTGAAAAAAATCCATGAAGTTGGTGCTTCATATGGTGTTTCTGGTAGGCTGATCAGGTGTTTGCAAAATGAGGGAGTTGGTGCTAGCAAACAATGAAAGAGATTTGGCGCTTCCTGTGAGCGATGGATCACAAACATATTGATGTAATAGAGTAGGTTCTCTCATTTTTACCTCAAGAACAACAACAAGCTTTGGTGGTTTTCTCCCAGAAGGGTTTCCACGTTAAACCTATGTGTCTCATGTGTTTACTTCTCGTGATATGCATGCTTGTATTAGTTGATATGGATGTTTTTATGGTTTGTTAATGATTGCTCTCATATAATGGATTCCAACTTTGAATGAGTAAAAATGAATTAAAATAAAATTTTAAATTATCCTTAATATTGATTCAACCTCCCCCCCTCTTAGTATTAACATTGTTTCCAACAATTGGTATCAGAGTTTGGTTCGTTCAGGAACAACTTAACCGCTTGAAGGTAGATCAAAGGGAAATAATGGCTAATCAAACTCAGCTTACATCGGAAGGAGTTCCATTTTTAAATGGATTAGATTATGTACTCTGGAAAGTTAGAATGAAATCTATTTAATGGATTTGTATTTTGATGTATGGTGGTCCTTATTGAATGGTGAAAATAGTGAGCAAAATGAAGAAGCCAAGGAAATAATCATGAAAGGCTTTTCTAAGACATATGATGAGAAATTAAGGCACTGTGATATAATAAAGGAAATGGTAAATAGATTACAATTCTTGTAAGGAGAAGATTGTAATGTGGCTAAAGAGAAGGCCAAAGCACCTTGTTGCTCAATTAGTGAACTAGAACATGAAGTTGCTGGTGATAAGAAGAAAAGAAAGAAAAATTAGAAGGGATCTAAAAGGAAAGATGCTCAAAAGATTGAAGATATTAATTCCTTTGAGAAAAATGTTGATCTTCACTCCAAGGGCGGTGAAGAAGAAGACCTGGATGAGAGGCCATGTGAATCAGAAGGTAAGCTATTACTTTGTGATAATCGTAAATAGATAGGTCATTTAGCCACTAGTTGTGCATATTATTCTTTTTAAGATAAAGATAGCCATACATCTAGTCGTTGTGAAGAGAGACCTACATTTGCATAAATATCCAATGAGGGTACCTCAGAGGAAGAAGAAAGATCCATAGTTTTCTCATCCATAGGAGAAGATCAAATTACCCTAGGTAGATGTGAATATGGGATACTTCTCATATATATGGAAGATCCTATGGCCACATAGAGGAATCTAGATCTATGTGGTGACTTAGCTAGCACCTTTGATAGTGAAGAGAAGGATATGAATGAAGGGATCTACTTTAGAAAGAAGTTGACCTCTTCTCTAAAGGAGATCAAGGAACTATTTTAGACAAATCTAAAGCAAGAGGAGAGATTAAAAATTTATGAGATTGAGAATGAAAAGTTGAGCAAAACGATAGTTGATATAAATGCTCAACAAGAAGAGGCTAGCAAAATGAATGGGATGTTAACCAATTAGCTCAGTGAGAAGGAATATTACTATGAGAGACTACAGACTGAAGTAGTCTCATTCAGACATGACTTAGAAAATTCCAGTAAATATATGTCTCAATATCATAAGCTTGATGAAATCCAAAAGGATTTGAATGATATGCTTGTTAAGTAGAGATCCCCGATCATCAAGGACGGTTTTGGTTTTAAATAAGAACCAAGACCCAATAAGGAAAATATTTAAAGGTCAAATTCCGAGGTTCCAACAAAAAAAAAGGGAAATAATTTGTTGGAAAACAACGACATGGGAAGAAACGACAGAAGCATAATGGTAAGCAACAACAACGAGGAGTGCAACAGAAGAAATCCAAGCAACAACAAGAAGGAATGCAAGGCAGTAATGCAAATTTCCATGGGAGGTACATGAAGAACCAACAAAGTTCCTTTCCCTCTCAAGGACAAACCCACTAAGGTAAAGGTTTCTTCAGTGCTCAAAATTCGTTTTATGGGTATTGTTTTTCTTACAATAATTTTGGACACAAAGCCATGGAATGTACATGGAATGCAAGAAAAAAAAATGTGTGGAGGTGATAAAGGTATTCGAATATTACAAGGTACGTATAATATATTGTTTTAGTATTTTGATTTAGTTGCAATGTTGGATGACAAGTTGAGCCTTGGGGTATGACGATAATATCACCCCCATGAATGACTCGATTCATGCATGTCAGTCACATGCATATGAAAGTAGGTTTAATTTTTTCATTACATGTGATATATTGGTATTAACAGTTAATACGATCTCCTTGATATATGGCATGTTGATACCTATCATATGATTTTGTAAAGTAATGCCAAGATAATTGATTTTTATGTGCAATAAATCAATATTGTTGGCAATACCTGTAATGAGTATGGAAACCTTGATGGCTATAATGTGGTTGTAATATTGATCTATTGTTTATTGATAAGGCCTTGACAAGTTGTAACTACTATGATGTCTTATCAAGCATGGTAAATTTAAAAATGTGACAAAGGGATGCCCTGACTTGATGTGATGTCATAATCCTCGAAGCATGAAGATAATATTATATGACACTAACCATTATTTGATGACATGTTCAGATGTGACAAATGTAGCAGTTGATGATGATTTGTATATATGTCTGAGAATCTGATATAGCTTGATTATGTGATCGAACATTTTTTTTGATGCTTGACCTTATTATAGGCAGGTTAATTGAAGAGGCCTATCATTTGGAGGGAAAGACTCTTGATGAGACCCCAACCCCTTCTATTATTCGTTGCAGAATAAAGAAAGGATTCTAAATATGAATAGATGATCATCTGATAGTGGCTTTGTGACACATTAAAGAATGATATGGCTAAAGAATATGAATTGATTATGAATAATGATGTATAGGACGTTGTGCTGAGACATAAGGGAAACTCTGGTATATCTTCAAAAAGGATAAATAAGATGAGGCATGAAGCGGATGAAAGCATTAAGAAGTGCAAGGAAGAAGTATGTGTTGAGAATCATTTTAAATTTAAAGGAGATTCACACTTGTTCTGAATTCCTAAATTGGCATTTCCCTAGCAAAGAATGGATCCACAAGAACCAATGTTGATTCCAAATTTCAGGGAGATCCAAGGTATGCCTTTGATTTTGGTTTTATATATTTATAGTCTATTTTTGACAGGTAGTGAGCCCTTGATGATTAAGCGTAAGGAACTGACCTATGGGTTTCAGATGAGAGATCTTGGTCATAGATATACTTCTCAAGATATGAATCTGCATGGGTACACTGGTAATGATTGGGCTAGAAACATTATTGACAGGAATATCACATCTGAGTGTTGCTTTAGCTTCAATCTACAATAATATCTTGAATGAGCAGAAAATTGAAGTTTGTAGATTTCAACATGATGGAGGTCGAGTACATTATTGCTAGCATGTCTAGCTATGAGACAAATTGGTGGAGAAATCTCTTTGGAGAATTTTGTGAGTGGGAATTTGATACAATAGTGACATTTTGCAACGAGTGGGATCTGATTGGCATGGAATCTCGTATATAATTGGGACAAATATATCTTCAGGTATTGAGAAAGTATTGGTGTATGACACAGGCTTAGGCTTATGGTTGTTGCATCCATGAGAGGGATAAAGGGTGAATAAGGTATCTTTATATGACATATATTTGTTCTAACATGATATTTTTATTTGATGTCATGTATGAACAAGGGAGCAAAGAATTTTTTCTCTTGGTAATATATGAGGCAGTATGATTGAACAATTTAATAAGTTGTTTGAGTTGGTACTGGATACGAGCACTTTGATATGTTTTTTATCTTCATAGAGTAACATATATTAATGGATGTGACCCTTTTGAAAAAGGTTTTAGGTTGATCGAGAAAACTGAGCATTTCTCTTGCCCCTTTAGTTCAGCTCCCATAATGGGGAAAGGAGCTAGTAGGCTCCTAGGGATGAGAGGCCTTTAACCATTAGGGTGTGTAGGATCTAGGATCTCCCCTAGTTAGAGTATGCCCCAGTTAGAATCTTGCCCAATTTGTTGGATAACCTCCCCATCTGGCCAATGGGTTGAGGGGATTGGGATAGAGTGCAATCCCTACCCCCTGCAGTAGGTGGAACTCGCCCAAGTTGGTGGATGCAGTTGTTCTACCATTTGAATCTCAAGGATCAAGATGGGAAGATCAGGGACAATAGGGTAGAGTGTGATCCTTACCTCCGGTAAGTTTAGCTCACATATTTTTAGGGACTTTGGGATAGAGTCTGATCCCTATGCATTCGAGTAGGTCTCATCTTGCCCATTATCTTTGGATACAGGGTGTAAGCAGAGGGCTCCCCTGTGGTGATTTTTATTCTTTTATTCAAAAGTGTTCAACGCAAAATTAGTAGAAATTATGACAATACATTTGAGATGGGAGTATCAACATGATCCTTACCTCTCATGGTAAGTGGTGTTGGTGTCCCGTGTTTTGATAGTTTGGAAAATCAAAAGACAAGGCAACATCAGAACCAATCTTTAGAGTTCCAGGATCTAGTCCTCCTATTCTCAGAGAGGGATCTCTCAAATGTTTGTTTGCAAAGGTTTATCTTGTGTGCTATGAGTATTGGTTTTAGACTAGTTATTAAGTGCAGGTGTTTGTTTATTTGTTTGGTTGAATTGATACAACATAACATGAAAGGTCTAGGAAATATATATAAAAAGGAGAAACATCTGGTTCATTGGGAAATGGAGTCAAGAAGAGGTCATAACATACTCATCAATGGATATGGGATATCAGAGGGAAAATCTAACTTGGCCACAGGATCCTTTGGTTTTTGGAATGAGATGGACATCAATGATTTGGAAAGAGAAGTTTAATTCTCAAACAAAGGGAATTTGAAAGCACAACTTGAACAATAAAGAGCTATTTGGTAGACAGGGCTAACCATAAATTCTACAAATCACACCTTTAAGCAAATAATTATTTCAAAACAACTTTTAAAATGAAATCTAAGATTCGGGGAACACCCTATTTCCTCAAAGATTTTATTTCAAATGACTTAGAAAACATAAAAGATTCACTGCTAATTGCACTCATAGAAGACGAAACACCTAACACATCTATGATTACAACTATAAAGACCTTTAAGACAACTGTTTAAGTAAGGACAAAGGGCAAGATCAGAACAAACCTCCTTGGCTTACTGTAAACAGAAACAATTCAAAGGGAGACTTCAATAACAGCCTTTTAAGTGGCAGCAGACAAGCAGGGAGAACCATAAATCATGTTGAAACCATCTTATTCAAACTATCATAGAAATAAACAATCATGAGGACTAAAGAGAGAGATTAAAGACTCTAAAATACCTCAGTAGAAGAAAACATGAAACAGTGAAGGATGAACAGGTCTAAGGTGCTTCCAAGAGTCATTTCTTAGCCTAAAAATTTCAACCTACTGTAGTAAGAAATTATGGAACAAAATGAAAACAGGAGAAAACATTAAATAGTTCAGAATACTTCACCAACAGCCAAGCTCACGGATCCAATGATAGAGCCTTCTCAGGAACAAGCATGCAACAACATCATCAAGGCTTCCGAGACTTCAATTTGTTTTTCAACTTCAGCAGACTATGTATTATTTCAGAGAGTTTCAATATTACAACTAGTGATCAACCAACCAACTTCTCATCTTCTATAGAAGTATTTATAGAAGAATGAGGAGGTGAGAACTGATAAAAGATCTCCAAAGATAATTAATACAGTCTTAATGGCTTCTTGGCCTTTGGGGGGCTCAATAAAGAAGCTCTTGATATTTCCTCTGTATTAATTGGTTTACATTAACTATTAGACTTGCTGGAAAGAATTTGTTGACTTCAAGGCTCCTGGTTATCCTTGTAATAACTTCTACTGACAGTTTACAATAAGTTCCTTTAGTTGAAATAATTGTTCAGCTGTATTGATGTAAAATATCTCCTGGTCTGGTAATAACTTCGATCTTCTTTTGATTTCTTTGAGGTTGTAGGTGGCTCTGTGGTAGCTGGGGGATTCAATTAGCCCCTGATGTGGCAACATAGGCTTTCTGTCTGATAAAACACTCTGATTTTCCTCTTTAACTATGTTTTAATCGGGGATTAGGCTTTTGATAAATCATCTTAAACGTAATCCCCACAAATCTGTCTTAAATCTTCTGTTCTGATATATTTTGTCTTCGACACTGATACTCTCTGACTGTGCTCGATTCATGGTTTTTTGCTGGGGTGTAGGGCTGCGTAGGGTTATGTGGCATCAATGCTTCATGAATGATTGATGAAACGTGGAGCTTCTTCCTGCGAATGGTTTCCTCTGGTGAATTGAAGGCGGGAGGATCATCACCCTCTGCCTTTGAATTTTCTTCAGACGTAGCGAAAAAAACCTTGGAACCCTGCAAAATACAAACAATATTATGAAATCCTGCATGTATAGGTTTACTTTTTCAGAAGATGCGTGGAGGGAGCATGTCCGTTGGATGGCATCATCCAATGGTCGAGATTGTTTAGAGGAGGTCAAAGGAGAGCGAAAGAGGATTTAAATCGGAGCCTTCGATCGCGCAGAGATCGACGGTCAGGAGCGAAGGTGAATAAATAACGTGAAGGGGTCAAAATATTCGAAAAAATAAAATAAAATCAGAGACAAAGGTTTAAAACCTTTGTTTTGGAGAAAAATTATCGAAAATCATGTTCGAGGTTCGGGAAAAACGTGGGCCTTCAGATTAGATCGGCCCACGCGATCAATGGTGGAGAACAGGAGCCAATAAACCTTAGAAACATGCCCGGACATCAAATTTTCAATAAAATCCAGATGAATAAAACCCCCAGGTCCGGCAATGCTGACTGGATGCGGAATCAGGGAGATGAATTTTGGGTCGTCGATCTGCAGATCAGATTGACGGTGGAGATGCTTTTAACACGGCGCCGTACCCCGAGTTATCACACGGGCATCTTCAGAAAACGCCTATCGTCCGATGAGTGGCCTCAGATCGGACGACGCGCATCAATATCGTGCCCACCCCACAGTCGAACTTTAACATGCAATGAGTGGCGGTTTTTGAACAGTGCTCAAGGCCATGCGTCGGGCAGTGAATGGAATCGCTGCGAATAGAAAAAACCACCCTGCTCTCAAAAGCGGTGCGATGAAATCCGCTCGGTTTTGCAACAGTAAGTGGCTGGTGGGGACCACCGGGGTGATGGATTGCGCGTCGTCAATCTGCGGATTAGATCGACGGTGGAGAGCGATTAGAACCTTTACACCAGCGGAAACTTTATTATATAATAAAACCGACAGATTTATATAAAACTAAGGTTTAAAATTCAGGGCGAGAGATTAAATTTCAAAAAAGGTTCGGCGCCCTCTGCGGGGCCATGGGTTATATGGAAAACCATATGACAGGGGGTTTATGGAGGAAAGGGCTAATCACAATCGGGCGATGCGATAAGCGCTTGGAAGGCTGGCGCTCGGTTCTAGCACCAAGACACATGGAGGGGAAGGGTTAAAGACTTAGCCCAAGGGGGCTTAAGTCTATAATATATAAAAATGTGATTTTCATAGATTTTCAATGATTTTCAATGGTTGTTGGGGGTTTCAATAAGGAAAGAAAGGGTCTTAAACCTTATCAAAGGGATTTTGATGAAGGGGAAAAGGGGAGAAACCTGAAAATGAGGGATTTTCATGGGATATGGAGGAATAAAAATGAGGTTAGTTTTGGAAGAGGGGAGAGGGGGAAAATGGTGTTTGCAGCAGTATTTCCTCAATGAAATTAGCAGAATTTCAAAGTTTTTAAGATAGGAACAACAGTGAAGATTTGGACAGAGGCATGAGGCCTTCAAGAGTCTTCAAGAGCCAACACTTTTTAGCAATAAAATTTGTTCCTTGAAGGCTCCAAACAGTTTTAGCCACCTTTTGGTATAACAAATTTTATAGGTGGCTAACAGTGGCTCCACTTGGGGATGGTGCCTTCTTGAAGGCATCAAGAACTTCAGACTTGGATTCTCTGGGAGGATGATCAGTTACCTCATCCATTAGGCTGCCTTTCTTTCTGTGGATGATCTTCTCTTGCTCTGAAACATATTAGCATTCATGGATCAACAATGGAACCTCATCAATACAATCTTTCTACCTACCCAATCCTACTAATCTAACATTTTTTCTTCATTAGAGTGCACCTGGATTGGCAAACTCTTTTACAACATTTTATTATTTTGAAAGCAGGAAAACTAATCTATTTCTACTCCTTATTTCTTCATGGACCCAGATTAAATAGTTGAGCCCATATGATTCTCTACCTAATCTACTGTCTGTTGGGATTAAACTGTCCAACCGACTTTATTCACTAATTCTACAACAACAATTTAAAAACAGCCAAGTCAAGATTAAGCTATTTGATTTGCTGTGATCTATGGCATAAAAACAAGCTGCACATAGACATTTATTCTGCAGAAAATTTAAAAACAAAATGGAAGGCTTGAGATCTGAATTTTCAAAGCAACTCCTTCCTCTTTTTACAGCTCTGTTTTTACTCTTACTTGAGTTGTCTTTCCTTTGCTAACTGGTCCGGATTTTAAGCTGTTTTAGAACCAGTTTTTCCTCCTTTTTGACTCAGAATTTGGAACAGATTTGAGTCATTCTGTTTGGAATTTTAGGTTCATATTTTGAGAAGGTTTGAACCTTTGATTTCTATCCTAAACTATCTACTGATAAGCCAAGATTAAACAGTTTGGCAAATCGAATTCTTTATCCTATCAACAGAAAATTTAAAGCTAATCAGTCAAGGTTAAGTTGTTTGACTAACTAGGAGTGTGTTCTTTAGGAGTGGCATTTGAGCTTGCACACTTTCAGATTTGTTTCTATTTTTTAGTATGGGGCTATACCTTTCTTGTTTTCACAATCTGCCCTCTTTTCTTTCTTTGTTTGTTTTTGTATTTTTATTTTTATAACCTTGAATGCAATGTTCAGACAATGACATTTACAATGAAAAATAAAATGCTTTAAAACTCATGATTCCTGACAGAAGTAATGCTTTAGCATTCTACCATTGACAGGACCTCCATACAGATCTTCTCCATTCAATTCTTTTAAGAAAAATGCATTGTGACCCCTTTCCGCATGAACAATATAGGGACCTTTCCACAAGTTCTCAAACTTGCCATGTTTTCCCTTCTCTTCTCTCCTTAAATCCCACTTAAGAACAACATTTCCAAATTGGAAATTGTCTGCCTTAGTTCTCTTATCAAATAGCCTCTTCATATTTTCTTGGACCAACTGTGTTCTCTCATAAAATTCTTCTCTGGTCTGCTATAAATGGATGGTTTGATTGATTCTCCTCTGCATATCATTTTCTTCAACTTGCACTTCTTGAAGGAGCTTCATGACTGGCAGTCCTAATGAGGTGGGAAAGACTGCATCCATGCCATAAAATAGCTTATAGGGGGACATATTTATTGATTTCTTCGTAGTTAACCTATCAGCTGATAAGGCATGAACCAGTTTACTGTGCCATGATTTCTGATTTTGTTCCAACAGTTTTTTGATGATATTGATGAGACTCTTATTTGAAGATTCAGCTAATCCATTTCCTTGAGGATAGTAAGCAATAGAATGGCCCAAGGTTATGTGGTATTTGTAACAGAAATCAATCATCTTCTTAGATTTAAAAGCAGCAGCATTGTCTGTTATGATTTTTCTGGGACAACCAAATCTGGATAAGATATTGGTTTCAAGAAACTTGATAATGACAGATTCATTAGCATTCCTAGAAGGTATAGCTTCTATCCACTTGGTAAAGAAGTCAGTGGCTGTGAGGACCCACTTATGTTGAGTTGAGGAGGATGGATGAATTTCCCCAATGAAGTCTAAACCCCATTGTTGAAAAGGTGCCGCAACTCTGATAGGATGTAGGGGTAAGGGAAGGAGTTTTCTTTTGCCATCAAAAATTTGACACTTATGGCAAGACATGACCAACTTTTGAGTGTCTAGGAAAAGGGTAGGCCAATAGTAACCAGACCTAAGAATTTTGTTTGCCGTGGCCTTCCGGTAGAGGTGTCCTCCACATTCTCCATCATGCAACCCATGCATGATTTTTCCTGCATCATCTTCCAGTAAACATTTAAGAAAAATTCCAACAACATTTTTCCAATATAATATCCCATCTATAATGCAAAAAATCAAAGCTTTTTGTTTCAAAAATCTAGCTTTAGTTTTAGACAAAGAAGGAGGGGTATTTAAATATAAAAGCACATAAATAATGTCAGCATACCAAGGAGAATTCAGAAATGTTTCTTCAATAAAAGGAGTATTAGATTCTTCTATTTCTTCCAACACATCTACCATATTCATGTCTAGTGCTTGAAAGTTAGACTCAACCATAAGTTTCGCTAATCCCTGCCCTTTAACTAGTTTGGTGGGCCTGATTTCTAAGTCATATTCAAGAATAGTTGCAATCCATTTTCCCCTTTTACCATTAGGGTCTTGACTTAGAATGTCCTTGACAATAGTATGTGGAACAAAAGCAAGGGCCTGATTTCTAAGTCATATTCAAGAATAGTTGCAATCCATTTTCCCCTTTTACCATCAAGGTCTTGACTTAGAATGTCCTTGACAATAGTATGTGGAACAAAAGCAATTATGTGAGAGTGTAAAATATAGACCCTAAAGTCTTTCAAAGCTTTCACTAATGCTAAGGCTTGCTTCTCCATGATGTTATATTTGAGGGGAGCATCTATTAAGGCCCTACTAAAGAAGGATATTGGTTGTTTCTGCCCCAAATCATTCTTTTGAAGTAAAACTGCAGCTATTGTATGTTCGGATGCAAAAGAAAAGATATAAAAGTCTTTGGTGAAATCTGGACTAATCAGGACTGGTGTTTGAGTAAGAGCTTGTTTGACCAATTCGAATGATTATTTAGCTGGTAAAGTCCATTTTGCACCAACATATTTCTTAAGCATGTTTGTAATGTGTTTGGTCTCAATCTAGTCTCCTAAATTGAGCTCATTTAATTGTCAACCAGGTTGGTAAACTGCTGAAGTGAAGTGCACCATATGTGCCTAAGTAACCTCTTCCTACTTCGTTGTGTTTAGTGTTTTCTGATGTTTTTGGTTTTATGGTTTTATTTTGAAAAGGAAAAGAACTAAGTGCTAAATGAAGGAAAACTATTGGTCAAAACAAAGTGAAGCCTAAACTATGATGGTAAACAAATGCAAATGCTAAAACAAAACAGAGTCTAACTATGACTAGCAACCAACAAATACAAAGCTTGATAATGACTCTATTGTAAACTCACAACATGAAATTGAAATGAACCTGAGAAATGAACAAGCTAAGTGGAAATGAAGTTTTCTCCTAAATCACTAATCAAACAGATAACTTACAATGTACAACATCTCATCCATGAATAAAGATTTGTTGGAAAATATGTGGAAAAGAATATTTGTAACAAGGTAAAGTTTCTACTCTAAACTAGTTTCTACTTCTGTTTCGCAACTCAATTTAACACCATTAAACCTTTCTCAAAAGTTATAGATTTCCTTTCAAAAATAGTCTTTGAGAAAGAGGCTTGTTTGTGAAATGATAAAGAGGCTGCAAAATACTCCAGACCTTATAATGATACTACTTCTGTCCAGATAATAGTGTATGAGTATGAATTTTGAACAAAAGAAGTTTTGTAAATAATTAAGCCCGTGAGATTGAATTTATCAACTAAGACAAGGTAAACTACAATGGACAACAGCTAAACTTGAAGTGTTAAGGCAATGAGTTAAAACTAAACTAAGATGTTATTAATCTACAATGAACAGTATTAAACTAAAGAGACATTATCATACTTGAAAAGAAAGGACAAAGTTGAACCACATGCATTCTACCTCCGGAGTATTCTATTGAAATTGACATGCCATTAATCTATGAAATTACACAGTTTGAAATGAAAACACAATTAAACTCCTAAAATACCACAGTTAATTCCCATTCATCATTACAGATATTTTGGAAGAATTCATTAGAATGAGACTAAACTATAGAATTCAATACAAATGAACATAAAAACGCAGAATTCAGAAAATTAACTAAGCTAAGAATGAAACGAGAGTTACTTATCTAAATTAAAAAAAATAGAGCTGCATAGGAGGCAGGGGCCCTCCACCACCTGGTAGCACGTAATCTAACTCAAAATCGACTCAGCTCATGCAGCAGAATGATGCTTCTTTCATTAAAGGAGAAAATCTCCAAAAATAGTGTATTACAGTCTTAAACAGCTTAACAACCAAAACAACCACCAACTACCCGAATCTTGGTCTCTCAAGTTATTTTTATAATGAAATTACATAACTACTCTATGAGTAAAACATGGATAAGTGTCTTTCCCACTTCTAATCGAATTAAAACTCTTATTGGAGGTTTCTAACTTTGCTGCAGACAGCTGTAGAGTTTGTGTCCCGGTAGAACTCTACCTCTTGGTTTTGGTTTCCCACGTGCATATCCACATGTAGAATTGTGCTCAGACTTTGTAGGGAGCAAGGAATGATGTGGATGAAGTCTGAAATTTGCCCATATGCGCCTTTCTTTGAGACGACACCTGTAACCTACTCAAACTATAAAACAGCTGCGGAATGCGGGATCAGCTACGAAATGCGCGGTCAGCTACGGAATGCCTGTATTCTGTAGCTATTTTGCAGAAAATTGTTAAAATAGCAAAAATCATGAAAATACAATATGTTAATCAATTGCACGTAACCTTTAAGCAATCCTAATCATTCTTCATTGATTTTAGGCTTATGAAGTGATAAAATAATGATGAAATGAAGTGAAGGTTTGTAAAAGAGAAGGCAATTCTAAGGCTCAACATACACCCACTGCAAGACTATTGCATGTCCTCATGCAATTTCATCAAAACTTATTCCATGTGCTTTGAAACCTCTGTTAGAACATCCAACCTTATCTTTCTGCTTCTTTTGGCCCTAATCTATTTTCTAATCTCTGTTAACTTTTCAGAGACTAGTTCTTCATCTTCCTTTTGTAGTGGAGTGTCAAGTTTATTTTCAATATCCATGTCAGTTTCTCTTCTTCTGCTCCATCAAAAGATTTGACAAAAGATTTTGTAATCTCCTTATGGAAGCCATCAAATTTCTCTATAAGATTTAGCCTCCCTTCTTATTGTAGTAGCTCCTTGACTTGTGGATATCCTTCCAAATACTTGACTTCAACTGATTCTGTCTTGACAATTAGCAACATTCCTCCTTTGTGCAGATTATCTTCCTTTCAGAATTATTTTCTATGCTGGAAGCTAGATTGACTACAGAGTCTAATGCTTTATTTTGAAACTGTATCTCTGTGTCTGAAGATGGATTAGTTGAAGAATGATGCTTCACCTTAGAATTACCTTTCTGCACTTAGGGATGGATTGGCTGCAAAGTGTAATGGAAGTGAATGGATGGAGGTAATTAAGCTATAAGGGAAAATGAAGTGGCTATGGATCTGATGGAGAATTTATGATGACCTTTTGGTGAGATATGGAATGTTGGATAAGGGATATGGCTAATCAATTCGAATGATAGGTTGTTTAGGAAACACATGATTATACACATTGTATCTATTTCATGTTTTAACTTTTTGCTATTAAAATAATTTTCACAATTTACCTTAGAATTTTGACCTTGTTAATTGCTGTGCTTGATGTTGTTCCTTTGGTCCTCTTTGAGCATGTTGGTCTTCAAAACAGAATCCTTCAATTTCCTGTAATCATCATCTCTTTGTAGGCTGTACAATTGAGTCAGAATTGCTGAATAAGATGTGGCTACAACATGCAATCTGTAAAAAGAAATGATGTATGAATATGGAAGATGGATGTGAAATGTAATGGAGTGAAAGTGGAGTGGACTTATGAAATGAAAATGGCATGAGATGGAGTGAAAGTGGAATGGACTTGTGAAATGAAATGAAAATGGCGTGAGATGGAGTGAAAATGGAGTGAGATGGAGTGGAATTGTAGAATGAAATGAATTTTGCAATTTCTCTCAAATGGTACATCATAATTCCCTGAAATTTTCTGAGGTTGTTACCAATATTATTATGCATCTTCCGACGAAAAATCTCTACCATTGGTTACACGGATCTCCCGGAAAATGAGAAATGGCTGTAGGTGAAAGTGGCCAATTTCTTGAAGAATACATACTGAAATTTTCTGAAATTTTCTGTGTTTATTCACCCTAACTCAATGCATTTACCATAAAAATTTCAGGACCAATGGATGCACGGTTTGAAATTTATGACAAAATCAATTTCTGCCCTGTTTCACCCTTCATTTTGCCCAATGTTGCAACAAAAGAGTACGCCACGGACTCATTTTAAGGCCAAATTGAGTGATTCCAATGGGAAACTGTGTATTTTTACCTTCTCTACTGCCACATGCTTCCAAAATTTCATTTTGATGAAGAAAAAGTGCTGCTGTGAAAAAATACTCAAATCTGTCCTATTCTGTCCATAATGCTGAAAATTGAAAATCTGCCTGAAAAACCCTTCTGAAATGCCCTTAAAAATTGCTTTTTTTCCAAATTATGTCCGCTTCTTACTCAATTTATCATATTCTGAGAAAACCCAGAAGCTCAGAATTTTTTTATTTCTTCTCCAATCTCTTGCAATACTTGCGCCAAAACTGTCTTCTGGAAAAAGTTGCAAAAAGACGAAAACAGGCTGCTACAACAATGGCTGCAGAAACTGCCACTTTCCGTAGCTATTATTGAATTGACAAAAAGATGAACATGCTGCTACAAGAAACTAATGAAATGTACTGCTGCAAGTTGTTGTTGATTCCATAAAACCATTAGTCTTCATCAAAGCCAACATTCATGGTACAATTCTTACCATGCGAATAAATGTGTCGAAGTCGAGCATGGGAAGAAATCATTGGATTACCGATCAATAATGAAAATCATTAACCAATGCGAGACAACTCACCGATAATGTAAATGAGTGTCAAGGTACCTCAGTGCATCTTGACAGGGACGAATGAATGTGTCGAAGTCGAGTCGCCCGCAAGATTTGACAATCAAGAGACATTGTTGTATTCCCATTGTTATCAACGAGGAGGCTTGCCATTGATGAATGCAAGCTCCAAGGCACTTCAAATAATCTCTAATCTTGATCCCAGATAAAGTGTTGAGGTCGATGGGACAAGATCTGTTGGTAGGTGGACCTTAAGGAATTCCACATCATCCAACTCGAGCATAGAACCAAGAATGATTTGAAGAACCATGAAAGATTGAAACCATCATGAAATTGCAGAACTTATTGTGAACTTTGCCCGCCAGTTGCCTGGTTTTCAAACAAAGCTCATGTCCAATTGCGCCAGCAAGCTGGTTTTCACAATAGGACTTATTTTTCTCTTTACTCTTTTTTTTTTTTTCTTCTCTTTTTTTTTATGTCCTACTCTACTTGAAAAATAAAATCTTGTTCAAGTATATGAGTACTTCCAATGGAACCATGTCTGTAACAAGATGATAGATAAACTCATATGCAGGTTTGAAAGACACTCTTTGATATGTACCTGTATATGAGATGCCAACTGTCTTGATTTAGATGATGTCAAAAGATATTGAATAATTGAGCATTTGAATCCAATGACTGAATTGAACCAAGATTCAATGTAATCTTGTCTTCCTTGTCTTTCCTCTATCATGAAATGCAAGTCTTCGGAGATATGATCTTCATTCATAGAATCTAGTGATAGGCATGCATGAGACTTTTCAATCTCTAGTTCCAATATCTCCTCTTTATCAATAGACATCCCTGATTCTTGGACCTTATCTGAGTCTTCTTCTTCTGTTTTTTGTTCTTCAATGACAGCTGGTGAATCATTTTGCAATACCTCAGATTTGTAAGTTGATTGAGGTGTTTTATTGTTGGGGATATGAAATGGTTGTGGAGGTAGTGGAGTGGGGAATCTTTGGGGTGTTTGTGTGGATGGTAATGGAAAAGGTTGAATTGAGGTCAAATGAGGGTGATATTGATGTTGTGGTGGAGGCAAATGGTATGAATAACATTGATGATGGTATTGAGCATAGAGAGGGAAAGATTGAGGATATGGTGGATTTCCTTTATAGGGCCTTTGCCAACTTTGTTGCCAAGATTGGTTTTGAGGTTGGGATTGAGATGGCCAAGGTTTCCAAGGTTGATTTTGAGGTTGGAATTGATATGGCCAAGGTTGCCAAGGCAAGGGTGTTTTCCAATTACCTTGAGGTTGTTGTGCATAACCTTGAAACTGTGCATAAGGATAGTGCATCATATTGGGTTGATGAGGCTGCCATAGTCCTCTTGGAGCTACATAAGAAAGTTTCTCTTGTGCTTGATTTGCTCCATTATCCTTCTGGTAAATTTCCTTCAACCCTGGTAATGATGGGAAATCTTCAGTAGTATGTGATCCTGCACAAATTGTACACATTTTAATGTTATCAAGTGGACATTCATGCAAAGTATGTTTCTTTCTACATTTAGGGCAAAATATAAATGAAGCAACTTTTTGCTTGTTTTGCATTCTTAGCATGTTAGTTTGTTCATTTAAATTGCCAAGAATGTTTAGCAAATTGTTAGGTTCAGTTTGACTTACCAATCCTGATGCTGACTTACTTACTTTTGCCATAAATGGATCTTGAGGGGACCTTACACACTTTGCTTTTCCTCTTGATATGTTTTTGCATAGTTCACAAATTTCTTGAAATGACAATCGATAAACATCTCCTTTTCCCACAAGATTAAGAAGATCAATCCATTCATCCTTTATAGCATTTAGTAGGAGAGTTTTTAATGCATCTGATCCTAAATTATGCAATTTAGATCTTTTGATATTATAAGTAAATCTCTCTACTAAATTTTCTAGGCTTTCATCCTCTTTTTGGTTCATGTTAAAGACTTCATTTCTAAGGTCATGGTGCATGCAATAACCTTTATATTTTTCCAGAAATACTCTTTTCATATCATCCCATGTCCTTATAGAATTTGTTCCTAAAGTCATGAACCATCTAAGAGCTCTATCCTTCAATGTTGCCAGAAACAAATTCAATTTTTGAATGTGCAATGAATAGCCATAAGATCTACAAATTATTTCAAATTCAAAAAGAAAAGTTTCCGGGTCTTCTGATCTCATACCTTTGAAATTAGGAAGTACAGATGGATGGATGTTCTTCATTTGAATATTGATATCAGTTTCTTGAATGGGAAATCCAAAAGGATCTTCCTCCTTGTCATCATCTCCATCCATTTCTTCAACCTCCTTTGTCACCTCTTATTCTACCTGCAAATATGAATTCATGATGTGGATGTGTGGCTCTTACTGCACCACATGATATAGTGGGTGTGGTAGGTGATTGAAGTTTTTGTTTTTGTTTTTGTGGATGTAGGAAATCAGGATACCTAGTTACACTTCCCCGGCAATGGCGCCAAAATTTTTGGTCTCAATCTAGTCTCCTCAATTGAGCTTATTTATTGTCAACCAGGGTCAGTAAACTGCTGAAGTGAAGTGCACCATATGTGCCTAAGTAACCTTTTCCTACTTCGTTGTGTTTAGTGTTTTCTGATGTTTTTGGTTTTATGGTTTTATTTTGAAAAGGAAAAGAACTAAGTGCTAAATGAAGGGAAACTATTGGTCAAAACAGAGTGAAGCCTAAACTATGATGGTAAACAAATGCAAATGCTGAAACAAAACAGAGTCTAACTATGACTAGAAACCAACAAATACAAAGCTTGATAATGACTCTATTGTAAACTCACAACATGAAATTGAAATGAACCTGAGAAATGAACAAGCTAAGTGTAAATGAAGTTTTCTCCTAAATCACTAATCAAACAGACAACTTACAATGTACAACATCTCATCCATGAATAAAGATTTGTTGGAAAATATGTGGAAAATAATATTTGTAACAAGGTAAAGTTTCTACTCTAAACTAGTTTCTACTTCTGTTCTGCAACTCAATTTTAACACCACTAAACCTATCTCAAAAGTTATAGATTTCTTTTCAAAAATAGTCTTTGAGAAAGAGGCTTGTTTGTGAAATGAAAAAGAGGCTGCAAAATACTCCATACCTTATAATGATACTATCTTCTGTCCAGATAATTGTGTATGAGTATGAATTTTGAACAAAAGAAGTTTTGTAAATAATTAAGCCCGTGAGATTGAATTTATCAACTAAGACAAAGTAAACTACAATGGACAACAACTAAACTTGAAGTGTTAAAGCAATGAGTTAAAACTAAACTAAGATGCTATTAATCTACAATGAACATTATTAAACTAAAGAGCCATTATCATACTTGAAAAGAAAGGACAAAGCTGAACCACATGCATTCTACCTCCAGAGTATTCTATTGAAATTGACATGCCATTAATCTATGAAATTACACAGTTTGAAATGAAAACACAATTAAAATCCTAAAATACCACAGTTAATTCCCATTCATCATTACAGATATTTTGGAAGAATTCATTAGAATGAGATTAAACTGTAGAATTCAATACAAATGAACATAAAAACACAGAATTCAGAAAACTAACTAAGCTAAGAATGAAACGAGAGTTACTTATCTAAATTAAAAAGAACAGAGCTGCACAGGAGGTAGGGGCCCTCCACCACCTGGTAGCACGTAATCTAACTCAAGATCGACTCAATGCATTCAAAGGAATACTGCTTCTTTCGTTAAAGGAGAAAAATGCTTAAAACAGAGTATTCATGGTTAGCAGCAAAAGCCAAATTCTAACCAAGATCTAACTAGCGTTGCTTGGTCTCCCAAGTCATATTTATAATGAAATTACATAACAGAACTTGAGATAATGCAGGGATTACTGTCTTTCCCATTCCTATTCGAATTAAAACTCTTATTGAAGGCTGCGTGAAAAGGAAATGGACATCTGGACTGAGACAGTCCTACTAGAAGTCTGCTTTCTTAAATATGTTCCCACGTATCAAAACCATACACAGAATTTGTTTCTTCCTTCATGGTGAGCAACGAACCATGTAGACATCACGTGGAATATGCCCATATGTGGTTTTTCTTGAGACGACACCTGTAACCCACTCAAACTATAAAACAGCTGCGGAATTCGGGATCAGCTACGGAATGCGCGGTCAGCTACGGAATGCCTGTATTCTGTAGCTATTTTGCAGAAAATTGTTAAAATAGCAAAATCATGAAAATACAATATGTTAATCAATTTCATGTAACCTTTAAGAAATCCTAATCATTCTTCATTGATTTTAGGCTTATGAAGTGATAAAATAATGATGAAATGAAGTGAAGGTTTGTAAAAGAGAAGGCAATTCTAAGGCTCAACATAATGTTTTTAATAGCTCAGCAAGACTAGGGATAAACTTCCTCAGAAAATTGATCTTTCCGATGAAAGATTGCAACACTTTGAGGCTTCTTGGATGGCTGACCTGTAATATGCCATCTATCCTTGTAGGGTCTATTTTGATTCCCTCTTCTGAAATTATGTGGCCAAGAAGTTTACCTTCTTGGAGACCAAAAAGTGTCTTCTTGGGATTCAATGACAAGCCAAATTTCCTACACTTCTCAAAAACTTTTCTTAGGTGAATCAAATGTTCTTCATCCGTTTTTGAGAAAATAGTTATGTCATCAAGGTTAATGATTATGAAATAGCCAATATCTTCAGAGAAGGCTATGTCTATGGCCCTTTGGAAGGTGGCCCTTGCATTCATTAATCCGAAAGGCATTTTGACATACATAAAGGTGCCCCAAGGTGCAGTGAAAGCAGTTTTGATTTGATCACTTGGGAGCAATAACACCTGGTTGTAACCTGAGAACCCATCTAAGAGGGACATTCTTTTGGACCCAACTACCCTTTGAAGTATATGGTCCATTTTAGGTAAGGGGTAGTTGTCTTTTAGAGAGGCTCTGTTTAAATTTCTGAAGTCAATACAGAGCCTAATTTCCCCTGTCTTCTTTCTAACAGAAACTAAGTTTGATACCCACTCTGAATATCTAATTGGTACAATGATCCCAGCAACATGCATATTTTCAATCTCTGCCTTAACTAAACGTAATAAAACATGGTTTATTCTCCTTATTTTTTGTTTAAAAGGATTTTGATTTTCCTTCAAAGGGATTTTATTCTGGATGATGTTGGTATCATACGATTTTAGGTCCTTGTATCCCCAAGCAAAAACATCTTTAAACTCTTTGAACAACTCTATGTACTACATTTTTATGTGAGCTGGGAGAGTGCTGGATAGTTTGATCATCTTGGGTTCTGCTAGGCTACCTAGGTTATGCTCTTCTACATTCGTTTCCATAGGCTCCATTCTCGGTTCTTTGGCTACATCGTTAAAATAAAAAAGATGTTCTAAAGGTGTGAGACCTCCTAGAATTTTATCATTTTCGCATTGTAAAACTTCCAAGTCTTCTTGGTTTGTGTGGTCAATTATCTCTACTTCAAAAGGATTTTCATAATGATTTATATCAGTAGTATATGTCATTTCATCTTATGGGATTTGTTCAATATACAAAAAAATTTCTTTATGGCTGGTTTCTGATATTGGTATGCTGAAATGATTTTCTGATTTCAAGAAATCATCTATGTGTTTGTCAGAATCAAACACTTGCCATTGATCTTCGTTATCAGGCACATCAGGCCTGTGTTTTACCTTCACACTAAGTTGTTAATTTATTTCAGGTATTTGGCAATTGTTGGCATTGAAAGCGAGTTCATTTGCTAGATGATTTAGTGCTCTTGGAATGAAAATAAGTTCATACTTTTCAAAGGTTTTCAACAGATCAAGGGCAGCATTATGATATTCCCTAAGCCTTGGATTTCTAGCTAAGTATTCTCCTTTGATTTGTCTTATGATAAGTTCAGAATCTCCTAATATTGATATCCTTTGGGCTTCTAATTGTTTAAGCAATTGTAAGCCTAGGAGAAGTGCTTCATACTCAGCAATATTGTTAGTGCATGGGAAATCTAATTTATATGAAAAAATCTTATTTGTATTTTGAATCCAAATACCTACCCCTGCACTTGTTTTATTACAGGATCCATCAAAGTTTACAGTCCACATTATGTTTTCCTTATTTCCATTTTCTTGTTGTTGTTGATTGCCAATGTTTTGAATTTTATTCAAGGGAAGATTTGATTGTTCTGGTGAACTGATTGGGTCCATGTTTTCCTTATCTTGTTGAGTAATTTCATCTTCGTTACATAAGATAAAGGAATCTAAACTTGATTAAATAGAATAGATTGGAGAGTTTTTTGGTTTGTCTATGTTGCTCACCATGTACTTCATGTGGGATTCCCTGTATAGTCTCCTGTTTTGGTTAAAAACAGGGATGGTGGCATAAGACATTTCCATTTGAAGGCTTCCCTGAAGTTTGGCTCCCCAAGATCTTCACAAGAGCATGCCATACTTAGGGGGAATTTCAGCTACAACTATATCTATGACTAAACTCTTAGCAGGAATTTGAGCTAAATTAACACATAAATATTTGATTAAACCCAAAAATTTGACTCTGCTTGAGTAAAAGGATTACAAATCTTTGTATGGTTTAGTAATCTCTAAGCCTAAGCTTTCCATTACCACCTTGGGAATTATATTGTGTGAAGCTCCTAAATCTAACATGGCATTGTGTAAAATTTTCGCGTGTTTGTTCAAGCTAACATAGAAGGGAGGGACAACCCCTTCTTGGTATTTTCCTTCAACTTCTAGACCAAACAACAACTCAGGTTTGTCATCTGTCAAGTTTAAGGTGTCAGTATCACTTCCTAAGTTCAAAACTTTCAAAACTTGGTTTTTGTACACCTCTTGGGTTACTAGTTCAGCCAGGGGAATGGTAATTTTTATCTTAGCAATCTCTCCCTCAAGACTAAAAGGAACAATTGACTTGTTCATATTTACATCTATCTTTTCAATTGAATTCCTTTAAGCAAATTTGATTTGCTAAACCTTGTTTGGACTAGTAATTGGGACAATTTTATTAGGACCACTAGCTGAAGTGCTAGGGGTACTCTGTTCAACATTTGACTGGACACTTTTGTCTTTGTTTATATCTGGTTTCTTGGTCAAAATGTTGGGTTTTTCTGTTGTCTTTTTGGGCTGATTTTCTATGTTTTTCTTGATGGGAATATTAGTGTTCTTGTCCTTTGAATTATCTATGTTCCCCTTGCTCCTAAGATCATACTATTTTTGTACCTCCATTATTGCATTTTCAAACCCCAATCTATAGTCATCAGAATCTTCATAGGTGTTTGTACCTTGATCAGAAAAGAAACCTTCTTCTTCCTTAGTGAGGAAAACATCATCCCCACTGTCTGATCCAATCAAGTTTACATGAGATTCTCCCAACCTTTCCAACTCCCTATCTTCCTCATATTGATCTACATAGTTCTGTTGGAAGGGAGGTCTAATCTGTTGGTCACTTTCTTTTTGCTTATCTTGATTGTTTTCTCTTCTATAATTCTTATTTCTATTTCTATTTTGGTTATTTTGAGGTTCTCTTGGTGGAAATATCTCATTTAAATTTATCTTCTCGAGAATCCTCCTCCATTATCTTCACTAGGTTGTCAATTCTTGTGTCAGAAGTTGAGGTTGAAGGTAGTAGGTCATATTTATAAGTTACCCTCTTCTCTGATCTCAACCTATTTCTTTTCTCAATTATGTTTTCTTCTATGCTCACAGCTCCTTTCTGCATGTCTTCTAAGGTTAAGTAATCCCTCTCCCTTAACTAATACATCATGTCAGCATCAAGACCTTCAGGATATCTTACTAATGCCATGCCTTAAGGGGGTTTCATGTGAGGTGGAAGAGCATTGTAAACGCTATTGAACCTAGTGGAGTAATCATGAACACTCTCCCCTTGATTTCTCTTGAGGCTGCTATACTCTGCTAGTATTTGGAGAGGATTCTTTTTGAGTTCCCATTTGTTGATGAATGTTTGATGTAAGGCAGGGAGATCATTTATGCTGTTAGAAGGTAAGTTCTTAAACCATTTCTTTACATATTCTCCTAAACTTTGGGCGAAGATCCTCATCTTCACAGTTTCTTATTCTATCTCGATGTAATCGAATGCATCCTCCATCCTATCTACATGATGTTGGGCTGTTGTAGACTCTTTTCCAGTGAAATGAGGGATTTTGGATTGGTAATCATTTGGTAGGGGAAGTAGAGGTTGTGGTAACACTAGTGGGGCATACCATGTTGCCATGGCTAGAAATAAGGGTGGATTTACAAGAGGTGGATTTACAAAAGTGAAAGTGGGATGAAATGGAGTGTTTTGAACAGTGGTAGTATGAATTGGAGTGGAAGAAATACTTGGGCTAGCAAACTGATTTTGAGCAGACTTGTTATGGAAAAGACTAAAGTGATGAAAAAGTTGGGAGTCAGGAGGAGTGGAGGGTGAGGCTTCTCTACTGAAGCTTTGTTGCAAATCTACAATATCAAGGTCAGTTTGGTTTAAATCACCTTGAGATCTAGTTCTAAAGATGTTCTTTGTATGATGTAAATCAAAGTGTGAATCCTCTAAGACAACAAGGTTTTAAAGGACATAATTTTTTCTTAAGAGGCTCCTGTTAGCAGTTGATTTTCCAGAGTTAGAAGTCTGCAACAGAATTTTCTCAGGATTGTCAACGATTAAAGGAGGATTGGGTCTGGATGGGATCTAGTGTTGATCCTATGTGAATCCAGACTATTTTTTAAAAAATGAGAGAGGTTGAGATTTTAGGGACTATTTTTGGGAGCTTTACCTCTCAGGATGTTTTATCTAGTATGGGACTAGGCTTCTAAACTTCCTCAAGGATGGTTAACACAGTCCTAAAGAGATTTGGGAACCTAGATGAGTAATAGGCCTACTGGGGCTAGTGGAGTCGCCAGGTGGAAACTTTTTAGCTTTTATGAAGGTAAAATATTGGATGGTCCCACCACCATGTTTATTATGAAGCCAAACTGAAATGTTTTGGGTTTTTCTGAGTTATTTCGGTCTTACAGGTTAAGAAAGTGTCCTAGATCTGATTTAACACTTAGCTAAGGTGTTTAATCATACAGAGTTCACTCTTATGGCTTGGTAACTGATTCCTTCAAGGTTTGATAAGGTTCAATAAGAATCCTAAGGGTTACTTAGTTTGTCACTGATTCAATTAAGTCCTATCATGATTACCATTTGTTAGGTAGTGCTTGAAGAAGGTTACTTATGTTATACTGGACAGTGAGTGTTTTAATTTTGAAGATTTTACTCAGGGTCCCACCATGATTTCCATTATGTTGGTGGCGATGAGGTGGTTGATAATCACTGTATAGTCTTTGAAAATAAGGGATTTCTAGAGTCCTAAGGGGTACTTAGATTGTCGCTAACTCAGAAGTGTCCCACTGTGATTGCCATTATGTTGGTGTCCCGTGTTTTGATAGTTTGGAAAATCAAAAGACAAGGCAACATCAGAACCAATCTTTAGAGTTCCAGGATCTAGTCCTCCTGTTCTCAGAGAGGGATCTCTCAAATGTTTTTTTTTGCAAAGGTTTATCTTGTGTGCTTTGAGTATTGGTTTTACACTAGTTATTAAGTGCAGGTGTTTGATTGTTTTTTTGTTTGGTTGGATTGACACAACAGAATATGGAAGGCATAGGAAAGATATATAGAAAGGAGAAACATCTGGTTCATTGGGCAATGGAGTCAAGAAGAGGTCATAACATACTCATCAATGGATATGGGATATCATAGGGAAAATCTAACTTGGCCGCAGGATCCTTTGGTTTTTGGAATGAGATGGACATCAATGATTTGGAAAGAGAAGTTTAATTCTCAAACAAAGGGAATTTGAAAGCACAACTTGAACAATAAAGAGCTATTTGGTAGACAGGGCTAACCATGAATTCTACAAATCACAGCTTTAAGAAAATAATGATTTCAAAACAACTTTTAAAATGAAATCTATGATTTGGGGAACACCCTATTTCCTCAAATATTTTATTTCAAATGACTTAGAAAACATAAAAGATTCACTGATAATTGCAGTCATAGAAGAGGGAACACCTAACACATCTATGATTACAACTATAAAGACCTTTAAGACAAATGTTTAAGTAAGGACAAAGGGAAAGATCAGAATAGACCTCCTTGGCTTACTGTAAACAGAAATACTTCAAAGGGATACTTCAATAACAACCTTTTAAGTGGCAGCAGAAAAGCAGGGAGAACCTTAAATCATGTTGAAACCATCTTATTCGAACTATCATAGAAATAAAAAAGCATGAGGACTAAAGAGAGAGATTAAAGACTCTAAAATACCTCAGCAGAGGAAAACATGAAACAGTGAAGGATGAACAGGTCTAAGGTGCTTCCAAGAGTCATTTCTTAGCCTAAAACTTTCAACCTACTGTAGTAAGAAATTATGGAACAGAATGAAAATAGGAGAAAACATTAAACAGTTCAGAATACTTCACCAATAGCCAAGCTCATGGATCCAATGATAGAGCCTTCTCAGGAACAAGCATGCAACAAAATCATCAAGGCTTCTAAGACTTCAATTTGTTCTTCAACTTCAACAGACTATGTATTATTTCAGAGAGTTTCAGTATTACAACTAGTGATCAACCAACCAACACTTGCTCATCTTCTCCAGTAGTATTTATAGAAAAAATGAGGAGGTGGAATGGGATAAAATATCTTCTAAGTTCAATTAATATAGTGCACTGTCTCTCAGCCTTTAAGGGGCTTAATAGAGAATATTTTTGGTATTTCCCCTGTATTAATTGGTTTACATTAAATATTAGGCTTGCTGGAAAGAATTTGTTGACTTCAAGGCTCCTCGTTATCCTTGCAATAACTTCTGCTAACAGTTTACAATAAGTTCCTTTGGTTGAATTAACTGTTCAGCTGTATTGATGCAAAATATCTCCTGGTCTGGTAATAACTTCGGCCTTCTTTTGATTGATTTGAGGTTGTAGGTGGCTCTGTGGTAGCTAGGGGATTCAATTAGCCCCTGATGTGGTAGCGTAGGCTCTCTGTCTGAGAAAACACTCATGATTTTCTTCAAACTGTGTTTATTTGGAAGGATTAGGCTTTTAATAATCAATTTTAGCCGTAATCGCCCACAAATCTGTCTTCAATCTTCCGTGCTGGTGCATTTTTGTCTCTCGATACTGATATTCTTTGATTTGTGATTGACTTGCTATGTTTATTGGTGTGCAGGGATGTGCAGGGATGATATGAAATCAATGCCTCATGAAACACCGATGAAACGTGAATTTCAAACCCTGCGAATGATTTTCTTTGATGAATCGAAGGCGAGAGGATCGTCACCATCTGCCTTTAAATTTTCTTCAGACACAGAGGAAAAAACCATTGGAACCCTGCAAAATACAAATAATTTTCTTCAGAAGGCGTGTGGAGAGAGCGTGGCCGTTGGATGGCATCATACAACGGTCGATATTGATTAGAGGAGGTCAAAGGAGAGCAGGGGAAGAAATTAAATCAGAATCATTGATCGCGAAGAGATCAACGGTTGGGAGCGAGGGTGACTAAACAATGTGAAGGGGTCATGTTATTTAGAAAAATAAAATAAAAAATGGGAAAAAGGTTTAAAACCTTTGTTTCAACGAAAAAATGATCAAAAATCATGTTTGGGGTTCGGGACAATCGTGGGCCATCGGATGAGATCGGCCCATGCGATCAACGATGGAGAACAGGTGCCAATAAACCTTACGAAAATTCCTGGACATCAAATTGTCAATAAAATCCAGATGAATAAAGTTCCCGGGTCTAGAAATGCTGACTGGACGAGGAATCAAGGCGATGAATTTTGGGCCGTTAATCTGCAGATTAGATCGACGGCGAAGATGCTTTTAACACTGTGCCGTACCCCAAGTTATCGCATGGGAATCTTTGGAGAGCGACTACCGTCCGATGAGAGGCCTCAAATTGGACGGCGCGCATCAATATAACACCCACTCCATAGTCGAACTTTAACATGCGATGAGCGGTGGTTTTTGAATAGTGCTCAAGGCCACGCGTCGGGTGGTGAATGGAATCGCTGCGAAATAAAAAAAAATTGCCCCGCTCTCAAAAGCGGTGCGATGAAATCTGCTCGGTTTTGCAACATCAAGTGGCTGGCAGGGACCACTAGGGCGATGGATTGCGCGTCGTCGATCTGCGGATCAGATCGATGGTGGAGAGTGATTAGAACCTTTACACCAGCGGAAACTTTATTATATAATAAAAACGAAAAATTTATATAAAAATAAGGTTTAAACTTTGGGACGAGAGATTAAATTTCAAAAAAGGCTCGGTGCCTGTCTGCGGGGCCATGGGTTATATGGAAAACCATATGACCGAGGGTTTATGGAGGAAAGGGCTAATCACAATCGGGCGATGCGATAAGTGCTTGGAAGGCTAGTGCTTGGTTCTAGCACCAAGACACATGGAGGGGAAGGGTTTAAAGACTTAGCCCAAGGGGGCTTAAGTCTATAATATATAAAAATGTAATTTTCATAGATTTTCAATGATTTTCAATGGTTGTTGGGGGTTTCGATAAGGCAAGAAAGGGTCTTAAACCTTATCAAAGGAATTTTGATGAAGGGGAAAAGGGGAGAAACCTGAAAATGAGGTATTTTCATGGGAAATGGAGGAATAAAAATGAGGTTAGTTTTGGAAGAGGGGAGAGGGGGGAAATGGTGTTTACAGCAGTATTTCCTTAATGAAACTAGCAGAATTTCAGAGTTTTTAAGATAGGAACAACAGTGAAGATTTGGAAAGAGGCATGAGGCCTTCAAGAGTCTTCAAGAGCCAACATTTTTAGCAATAAAATTTGTTCCTTGAAGGCTCCAAACAGTTTTAGCCACCTTTTGGTATAAATTTTTTTATAGGTGGCTAACACACTACACCAAAGGGAGAAATTCTAAAAAGTATTAGTGTGAGGAATTTTGAGCCTTCAAGTGTAGTCAAATGTCTACAAGGTGGTCAAAGAAGGAAAGAAAGAGGTTAACTGTCAAATAAGAAATCAAATTGAGCATGAGTTCTATTATTGAGTAAATAAATTATCAAAATCCAAGAATGACAAAGGAGACTAAATAATTTGTGTCATGGCACCTGCATGAGAAAAACAAAAGTGGCCAAGAGAAGATGCCAAGCTGATTGCAAAACCATTTTTCCATTTTCCCATTTATTGGAAAGATATGCCCCATTAATGAAAGTCATTATGAAGTATTTTACATGCGAGGGGAGGTTTTCAAGACTTTATTCCTACCATATAAGACTACTTATGCACTTCACTAGGGCCAAGCTACTACATTTTCCCTATTACCTTTATAGAAGTATTGATAAGATGTCATACATTGTACAAAAGAGGCCTAATTCACAACAAATTCAGAGTCTTTTCCACCATTCCCTTATTAAGATGATTATGTTGCATCAATTAGAGAAACAAAGTATCGCATGGGAAGTGTTTATTGCCCATGATGTTTTCATAAATCCACAACCTATTCCTCTGCAAATTTTACCCTCATCATCTCATCCACTTTCCTCCATTCCTCCGTCACCCCTCACAGACCATGAATCATCCTCTCCACATGAATCCTCTCCCCAAGAGAAATTTCCTCCTTCACCTTCTCCTAAAGCATCAGAACAAGAAGAAAGTGATGAAGAGCAAGAGGAAAATGACTGTCAAAAGGAAAATGATACTCAAGAAGAAAGGACAAATGATGAAGAAGAAGAAAGTGAAAATGAATAAAATGATGATGAGGAAGAAAAAAAGGACAGTGAGGAAGAAGAAACAAATGATGAGGTAGTAAATGAAAGCCATGAGGAAGAAAATGATGATGAGGAGCATGATGATGAAAATCAAGAGATAGAGGTAGATTTTGATGAGAAAAAAAGCGAAGAAGAAAAAGAAGGCAGTGACCCAAAAAGTGAAGAAGAAGAAGAAGGAAGTGACCCAAACAATAAAGAGGAGGACAAAGGCAATGAACTAAACAATGAAGATAAAGAAGAGACAGAGGCAGAATTAGAAGAAGAGACAAAGGCATAATCTGATGAATATGAAAATAGTGAGCATGGAAGTGGGAAAAACAATGAAGATGATGAAGAGGACAGTTTAGAACAAAATGACAGTGTATAAGATATGTAAGAATATGAAAATGATGAAGATGCACCAAATAGTAATGAATACACTGACAAAGACACCTCTAACAGTGACAACACAGAAAATGATGATGGCAATGATAATGCTGCAAACACAGAGGAGGAGGATGAAGAAGAAAACATGATGATTGATAGCCCTAATAATGATAACAACAGTGACACTATGAGCCAAAAGGACGTTCAAAAGGTTGATGATAGTGGCGAAGGTCATGAAAGTGATGTTAGCATGAAGGAAAATGAAAGTACCTCTCAAGAGGGTGTTAGCTCCCTGTAATTTTAGCAAATTGGCAAGACTAAAGCTACAGAGACAACATTTGAACCACTTTTGGATTCTAGGATCTAGCCCTCCTGAATGCAGAGAGGTATCTCTCTATAAGTGCAAATATTGATTTATCTTTAAGGCTTTTAGGTGTGATATTAGGCTAGTTATGAAGAGCAAGGTTTTTGTTTGTTTTGGTTGGGAAAAGATAAATGAAGGTGAAAGAAGTCTAAATGAATGGTGAAGATGTATGAAATTGAAGGAATGATTCAGCTAACAAGATAGGCAAGAAGCAGTTTCAATCCGTTGGGCTATGGAGTCATAATAGGATTTAATTGAAGCAGCAAGGTTCAAGAGTGGTCCATGGGGCAAGTCATCTACGTCAAAGGATCTCTTTAAGTTGATTTTATGGAATGAAACAATAATAAATGAAGATCAAATAGATGAAGAACAAAGAGAAGCCTAAGATCAAGTAAGTACTTTGAAACTATCCTGCTTTTGGCATGCACTTAAGGAAATACATAAAAGTAATCTAAGATCAGGTAAGTACTTTGAAACTAGCCTGATTTTGATGCACTTTCAATAGAAAACATTAAAAAAAATTAAGAATATCTTAAGATCAAGTAAGGACCTTGAACCTATACTGCTTTCAGCATATTCAAAGGGAAACTCTTCAAAGAAACTGTTGGAGAAGAAACTAGACGACAGGGCTAACCATAGAATTCCCTAGTTCATTCTTTAATTAGCAAACTTTTCAAGACAACATTTAAGATAAAAAAATTATAGTCTAAGATCAGGTAAGGACTTTTAACCTATCCTTCTTTTGACACACTCTTAGGGAAACTTTCTGACAACCTTTGGAGATAAAACTAGAGGACAGGGCTAACCATAGACTTCCCTAGTTCAACTTTACTTAGCATAAACTGAAAATATCATCCAAGAACAATGTTTAAAGTTTTGACAGTAAGACATGGGCTCGCCAACATTCCTTGACTGCTTGGACTGTATTAAATCATTCTTAAATACACAATTGGAGGAAAACATCAAGATAAAGCTTATCAGTGAGAGTAGGGTACTGCAGACAGTAAATCCTAGCTCTATATTTTTTTTTTCTTTATAAGATAAAATGGACAGAATGGAAACAAAAAGAAAATAACAATTTAGAATAAGAAAAACATCACCATTGACATAGACCAGGATCCCATAAATCAGTTTGTATTTGATGCTCAAACCAGTTACAATCATCAAGTCCAGTGGGTCTCTACAACTTCAAACTTCTCATCTCATCTTAGGTATATTCAATTACAAATAGAGCTTACAGTAGCTTCAGAAAACTATTTACATGCAACAGATATATAGAGACCAACCCTTATGCAATCTTCTATTGCAGTATTTATAGTAGAATGAGGAGGTGGAGTGTAAGAAGGGTCTAATTGTTCAATTAATGTATAATTTATGCTTCTCGGCCTCTTAGGGGCTCAATAGAGAATTTTTCTGATATTCCTTTATATTAATTTATTTTCATTAAGTTTTAAGCTGTTTGGAAATTTTTTTTTACTTTAAAGCTCTTTAAGCAGGTTGGAAATAACTTTGGCAAAAATATCACTGACTAGGCAGTAACTCTGCCTTCTTCTGATTTATCGAAAGTTGCAGGTGGCTTTTGGTAGTTAGAGAGGATTCAATTAGCCTCTGATGTGGAAGTGGAGGCTTCTTCGAATAATTTGATTCTGTAAACACAAGGATTTGTCTTTGGATCTGTGCTCGGGCTTGATTAAGACATAATCTTCATTTTTAACGTTGATACTCTTTCCTTAATCAATTCACTGTGTTTTTGTTGTTTTTCAGGCGCGCGGAGGGTTTTTTGACTTCACCAATGCTCATGAAACATAGGTGGAATCATCATTTGAATCCTGTGGATTCAATTTCTTCATGAATGAATGGTTGGGGGATCATCATCCCTGGCTTTTGTTTTATTTTAAAACTATGAACAAAACCTCAATATCCTGTAAAAAACACACAGAAGTTAATAAACTCCTGCGACGATAGGTTTAAACTTCTTTGGAGGTTTTGGGTGCGGGAGCGAATAAGAGCCGTTGGATTAGCATAATCAATGGCGGAGATTGCTCAATCAAGTCATTTTTAGAAGAATATTGGGTGAAAAGCGAAATGGTGGTAAGATTAAGTTAGGGCCGTTCGATCTTCGGAGATCGACGGTGGAGAACTCTTAAAGGAGCGTTTGGGAGAAAGTGTGAAGGGAAAATGACTTGGGGTTGGGATTAAATGGAGACCATCCAATATTAGAGATCGACAGCCAAGATCAAAATTAAAAATAACAATGATAAGGGAAGGTGGTTTGGCGGAAAACCGACAGCGGTTTTCATGTCGTGTTTGGGTGGTAAGGTGGTTTTAGCTTTTGGAACACAATATAGGTCTGCGTTCGACACGTGGATTCTCAAAACCACTTTTATCGTGTAAAATTTGCACACTGTGGGGATGGTTCAAAATTTACATGAGATTAATTCTGGGATGTTGGATTGGAGGATCCAGATCCAACAGAGCGGGTAGTGCGTGATGGATGAAAAGCTGCGGGGTCCAAGTGATGTCAACAAAATTGGTGCGTAGTGGAGGGGTAAAATAGGCCATCTGATCATTAAATTTCTTTGACAAATGGTTAAAATTGGAAAAAGGGGCAGATATGAAGAAATTTAGGGAAAAGGAAACAGGCGGAATAATGGGGCCTGATGGCCTTAGATCTTTGAGATCGACGGTCAAGATTCTTTTAAAACCTTAATGTCGGGAAAAAAAATATAAAGAAAAGGTAAGGTTTCAAAGGAAATGGCGGAGAAACAAGGGGAAGAGAGGGGCCCACCTTTTGTATAAGGGTGGAAGGAAGGATGAATGTGGACCATCAAATTGGAGAAGATCAACGGTAGATATTTGATCGCAAGATCGCAATCGGCGAGAGGAAAAAGAAAAGTGACAATGGTATGCGCCGATGCGATTGAGCGCGGGTTGTTAGATCTAAGAGAGATCAACGATGGAGATTTAATCGGCGGGTTTATATCAGAGGGCTCATGGAATGGATGAGCATGATGCGATGAGCGTGGACCATCAGATCTGGCAGAATGAACGGTCGGGATTTAATCGCATCGGAGAAAAAGGAAGAGGCCAAAATACTGAAGCTTTTGATTTTGCGATGCGCGATTAAGAATTGAAAGTTGGATCAGATTCAGAGATCAATGGTGGAGATTTAATTGACGGGAACGATGGTGAAGGGCTTATGATGGAGCGCAATTAAATCTGAGCCATTGGTTCTTATGGATTCAACGGTTGAGATTTAATCGCAGGATCGCAATCGACGGAGGTCAAAGGAACTAGATAAGAGTTTTGCGATTGCCGATTTTGCGATGGAGTGAGAGCCATCAATCTTAAAGCTAGATTGGCGGTCAGGATTAATCATAAAGGAAAAGGTGGAGCGGCGGGTTTGAAGAATGGAGCGATAGGGACTGTTGGATCTGGGCATGATGGATTAGATCAACGGTGGAGAAATGATCGCGAGATCGCATCGGAGAAAAGGAAAGGACCAAGAAAAAAGGGTTATATGGTTATTTGCGATGCGATTTCTTTTTGCGATGCGATGAGCCAATCACCGTTGATTGGGTTAGATTGACGGTCGATATTCATTAAAACTTTGAACTGTCGGGTTTCATTGAAATATAAAGGAAAGTCAGGTTTTATGAAAATACAAAGGAAATTCGGGTTTGGGAAAGAGTTTTAAGCCCTTTAGCACCCGGTTGCGGGGCTTAAGGTCTTATGAAATGGACAAAGAGATCAGGGGTTTAAAAGAAAAGGGCTCATCGCAATCGGAGTTTTTAAAAATAAAAGGCAATAAGGAAAGTAAAAAACCCCAATTGTGATTGCGCGACACGGAGTTAACTTTGGGTTTTATGCAGATAAAAGGATGTGGGGCTAAAGCCAAAGGGGCTTAAAGCCTTAATGCAAAAATACTATTTTTTAGGATTTTTGAAGGGTTTTGAGGGTTCCGATAGGGAAAAAAAGAAATTTTTAAACCAAATGAAAGGGGAAAAATGATTTAAAAGGGTGAATGAAATGATTTAGAGGTTAGATAAAGGGTTTTGAGGGGTTTTTATGGAGGGAAAAAGGGATGAAAGAAGGAGTTGTTTTATGATGAAAGGAAGGGTAAAAATGATGGAAAATGGGGTTTTAAGCAGTCTTCTCTTGGCAAACAGCAAATTTTTAGGATTATGAGGGAAACAACAGTGAATATTAACTCAAGGATTAGTTATCTTCATAAGACTTGAAGAACTAACAATTTGGCCATAAAATTGTTTCTTGAAGGCTTAAAAATGGTTTAGCCACCATTTGGTATGAAAATTTTTATAGGTGGCTAACAAAGGGCAGTCAAGAACAAAATGAAGAAGACATAAATGCAGAGATCATTGATGAAAGGAAAGGCAATCTTGAGATCAGTCATGGTAAGAGAATTCTAGTAAACAAATTTGAGTTTCTTCCTCTCACATATCAAAGAGGATCAAGTCAAGTGTTTTATGCCTCCAAAAGGCAAGGGAGGCAGGCAAACTACTCAAAAGCCACAATTTATTGACCTTGGCAATGATAATGAGGATGAGGAGGTGGCCACTTGACTACTACTCCAAATCAAAGATAAAAAAATCAGGGAGTGGGAGAGGGATTTTGAGATGGTAGAACGTGTCATTCAGTACTACAAGAATGAACACAAGTACTTCAAGAAGATAAAGAGGGGCATTTCTCTCCAGAAAAAGATGACCAAGTATTATGCAATTTAAAAAAAACTTGCTTGTGTCAAATTGAAGGAAGCCCTCATTGAAATTCAAGCACTAAAAGATGAAAAGGGCCAATCTAGGATTTGACTCTTGGCACAAGCCTCTCTACAGGTCTCCCAAAACCCATGAGGCACTCATTCACCAAATTTGGGAGAATTTTGACAAGTTTTTGTTTTTTGCTAATTTTGAGGCCAAGGGGGTAGCACACATGGTGCTACGCTTCTTCTCAGAGAATATTCAGGAGGAAAGGCTCACGTTTTTTAAATCCTCATATCAAATTTAGCATTCTCACAAAATTTCAGATCAATTGAAAGGGTTAAAAACACCCTAATTTTCACCATTCTACCTGCTTTTCTAGACATGTGCTGCGCCTTTACCAGCCTTGGAATTTTAGATTTTTGAACAGGTTTTAGAGTTCAAGTCAGAGAACCAAGGGTAGATCTGGAAATTAGACTCAAAGGGCTTTCCAACGGGCCATTATGGAGCCTTTTTCGACATTGGGAAGGCTTTCAAAACACTGCTGCAAGTTGACCCAGTTTTCCTGCTCCTGTGCTACACCCTTGGCATGGAAATTCCTCCTAAAACACAGTGCTGCACCCTTAGAAGATGTAAATTCAAAAATGTATGCTTGGAAAGTTTTAGGAGGCTTGTCAGAGCTCAAATATCATTTTCTCTACTAAAAATGCCCGAAAAGATATTTTGTTTAGAGATTTTGTGCCTTGGGCCTTGCAAGGTCTCAAGGACAATAGTGACATTTCTGATTAGCCAATAGGCTTATAGATACTCTATTATATTTTTCTCCTCCTTGCTAATTAAATAGATAATTGAGGACTCATTTTTAATGTTGGTGTTTGATGAGTTTTGAGAGCAATACATGGTTCTTTGAGGTTGACAAGCAATTTGGTGTTATGGAGCATGTGAATGATATGATTTGATTCATGATGATGAAAGATTGCTTGCAGGATCCCTGAGCTTGGTGAATGGTGATGTGTCTCTAATTTTTTCATCTTTTCATATTTATCTTTATGTCCATACTTCTATCTTGTAGTATATCAGAAAAGTATAGGCTAAGAAATGTTGTTTGAGGCACATTAGTCCTTCCTGTTTCTATTGTCTTTATGTTTTCCTCTACTGGGTTAGTTTAGGGAATTCTTAAATACTCCTTAGATCCACCTAAGCTTGTTTGTTTCATTAATGGTTTAAGAAGATAGCTTCAAAATATTTTTTATGGTTATCCATGCTTACTTGATGCCATCTAAACTCTGTTTTTGAAATCTCTCTTTGAAGTATTACTTGTTAGGTTAAGCCAAGGAGCTCTTATTTTGATCTTTCCCTTTCTCCATACTTATCAGTTTGCCTCAAGGTTCTTTATAGCTTGATTTATGATTTCTAGGAGTTCCCTCTTCATTGATTAATATTGTTTTTCATCTTATATGTTTTCAAACTTTCAAGGTGAAATCACTAAAGTTAGATAGGATTTCTTTCTTTTTGTGTTTCACTAAATTGCTTATCTTGGATGTTTATTTTTTTAAGTATTTTCATTGAGTTAATGGTTTGACCTATCTCATGATTATTATCTTTTTCTTATCAGTATTTGAGACTTTCTTGTTTATGTGTATATGACAAAGGATTCTTAACTGCCCTTTTCCCTACCTTGTTTCCCCAACTTAATGTCTATTTCACTTCACACATAACCTTAAAATATCGATTGACCACACTAGATTTTCCCTGTGATGCACTTTGACTCATTATTGAGATATCCATAACTTTCATTGACTCCATATCCCAATGATTTAATGATCTCTCACTCCACCTATTCTACTTGATCATTTTACCCAACCCAAACAAACAAACAAACCCTAAACTTCATAACTAGCCTAAAATCAACCATCTAAAGCAAAAAAATTCACATCCTCTTCAACAATAGAGAGAGTCCTCTCTGAGTCCAAGAAGGCTAGGTCCTAGGACTCCAAAGACTGGTTTCATGTTACGCTGTGCATTTGATCTACCAATATGCTAAATCATGGGACACTAACATTTTGGCAATCACGGCGGGACCTTCTGAGTTAGTGACAATCTAATTATTCCTTAGGACTCCAGAATCCCTTGTTAAAGAGTATCATGTGAATCTGCCACCTCATCGCCACACTAACATTTTGGCAATCATGGTGGGACGTTTTGAGTAAGTCACGAACTAAAACATTGTGTACCCATTGATTCATTGCCACCTCATCGCCACACTAACATTTTGGTGATCACGGTGGTACCGAGTACATAGTAGCCTAAAAACTCTTATAGACTCATTTAAACCCTCAATTAAGCTTAGAAAATCAATTGATAACCAAGAGTAGAATCTGGTTGTTTCACCATCTTAGAAAAATGATAACTCAGCTGTAGGACACTCTCACAAATCCTAGGGCTACATAAAGGAACTCAGAAAACCCCTAAACATACTTAGATTTGTTTTTTGTTAGTATTGGTGGTAGACCATACACACATATCCTCAAAACAACTAAAAACATCTATCTTGTGATGCCACTAGCCTCTAGTAGGCCTATTAATTCACTAGTTCTCATTTAGACTCCCTAGGATTGTGTCAAATCAGCCCTGAGAAGTTTAGAAGCCTATTTCTACACTGTGTGAGTTTACCAAGCACTAAGAGAGGTCAGCATTCTAAAAATAGTCCTAAAATTTTAGCCTCTCTAAATTTTTAGTTTGAAATCTGGCTTCACAAAGGATTAGTACCAGATCTCATCCGGACCGAAACCCTCCCAACATAGTTGATGACCTAGAAAAGATTTTGTGGAAAAATTCTAGATCTGGTAACTTAACTACTATTAGGACCATTCATAGAGCAAGCTCTGTACCTAAACATCTTACATATTTTTAAGATCCCCAGTTTGACTTACATCATACAAAGAACCTTTTCAGAACCAAGTCACAAACTGATATTGACCAGACTAACCTTGAGCCCATAGATTTGCAATAGAGTTCTCGTAGAGAATCCTCTCCTTCCACACCACCTAACTTTCAGCTTCTCCATCACTTCAGCTCTTTCCATACCAAATCCGCTCAGAATCAGTTTACTGGTCCAAGTACTTCCACCACACCCATCCATACCACCACTGTGAAAACCACTCCACTTCATCCTACACCCCCTTTCACAAACCCTCCCCTTGTAAATCCTCCATTAACTCCCATCATGGCAGCTTGGTATGCCCCCTGGTTTTACCACAACATTTGGTACCTTTACCAAATGACTACCAATCTAGAATTCCCCACTTCACCGGAGTTGAATCCATCACTGCCCAACAACATGTAGATAGGACTAATGATGCCTTTGATTACATGAAAATAGAATAAGGAGGTGAAGCCAAAAAATGCTTCAAAGCATTAGCTCCTAACAACATACATGATCTCCCTTCCCTCTCCCAAACTTTCATAAACAAGTGGGAAATCAAGAAAAACCCCCTCCAAATCCTTTCTAAATATAACAATCTTAAGAGGAATGTAGGGGAAAGTGTACAAGATTATTGCACGAGGTTTAACAGTGCCTACAATGCCCTCCCCCCTCACATGAAACCCCCACAAGGCCTAGCACTAGTGAAATTTCCTGAAGGCTTTGATTCGGACATGACATACCAATTGAGAGAGAAAGAGACCCCACAACTTTAGAAGAAATTTAAGGGGCATCTATTAGTGTAGAAGCCAACTTGATTGAAAGGAGTGTTAGGATGAGGCCAGAAAAAAGAGGCACTTACAAAGATGAAACCATAACCTCCACCTCTTCTTCCGATGCCAAGATAGAAAACCTAGTTAGAACCATGGAGATAATGATGGAAAGGATAAAATTGAATGAAAAGGCACCCCCTAGGGAGAATCAACCAAATCCCCAAAACATAAATTGGAATCAAAACTTCAGAAGAGACCCACCCAAAATTAGGCCATGAGACAATGATCAACAAATTAGGCCTCCTTTCTAAGAAAATTATCCTGATGAAGAGGGAAGAGAGAATGAAGGACCTGAAGAAAGCCATGTAAACTTAATAGGTTAAGATAATGAAGATAATGTTTTTCTCACAAAATAAGAACAAGATTTCTTTTCCCCAGATCAATATAAAACTAACTATGAGGATTTTGAAGACTACAGGTTGGGATTTGAAAATGCAATAATGGAAGTCCATACGCAATATGACCTTAGGAGAAAAAAGAACCAAGATGCCCCTAAGAAGAACCAAATAGACACTGTTGTTAGGAAAACCCTGAAAATATTCCTAAGAGGACAGCAGACAACACCAACACCATGACTAAGAATACTGATCCAAATAGAGACAAAACTAGCCAACCAAGTGGTGACACAAGCTACCCTAGTACCTCTACTAGTGGCCCTGAGAAAACTCTTTTGTCCAAAGCCCCAAATCAAAATCAACAAATTAAAAATGTAGAAAATTTTATGGCTGATAAAACTGATGTAAATATGCCCAAAACCCAAGTACCTTTCAGTTTTGAAGGAGATATTGCTAAAATCAAGATAACCATACATCTCACTGAACTGGTTACTAAAGAAATGTATAGGTCCCAAGTTATAAAAGTCTTAAACATGGGAAATGATACTGACACTCTACACTTGACCAATGACAAACCAAAGCTATTATTTGGTCCCGAAGTTGAGGGAAAATACCAAGAAGGAGTTGTCCCTCCTTTCTATGTCATCCTAAATATACATGACAAAATATTACACAATGCCATGCTAGACTCTAGTGCCTCTCACAACCTCATGCCTAAAGTTGTGATGGAGAGATTAGGCCAAGAAATTACTAAACCTTAAAAATACTTGTACTCATTCGATTTGAGTAGAGTCAAGTGTTTAGGCCTAATCAAGGATATTTGTGTCAATCTGGCACAAATACCTGCTAATAACCTAGTCATGGACATAATTGTCACTAACATTCCCCCTAAGTATGGTATGCTTTTATTCAGATCTTGGGGATCCAAGCTTCAGGGGAACCTCCAAATTGACATGTCATATGCTACCATCCTTGTTTTCAACCAAACCAGGAAGTTATATCGGGAATCCCACATGAAGTATATGGTAAATAGCCTGGACAGGCCAAACAACACCTTTGCCTATTCCATTCACTCAGATCTTGATTCTTTCATATTGTGTAATGAAAAGGACATTAATGAGTAGGTAAGTGAAGTTGAGATAGATCTAGACACCTTACAATAGTCAAACCAATATCTACATGAGGAACTCAACAGTCAACACTATAGCAGCCCTGAACAACCACATGATGATAAAAATGAACTTAACTTTCTGCAAACTAAAAATGAAATTTCAAAACCAAAAATCAGTTTGGAATCTGAATCAGGTTTCTCAAATGAAGGACAAACCTCAAAACAGGAATTTTTCCTTTTCTCAATCCAGAAGTGCCGAAATACTCTCACATAACAGAAATATTTAGGAATCTGGATCAAAAGAGTCCTATGTTTTTACCTTACATAGACACCTCATCATCAAAGAGTTTTGTCCCTTTAGAAGAATTATTGACTCTCACAAATATTGTTATGGACCCTAAAGGAGTATCTACTGAGACTGATATAGAGGAGTATAATGTGCATAGCCTAGGAAAACCCAAAATTATTAAATTATCCAGAACTCTATCATTATACACAAAACTGAATACATAAGGTTATGCAAGAAGTTTCAGGATGCTTGTATATATAGTGATGAAAACTTAAAGCCTTGTGACATAGGCATTATTCAAAAGAGATATCCTTCCAAGAGAAACAATGAAACCCTTGGACAAATTGTGTCACTAACAAAGAAAGCCAAAGGACGCAGACTGTGTATAGACTTCAAATGCCTAGACAAAACCTCCATGAAGTACAAATACCCTTATCCCAAGATAAATCATCCTATAAAAAGGGTAGGAACTTCTAACAAGATGTCATTACATGATAGTGTTTCAGGTTATCATCAAATGATACCACTTCTGATCAATCAGCATAAAGCCATTTTCAAAGTTCCTTGGAGCAACTACATGTTTGACCAAATGCTTCCTGTTCTAAGGAATGTTGAAGACACCTTCCAAAGAGCCATGGCCCCTGTTTTCAACTTCTTCACTATGATATACATTGATGACATCATTATCTGTTGTGAAGCTGATAAAGAGTACCTTTTTTTTTTATAGAAACAAGGATATTTCATAGAAACAAGTTTTGGAAGCAAGATTCAAAGAGGAAATACCAAGGAGAGCATGGATTGTTTGAAATTTTTTGGAAAAATCCTTATACCATGTTTTTAGATGGAGGTAACTATGATTTTTGTTTACAAAAGCTGAATGGAAAAAGAATGTTAGGATATCCTTTTGAGGACAGGATGCTCAAGTACCATTGCTATAAAAATCCTTAGTTTAAAAATTTTTCATTCATTGTACATAAACATGGCATGAGAAAAGCCATAAAAACACAAAAACATAGAAAGAATGAAAAAGAGGGCAGATTTGAAAAGAGGTACAACCCCATACCAAAAAATAGTAGTATTGAAAGTGCACAAACCTAAATGCCACTACTTGTTCAAAAATAATATCTTGTTCAGTCATCTAGCCTAATCATGGTCGAACATGCTTTAAATTTGTGTTGATAAGTTAGTGAAAGAGAGCTTGTCAAATCATTCAAACTTGACTTGTCAAAAGGGATAGATTAGGAATGAAAGATACTAGTTCCACATGCTCAAAACTGAACCAAAGAGAAATATGGGGATGCATACCAAATGATAAATCACAGCCCTTATTTTTCTAGTGTTGTTTGTATAAAAATAATGTTTGTGTGCAACTTGTTCTAATTCCACAACCCATGGTTAGTCAGATTGCCTAATCTTGATTTAAACCATGCTTTCAATTTCATGTCTATAGCTTAGAGAATGAAATCTGCCATATAGCCTAATATTGACAGTTAGTTAGACTAGGTAGAGAATAAAAAGAGTTCATTAGCATTATCTAAACCCTTGGAAGTAATAAGAGTAGAAGTAGATATTTTGTTCTATTTTCAAAAGAAGAAATGTCAAGGGATTGCCAATCCAAGTGCACCCAAAAAATAAAATATGCTAGGCAAAGTAAGATGGGTAGGTAGAGATGATTTTGAATCTAACATGTCCTTCAAATTATTAAGATCACAACTTCAAAGAAGTAAAAATCTGCCTAATGGATGAGGCACTGGTCTTCATAAAACTAAGAGATCTGATGTTCTGGACACCTCCTGAAAAGGAGCTGACCTCCCCAAGTGGAGCAACTGTTAGTCATCAATAATTTCTTTCTCTCTATAGATGACTAAATGTTTATCCCAGATTTCTAGAAACAAAATTCAAGAATGTTGTAAGTTGTAGAAATCTCACTGCCTTCATTATCCTCATGATAAATTTTTCATTATTTTACTACTCTACCAAGTCATGGCCAGCATACCACTCCCAGAAGACCCATCATGGGCTCAAGCTACTCATCTTCACTGTGTTTTGACACCTTTAACCTTAGCACCTAGTTTAGCCTTGCCCGACCCCTCCATTTTCCATCTATGATCACCAACTAACCTACTTTTTCCCATGTTTACCAGATATCCTAAAGCATTGATAGCCTCAAAATACCTCTATAATCTCTTTAGATCATTCAAGTCCATCCATTTCTATATCCTCAAATACACTCATTGATCAAGAAGCTCTGATTTTACACTGTCAAGATCCCAAGCCTAATCTCAGTCAAGGATCAAGTCCAAGGAATTGCCCACTAGGTCACTAGGGTTTCACAAATTGTAGAGTTATTTTGAATGCTCTTAATCATTTGTTTTCATGTTCCAAGAAGGTGAAATCAAATGGGAAGGGAATTAAGCAACCGTTTTTCCAAGTTTGATAGAAAAGCCTTCAAGAGAGACCTCCTTGATCAAAGCACAACTTCTGCAAAAGACAACTGCCCATATTAGACATTTCTGCAGGAATCAATGAGATGGCCATTAGCAGAAAAATAGGTAAGGAGAGAGACCAACTCCTAACTGGAAGGACATTCATAGCAAAGGAGAGACATGATGCTTAATTTCAAAGAAAATCAGGGTTTTATGACTGATTGGCTAAAAGCGTTGCCCAGCAAGGAGCCAAAGCCAAAAGCACAAGGATAGAGGTACATCAACACAATTGTGCATAAATTGAAGATTTATTGAAACTAGAAATGAAGATGAAAGACTTCCACGATGACAACAGGCAGAAGTTGAAAATGATATCAGAAGGTGACTTACATAATTTGTCAAGGCAACACTGTTTCACTACACCAAAGGGAGAAATTGTAAAAAGTATCAGTGTGAGGAAGTCTGAGCCTTCAAGTGTAGTCAAATGTCTTCAATATAGTCAAAGAAGGAAAGCAAGAGGTTAAGTGTCAAATAAGAAATCCAATTGAGCATGAGTTCTACTGTTGAGTAAATAAATTGTCAAAATCCAAGAATGACAAAGGAGACTAAATAATTTGTGTCATGGCACCTGCATGAGCAAAACAGAAGTGGCCAAGAGAAGACATGGTGGAAATGACTTACAGTCCTTGGAAAATATATATTTCATTGTCAAAAGTAGTAAGAGGAGGAAGAAAGTTATATTTTCAAAATCACCCACCAAAGGATCATTTTTTATGTTTGAATCACCTCCTGCAAAAGAAAAAGGATATCAGTGATAAAGTGACCAAAGAAAACATGGCAAAGTGGGTTTTTACAAAATTGATTTATTTTCCAAAAGGTATAAAAGCACCAAAGTCTCCCTTTTCCAACTCACTTATCACTTAACAAGGAGAGAAAGCTTTCAAGGTGAAAATTATAAATTCTTGATGGACCTCGGGTAGAAAAACCCTTGCGCTGTGCTCCTGAAAAAGCGTGCTACACACCTATGTATGCCATCTTTGGAAATTTCCATAGGGCGTTGCACACCTGTGTAATGATGCTACATGTTTAACGGTGTGTAGAACCATCTGAGAACCCGTGAACAGAAGCACGTTCAGAACAGACCCGGGTGCGTTTGGAAGGACCTAGCAGTGTGCAGCTGCTGCTCGGCGCTACGCGCCTGTTCATTCAAGCACTGCCCAGAAGGACCACACCACCATGCAATTCTATCGTGTTGCGCTCTTACTCGTTTAGGCATTTCCCAGGAGAGACCCGGTAGCGCATGCAACCCTGTTGGTGCTACGTTCCTGTCCATGCAAACATTGCACGAGGACCGCTCGAAAGAACCCAACTGTTGCGCTTTCTTGTGCTACGTTCAGGGCCAACCTAACAGCCAGTGCAGGGCAGACCTAACTAGCTCGAGTGCTATGCTCCTGTGCTACACGTTTAGCCAGGAATATTTTCAAGCTGTGTAAGCCTCCAAATTTGCTCAAAGCTCCTCCATGTCTCTTCTTGGCACCTCCTGAGGGTTTTTTTTAAGAGGTATTTAGATATATTGCCCCCTTTTCATACTGTTTTAAATGGTGAGCTTAGAGAGAAAGGTAAAAACACTAAAAGAAGAGAAAGGCTTGGTCACCATGCTAAAAAAAATCTGCTAATTGAAGAAAAATCACCTATTTACATGATAAAGATACATTGATACTGCTTTGCTAACCACTCATCACTTTCCTTCACTTGCAAATCACTGCCATTCTCATTATCATCTCACTTTCCCTCTCCATATCATTTCACAAGTAGTTCAGGGTTTCGTTTTCAAAGCAAGAGTAAAAATACAAAATGTCAAGAGAAGGCAGTAGTGACAATGGAAAAGGAGGACAAAGGCCTAAGGGATAGTAGAGAAAGGGTGGAAAAGTAAACAGGTTTGAGCCTTTGAACACCAAGGAGTTGAAAGCCTCCCCTACCACAACTGCATATTTCCAAGAGGTAGGTTGTTTTGATTTCTGTGAGAGAGTGCAAAGAGTCCAAAGTCACCCTAAGTTGACCAGACTCTTTATCCTCGACCTCCATGACCATCAAGTGCATTTAGATGGGGTAAATTTTGAGCTATCCACCAATACAATTGCTATGGCCACTGGAATACCTTGTATGAGAGAAAAATGGTTCAAACAGGTGAATTTGGACTTGATCCATTATCATCCTTTCTTAAAACCAAGATACCAAGCTGATTGCAAAACCATTTTTACACTTTCCCATTTATTGGAAAGATAGGCCCCATTAATGAAAGTTATCATGAAGTATTTTACATGTGAGGGGAGGTTTTCTAGACTTTATTCCTACCATATAAGACTACTTATGCACTTCACTAGGGCCAAGCTACTACATTTTCCCTATTACCTTTATAGAAGTATTGATAAGATGTCATACATTGTGCAAAAGAGGCCTCCTTCACAACAAATACAGAGTCTTTTCCACCATTCCCTTATCAAGATGATTGTGTTGCATCAATTAGAGCAACAATGTATCCCATTGGAAGTGTTCATTGCCCATGATGTTTTCATAAATCCACAGCCTCTTCCTCTGCAAATTTTACCCTCATCATCTCATCCACTTTCCTCCATTCCTCCATCACCCCTCACTAACCATGAATCATCCTCTCCTCATGAATCCTCTCCCCAAGAGAACTTTCCTCCTTCACCTTCTCCTAAAGCATCAGAACAAGAAGAAAGTGACGAAGAGAAAGAGGAAAATGACAATCAAAACGAAAATGACAGTCAAGAAGAAAGGACAAATGATGAAGAAGAAGAAAGTGAAAATGAAGAAAATGATGATGAGGAAGAAACAAAGGATAGTGAGGAAGAAGAAACAAATGATGAGGCAATAAATGACAACCATGAGGAAGAAAATGATGATGAGGAGGATGATGATGAAAATCAAGAGTCAGGGGAAGATTTTGATGAGCAAAAAAGTGAAGAAGAAGAAGAAGGCAGTGACCCAAACAGTGGAGAAGAAGAAGAAGGCAGTGACCCAAACAGTGAAGAGGAGGACAAAGGCAATGAACAAAATAGTGAAGATAAAGAAGAGACAGAGGAAAAATTAGAAGAAGAGACAGAGGAAAAATTTGATGAATATGAAAACAGTGAGCATGATAGTGGGAAAAACAATGAAGATGATGAAGAGGAAAATTTAGAACAAAATGACAGTGCAGAAGATATGGAAGAAGATGAAAATGATGAATATGCACCAAACAGTAATGAAGACACTGACCAAGACACATCTAATAGTGACAACATAGAAAATGATGATGGAAATGATAATGCTGCAAACACAGAGGAGGAGGATGAAGAAGAAAACATGATGACTGATAGCCCTAATAATGATAAAAACAATGACATTATGAGCCATAAGGACAGTCAAAAGGTTGATGATAGTGGCTGTTGTGGTGGATTCGACACATGGGTATATGAAATCGCATGAGCTTAGAGAGTGTGGTCTAATCTATAAACTATTGTTAACAGGCAGTATGTGGGGGGAGCTCAAAAGCATAAAACTTAAATGAAATAATATGCTGAAGTATGCTCTAGTTAAAAAACTAAAACTAAAAACACAAAAGAAGCTATATAGAGAGTTCCAAACAGTAATAATGCAAACAATGGCCTGATGGCCTCTTCTTATTGAATGCTTGGAATAAAAGAAAATCTTACCCAGTTGCCAAAGGCCCCCTAGGAAATGGCTCTAGGTCCCGATGCAAGGATGTTTGTCTTTGAAGTTTTTTCTTTCGACGCAGTCTAACTCTCTCTCTCTGTTGTGGTGGACTAAGATGCTGGGTGGCCAACCATCGAGTCCTCTTTAGCAACAGCTCCTTGGGTCACACACAATGCAGGTGTTGCTTGGGAAAATTTGCCCAGCATAACCTTGTGATCACCCTTTGTTCATCTCTTAGTGAGTTTATATAGGTGAGCTTCAAATCCTCCTTCCCTCCCTTGGTACATGATGGATGGTGACCCAAGGGAGAGGTGTGATTCCATTGTGTGCTCAAATATTGTTTTGTGTGCTCACATAATGTCTAAGGAGGTGCTGGTGGCTATCCTTAGGCGGCTTTCACATAAGGAGTAACTATCCTTTGCTTGTAGTGGTCCCGAAAAGTCACTTTTTTCCATTTCCAGGAATGCGCACTTTCGGGAAAAAGTGTGTGCAGAAGGCACTCTTCTCCAAGGAAAAAGTGCGCATTTGAGCATTTATGAATAGTTCAAATTTGATTTTTTCAAAACCTTGGATATTTTAAATACTTCTTTAATCCATAATGTATTCCTATCCTATAAATCCTTGGGCTTGACATTACTTGATTTTGTCTTCTGCTGTACGATTTTCCAGTGTTAACAATTACCCCCAAATGTGTGAGGTCTAGGAAGAACTGTATAGTCAAAATACATTATAGTTTCTTTTTTGTATCGTACAGAGAGAGAGAGAGAGAGAGAGAGAGAGAGGCTTGCATGTACTTTTGGAATAGACAACACCTTGCACCGTTTCCTAGATAACCATGGCCTAAGGGACCCCCTGCAAGCAGACAAAATATACAACATATTTACAAAATTTCAATGAGGTGGACATATCCCATGCTCGTGATGCTATGGCTAGTTAAACAAAATTGACAGATACATGTGTTGTCTGTGTCACTACTGAGGTAGTGATGCTGGTGGTTATTGACGATGACTACTAATGCCCTCAGGGGTGCTTTTTTTTTCTTTTATGATAGGTGGAATGTGGTACCCATATGCATAATCTTAGTATGGCATATCGCTACACAATTTACACATATGTATTGGCTAGGACCTTCCCGTGTAAGCATTGTTGTCAGAGACGCTTATAAAGGCACGAGTCTTCGACAGATCTTTATCAAAGTGCAATGGTTGTAAGGTATGATTCCATCGTGACATGAAAGCTTTTGATGTAGTTTAATGTCAAGAGGATCGATGACATCTATGGACAATGATGTCTCCCATAGTGCCACCCGAGGATACTCCTTTGCATGGGGAGGGGTCAACAAAGGTAACGCTTCCTTTTTGGAAAAGAGATGTTGATGTTGACAAAAAGGAAGCCTTAACCAAACCATAATGGGTTTAACATAGGCATGTTGGTGAGCGGTAGCTAAAAACAGATGATGGGGATTCAGTGGCCCGAGGTTGAAGTATACTTGAGCAGCTTGGCAGTAGTCATAGGTATTTTTGAAGGGAAAAGTCCGTGGAGTTGATAGGACTTCCAGGGTGGGTATGAACCAGCTATGATTGTCGTAATGGTGCGTGCATGGGGGGAGATGAAATACTTCAACCAAGGGAGATGGGGGACTACTTCCATGGGAGAAAAGGTGAAATATGAGGGCAAAGTGGCGAAGGGCATCGTTTGCAGTCTTTGTACACTTACCAAAAAAATAAAATAATGGGGTTTGGTTTGTACAAAACACAGAGACGGGTACCCCAAAACATGAAAGAGGGTCGCTCACTGATGGTGTGAGGATTATTTTTTGATGGGGGTAGGGGTCCCATTGGTTGGTTTCATGTGCAGGGTTGATGAAGCAGAAGATGTTGCAGATGGTTTTATGTTGATGGAGGTATGGTGGGCCAAATGCGGTGCACGGAGGTGCGCTTTAATTCTGCTTGTACAACCCAATCGTACGGGAAGGGGGTTGAGTTTAAATGGTGAACTTGACCTAATGCATGATATTTGGATGGGCATGAGGTGCTTCCCAGAATAAAATGGTATGGCCATGGCATCACTTGTGGGGTGATGTATGGTCTACTTTTGATGACGATCGCCATGGAGGGGAGGCTCTACCAACCATCACAAATGTTTATCATATGCAGGGTGGGGTGATGATAAACGTGGTCGGGTATGAGGACCATATGGTTTATTTCTGATGGAGAAATGATGTCAGGATATGTAAAGTTTTCTGGGACTCTATCATGCTGAGGGTATAATGATACCTTCTCCAAAACTTTCAGTGGGTGGTGCTGTGAATGGTTTGTGGGTTATTCCTGCAAAAAACAACTAACTCAAGTGAAAGCATCTTATTTTCATCCAATATTATTGAAAAACATGAATTTTGGAAAGGAAGATGGGAGGGCGCATACTTTCCGGCGCTTGAAAAAATATTTCTTTGGAAAGCAAATGTGGGGCATCGCTTTCTCTTGTCATGGTATACTAATGATGGTGCAACTTACGGTTTGTAGAATGGAACTTCTTATCTCTTGTTATGGACCTCCGAAGTTCTGGAAAAGGGTGATAAATATGGGATTATGGCCCTAATCCTATTCATTTGTACTTGCTAAGTTTTGGGAGATCAGAGGTGATATCAGAGCCTTTCTTTCCGTTGCGATCAACTTGTGTACTGGGGATTAGTGATATTATGCCGAGGTAACTTCCATGACGTCCTGCATTTCCATTTTTTCATTTTGGTGACATCAGGGGCCATAAAAATTAGGTTTGTATGGCCTCAAAGGGGTTTTTTTCCCTAGATTGCGTAGGCGATCTAGGCAAAGATGTGCTCCCCTTGTGCCTATTTCGAGGTACAACCGCGCAAAGGCACATTGTTCCTTCCTTTTTGCGTGCAAGGGCGTGCCTATAAACAAAACAGGTGCTCAAGGGTAGTGTTTTTGAAAAAACATGGGTTTTTTGTTGTCCCTTATGATGTTTCTCCTTTGTACTAATGGGTGCCTGTTGCTTGGCAGGTTGGTGTAGAGAGAACGATATTGGCCCGAGATCTGAACCGCTCTAGCGACTAATGCTGGGGTGCGTTGTCAGTTGGCCACATGGGACCTCCTAAAATTTGCTGAAAATGAGTTCCTTCAGTCACAAGACTGACTGTTATGTTATATCATACAACATTGGCGCAGGAGGTGCAACATGTTTTTCCTGAGGGGGACGAACTTGATTATCCATCCAGAGACGGATATTTACTTTGTGACTGGATTACTGCCTCAGGGTGAGGACGAGTGAACATGGACATGTTCCAGAGGAGGCATTGCGGTGGTGTGCCTCTTACTAAGGGGTGCATCAATATTTCCTCAGTGAAAGATGTGGCCAAGCGGTGTGCTCTGGATCGGGTTATTCTAGATCCGAGGTCAGATGCAAATGTCCTACCTAGAAAACCTTGGTAGTGCATGGAAAAACCCAGGATGGAATGGTTTGCTATTCAACTGCACATGGAAAATTAATAGAAAATCATTCCATTAGGAAGGTTGTCATAGGTCGTAGTAAATATTGAAGGTGTTAAGGTGCTCGCATATTTCGAAGTTATACAAACTATGGATGATATTGATCATTATCCTGCATTTTTGGGATTGGAATAAGATATTGATATTGATGGTATCATAAACCTAAAGAAGTGAAGAATGGAGTTTTAAAGCAATGGAACCAGAGTCATCATTCCCCTAGATCCTATAGAAGGAGCGAGATACACATAACCTGTGCGCGTTGATGATGATATTGACCATATCTATAAGCTCATTTTGGGAAAACTAAGATTGAATCAACCCAACGACTGCTAGAAGTATTAATTGGGAAAAGGACAACTCTTTCTTCTTAGATTGTGATGAAGAATTGGAGAAATGGAAAAATTGGTTGCATGAAGTATCTATGTTGTGCTGCAATCGAGTGACTAGATCTCTTCGATGCATAACATGAAAGGTATGTGAATTTCCATATTATGATGGTTTAACTAATGTAAATATGTTTTTATGAGAACTTGAAATAAATTTCCCAAAAGGACAACGATTCCATGCATTGGATCTCAAACTGTGCACTATTCCAACACGATGGTAGGAGACTCATAAAGAAAACATGGGAAACTGGGATGAATGCGCGTGAATGATGAGATTACGCTTTGAATATCCAACTATCAGAATGGAAGAATTCTACTCTGGAAAGGATTATATACATACACATTTGGCTAAATGGATTCATGTATGGGGCATAGAACCTATACCTAAATGGATCCACATGTTCATTCATACATTGGGGAAGGTACCTACTAATTGGTATCTGGAGATGGAGCTGCGCCAAGGTACTAGTGAATGGTCAGAAATGATGGAGAGTTTTATTCTAACATTCAGATTTGAGAGTGGGGTTTTTAAGATTGTCCAGGCATTACATAACATTCAAGAAGTTATCTTTTACTCAACAAAGCAAACAGTCGAGTTTGCGTTGCCAGCATGGGATGCACAGATGAAGGATATTGTGAATTGCAGAAATCTAACGATTGAATAAAATGAAGAAGATCCAAGGAATATCATAATTTTGGAATCTGAGGGACAACACACAGTTGTTGGACCCTCTATCACTTTTCTAGATGTCACAAAACCTCTAAAGATTCAGCAGGTGAATATTGGATCCGAAGATCAACCAAATTTGGTGAAGATTGGAGATTACTGAGATGATGGCATAGTAGGAAAAGTTTTTGAACTACTGACAGCGTATCATAACATGTTCCCTACAAATTTCTCAGAATTGAAAGGAATAATTGGAGAGCTTAGACTCATGAAGATCACTTTGAGACCTGATGTGCACCCGATGAAGCAACGCCCATACAGATTGAGTCAAAAAATATAAGTTGAAGGTAAACGAAGAGTTGGATAAGATGGTTGTTGCAGGCATCATAGAGCTAGAAGAAGATTTTGATTGGGTGAGTCCCATGGTAGTGCAAGACAAGAAGACAAAAGGAGAAATCAATATTTGTGTAGATCTGCACAAATCGAATGATGCATGTGTGAATGATCCATTCCTAAATTCGTTCTCTGATGAGATCTTGGACAATGTTAGAGGAAAAGAAGCTTATTCATTCACATATGTCTTTTCAGGGTATCATCAGATCTAGATTGTGCTAGAAGGCCGCAATAAAACTACCTTTGCAACATAATGGGGATCAAATCATGTCACCTTCTCGCGCGTAGTAGTATCTGCTTTCAAGGATTTTATCCATAAGTTCCTGGAAGTATATTTCGACAATTGGACTATTTTTGGTCTATTGAAAAAGCATGTTTCAAATCTGTGCTTAATGCTAGACAACTATAGAAAGTACCAGATATCACTAAAATTGAAGAAATGTATATATTGTGTGCCATTCGAGATACTGTTGGGACACATTGTCTACTGGCAAGGGTTGATGTTAGATCCCGCAAAGATCGAATTAATTGTTAAGTTGGAGATACCTGCGAATGTCAAACAACTATGATCAATATTGGGTCACACTGGCTATTATTGATAGTTCATTCATGGTTATGCACTGATAACTATGCCCATGGATAAGATGCTTAAGAAGGATGCGAAATTATACTAGCATGAGGAAAGTCAGAAGAGTTTGGAATTATTAAAGGAAAATATGGTCATGGCGCCCATATTGGTCTTCCCAAATTGGTCTAAGGTGTTTCATGTGCATGTTGATGCCTTGTGTATCGCACTTGGAGCTATTTTAGCGCAACCAACAGATGGATATATTGATCACACTATTTCCTATGCCAGATGAAAAATCTCAAGTGCAAAACGTAATTATTCAACCATAGAAAGAGAAGGATTAGAATTGGTGTATGTGCTGCATAAATTCAGCTATTACCTATTACGAGGACATTTCAAGATGTTTACTAATCACTCTACTTTGAAGTACCTAGTCAATAAGCCTATGTTGGGGGTATATCTGTAGATGGTTGTTGCTATTCCATGAGTATTACTTTGAGAACATTGTGAAACCGGGAATACTGAATGTTGGGCCTGACCATCTATCGCTCATTGAGACTGGTGAAGAACCTACAAACTTGGAGGATGGATTTCTAGATGCATAGTTGTTTGCGATCAAGGTAGTTGACGATCACTTCCCTGATATTATTCAGTTCCTGACTACTGGATGCGCACCTAAAGAATATACAAGATGGGTGCAGATGAAGTTCTATGAATATATGTTTCAGATTATGAAAGGCGTCCAATCCTAGATGAATCTCATGGAGGGGTTGTCGATGGTCACTATGCAGGGAAGGAAACCATGCAAAAGGTTTTGCGAGATGGGTTGTGGTGGCCACTGAAGGGTCAACTAAAGATAAATTGGTCATTGAAGCATAGGGAGCTGCTGCGCAGAGTCTTGAGGTGGTGTTGCCACTAAAATTTTTTGTCATTGTGCTCCAAGCCAAGATGAAGGAGCAGACCCCACAGTGACTTGGGACAAGTCACAGGTTTTTGTTGGGGGATTGTTGGAGCAGGGTCCCTTGGTGTACATTTTTTAGTAACTTTTTGTATGTAATTTTTCATATGTGCGATGTGTGGAAAGGTCAAGGGGCTTTAGGGTGGGTCAAAGACCCTCTTTTATGTAAGTGGGTTATAAGGGTAAAATGTGGGCCTGAAACCATGGTTTGATACCATAGTATCTGCACGCTGAATAGATATAAATAGATAGATTGAGTCAACGGTAAGTAGTCAAGTCATGTAATGTTGATGATCTAAGTATGTTTATGCTTTATTGATACATTTTGTAAGTTTGGGTTGGGTGGAAAGCCTCATGCTAGCTGTGTGCATGGAGACCTAGTCCTGGATGTGTGTAGACTCTTCGTGCGCATGGAAGGGTAATTGTAAGGGGGAAGTCTGTTATACTTAACTGTTTTGATCTAATACAAAGACTGGTTTTGGAGAAGAACTATGTTATTTGTTTACTATTATTACTTTGAGATCACTTTACTTCTGTTATGTCTGCGTGAGTAAATATATTCTTTATGCATGAATATATGTTTATGGTTGAATACATGAATAAATATTCTTAAGTATATCTGTGACGAATTTGATCTGCGATTCATCGGTATATGCATTATCTATGTCTGTGACAAGCCAATCTGAATAATATTGTTCTCTATATGTGCACATTTTTTTCTGATCTACAACGAGTTCTGTTATAAATATATTTAGGGCTAGCACATTAATTTCTTCCTCATGGTGCATAAACCAGGTTCTAGCACCCCCCATACTGCTTCGGGTGAGACTTTGATATGCGCAAGAAGGTTATTTCCAAAAGGGCTAGTAGTTGGAGGTTTTGTTGGTTGCACGATAAACTCTGAGCCTGGTTCAGGACCCCTCAAGCCAACATGCATTTAGGTAGATTTAATTTTCCACCATCATCTCATTGTTGTCTTGTGGCACCTTTTATATGGATCCATCATCCACATCGTATATCGGCCATGCTGATGGTGCATGTCGCTTCTCTTGGAATCTAACCTCGTCAACTTGGACCATTTTTACCCCCTTGCATTTGTTAGTCCTCTCCAATGACGTATGATTTGGATCTACCACCAATAACTAGGCCAAATATGATCCAATAATAGGTTTGTTAGTCGATACCCTTGATCATCGCATCCTTCATCTTCATGTTCTTTTAGATTCCTTGTTGCTTGTCATGCAATTGAATGGTTTGTATCGTGTGAATAACCATGTCCTTTTTAGAAAATATTTATGAGTGAAGCTCTTAGTGCATGAATTCGAATCCATTACATTCAATCATGTACCTAGAGCTCAGAATCACTATGTATATAGCAGTGCAAACAATATTCTAGATTAACACTTATCACATGCATTTAACACAAGAAAATACAAAAAAAATGGTGAACCATATACTTTTCACATATAAAAAGATGCATATCCATAGTATGTATCGAAAAAATCATAAATGTTTGGAGTCCACTACTCTAAATACATCGACATGCCCACAACATGTTACAAAAATCAAATTTGGGGGGCACCATATGCCCCTATCTCTAATCACTAGTTGGAGGGTCCCGAGCCAATGGCTCCACCCCACTAGCTTGCAGATCTAGAACTTCCCGCCCGGCCATCACCATGCACCGCATGACTCCTCGCCACTCTGAGGGTATCCCTATACATCCCTTGATGTATTGGTCCTCAAGATCATGCCGCCCATGATATGATACTTTGGTCAACAACACATCACACCTGTGATGGACATCCTCAAGCAGAGCCTCATAATCAGGTCTCTGGTCTTCTCTCACTCCACTAGATCCCACATCCCCTCGTGTTTTGGATCGTCCTGCATACCCTATTGGCTTCAATGGTGCTATATATGCATACCAAAAGTCACGAATCATTACCACATACATATTCTAAAAAATTTAAATGCACCATAATATATATCAACTTTCACTTACCATCCAGTCCCCATGCTCGACCAGGAAAAAGTGGCAAGTCAGGGTCCCCTTGAAAGTTCATACCAATGTATGGATAGTCATCTATGTACAGTGGCATATGATCCCAATGTATGAAAACCTCAGGTCAGAACACCCCTCCGACTCTCCCCCACCTTCCTCTCCATAGTAGCTTCCACCAGCGACGCATCTTGGGCTCCTGTGGGTCCCCATCCTGTATCTACACATGAGGTTGGATCATCGGGATCTTCTCAAAGAATAATGAGCACAATACTGTACCAAAAGCACAATCATGGTTCACATTTCACTTTCATAATGACAGTTTCTGTTTCACCGATGACTGCATCATTTGGGCCCACCCATAGTAGGTCCACTCAAAACACTCTCTACCAACATCATCTGCCCCCTAGTGATGTGATGGAACACCTAGTTGCCCAGGATTTGCAGTTCTGTTGCAGTGACAATCTGTGTCTCTAGCCACTCTAGATCACTAATAGGAATGGTCATTCCCTTAGCATCAACATCCAATCTATAATGGCACTCCATGAACTCTGATATATTCCTCCCACACGGTAAAATTGGATGTATGTCTCCCACCACCCCTAGTGGTGGGAGTCTGGTCAAAACATAGATGTCCTGGATAGTAAGCTCGATCCTGTGCCCCTGCACCATGAAGGCCTCATGGTCTAGATCCCAAGAGCTCACTATCCTTGATAGTAAGTGTTAGTATGAATCTTAATCGCAAGTGTACGAAAAAAAACCACTTTAGTTGTGCATAAAAAATAGCCCTAATAGCAAGTATGGTTGCCAATATTTTTAGATATGCAATTGGGTGACCAAGATAAATGCTGCAAAAATCTAGATATATGCATTAAAAGGCATTAAGCAGTAAATAAAAATAAGATTTGCTTCATGCATCCAATAGACAAGACAAGAATATGTTGAATGAATTTTGTATTAATAGCACCTAGGAGGAAAACATAGAAGGATGTTACCATTTCTCCTCAATGGGATGGGTTCTTGTAAGTCCTCAACACTTCAGATCTAAAATCCCTCTCTCTTGATGGTGTAGAAAACCCAGACAATAATGGAACTCAAAGGGAGCTCACAAGCAAAAAGATAGAAAAATATGACAATGATGGTGGATCAAAGTTAGACCAAAAGTATAGATCCAGAGTGATCTTTAGGCAAGAAAAGGTAGTGAATGAATGGAAAAAACCTTCTATCTATAAAAAATATTGAGTTAGTCTAGATATTGGTGCATAGTTAAAATATTATTAATCAAATCAAGATCCAACTTTTATGGAATATTTTATTATATTTGTTGGAGGGAAAAAGAATTTGCCTTTGGTCAAATCCCTTTATTTGTAAATAATAAATAAATAAATGAATTGTTTATTATTTTAAGGATGTGGTTGAGTAATAATCAAATAAATAATGATTTATTTAATTATTTATAAATTATTTAGTCAAATTTAACAAGGAATATTATTTATATAAGGTTTAAATAATTATTCCTAGAAAATAATAATATAAATAATGATTTATCTAATTAATTTTACTGTTTTGGGTTAAATATGACCAGGAATATTAATTAAACTGTTGTTTAAATAATTATTCGTTGAGGAAAATCAAACAAATGTAGATTTATTTAATATTTCCTCATGGGGTTTCCTGTTTAGACCATAAACAACTTAATAAAGGTGGTTTACTAATTTATTTTTCATAGTGAAAGCAATTTTACTTAGGGTAAAATTGGTCTTACATAGTGTACTTAGGTCCAACTAATAGTAACAGGTTAGATGACCAAAAATTGGTGTAACGGATTGCCCCCCAGCATGCGAGCGTTAGGAGCTAATCATATGACCGAAGTACGTTGTAAGAACTCAATCACTAAACATCGAAGGGGAAGTCAAAGAGAGAAATATGAGGTAGACTGAAGCATTAAAGGACTATACCATGAGGAGGTGAGACTTATAGGTGTGACAAGTCTCTTTTATGAGTGTGTACCTGTGCTATATGCGGCAGGGGATGCATACCTATGCCCGCCGAGACAAAGTACAAAGAATAATGCATCTAGTAAACAAGGGACTAAACAATATAGTACATGCTGGCATGAATATGAGATAGGTAAGAACATGATAATTAATCCCACATACATACTGTGCCTGGGATAATATCTGAGTACATGAGATACAAATACAACCCAAATTTCCCTGTAAACAGGAAAGGACTCTGAAAATCTGACTGATACATGCAAAAAAAAAGGCGCTGCAAGAGAATGAGGCTGAAATCATCAAATATATGAAGCTGCATCAAAGGCTGTAATGAAGAGGTCATCCGGACATGTGGGGGGCTACCTATAGGGCCGCCCCCTCATGAGGGTTGAAACATCTCACACACACCCGGGAATCGCCGGTATCATCTGCTTCATCGTTGAAACATCAAGTATACGGATCTCGACCATGTTTTTAGGTCCCTATATTACTAGTATAGTCCCTTATTGTTGTTAGTGTAACCCCTTTATTGTTATTATTGTGCCCTTAAATTATTATTGTTAGGTCAGCTAGGATTACATTATGGCCCACTAGGATTATGTTATGGCCCCATGGACTCCTATATATAGAAAGGAGGTTTTATAATTTGAATCATCCAAGAATTGTTCATTCATGTAATGTATTGGAGGTTTCCCCCTCAAAGTGGCTTATTTATAAGGCATTGATATCTCTTTTCTTCTCTTTTTGGAGCTGGTTTCACAACATTTGGTATCAGAGCTTTGAGATTCTAGGGTTTCACTGCTCCAAATAGGTCATCATGGAATTTTCGCTATAAAATTTTTTCTACGAAGGTTCAGAATCTGAAATTTTTAAAGTGCAAAGCCAAAATCCTGAGGAACATCGTCGCAAAATTTCAGAGTTTGTTTTGCAATATTTTCAGAGATATGATCTGTGCAAGTTAGGTCATTTTGCAGGCTCCTGAATTTAACCTAAACAGGTCATCGTGGTATTTTCGTAATAATGTTTTTTCTATGAAGGTTCAGAAGCTGAAATTTTTATAGTGCGAAGGCGCAATCCTGAGGAACATCATCGCAAAATTTCAGATATTGGTACACAATATTTTCGGGGATATGATCTGTGGAAGTTAGGGCTTTTTGAGGCTTCTGAATTTCATCTCAAAGAGGTGATCATGGGAAAATATTCATATCTCTCTCTCTCTGAGCATCGGATTGGAATGATGTAAAAAGTGGCCACAAGTACATGGACTTTAGTTTTCATTCTAACAATTTCAAATCCAAAGGAGGAAACAATGACACATGGCAAGTCATACAATTTCAATGTACTGAACCAGTCCAAAATTGGGTCATTGTGGGAGATTGGAAACAAATTTGCCTTGAAGAATCCAAATCAGATCAGACTTGTGGCTTTTGAAAGAAGCTTTAGAGGGATACTACAGGGCTAAATTTCAGATATTAAGGACCCGTAATTATAGAGATAATTCAATTTCAATATCGAGCTCCTCAAAAGCAAGTAAAAGGTGTGTATTTTGTTTTTCCGAATTGCATAAGTCTTGTTTGAAGAATCAAGTTGAATTGATTCCAAGGGCATATTGTAGAGTATATATCAGTATTGGATTCTAAAATGGCCCCTAAAAAGAATTCAACACCCATTAAGCCTTTAGAAAGCTCTACTATGACTCATGAAGACGAAGAATGGCAACATGACATATCAAAATTACAAGATAAAGTGCAACAAATTTCGCTCTCGCAAAGAGCAACAAAAAATGACATGGAAGTTTTGAAGAAAGGCGTGGAAACTAAGATGGATGGTTTGAAGAATGGAATATATGGCATGGAAGCTGGCTGGAATCTAAGATGGATGACATGGAAGCTAAGATCGATGAGAAAATGGAAAACATGAAGAATGATATAAAAGCAGACATGGAAGGTTTGACAAAGTTGATACAAGAATTGTTTCCTAATGGTGAAAAGATAGTAGAGGACACTCATGATGAGAAAAAAATAAATGTTAATCGTGATTTCATAAAATCTAATGTTGGCAGGAAGAACCACCATATTCCAAAAATGGATATGAGGAAGTTTGATGGAAAGGATCCTGTAACATGGATACTACAGATGGAGAAATATTTTGATCTCCATAATATGCAAAACACACAAAAGGTATGCATTGCAACTTTACATTTAGAAAAAAATACATTTGTATGGTATCGATGGCTTTGCTCCCGTAAAAAAATTGTCACTTGGTCAATTTTTATGGAGGAAATGATAACACATTATGAGGATAGAAAGAGCAGCACCTTCTTTAGACAATTGATAAATCTCAAACAAAAGGGTTTAATGGGGGAGCACATTGAGGACTTCCAAAAATTGAATATAAGGGTAACCGATATTTTAGAGGAACACAAAATTGATCTCTTCATAGGTAATTTAAAGGATAACATCCAACATGAAGTTCGCGTTTTGGAACCTGATTCATTGGAGAAGGCATTCAGGTTGGCAAGAAAAATTGAATGTAAAATTATGGCAACAAGGAAGCCTACCACTCACTTCTATAAAGAGGGAAGTGTTGCTACTCCTAGATTTCCACAACCTAGGTTGACACCAGAATAATTGGAAGAAAAAGGAGCAAAAGGGCTTTGCTACAGTTGTGATAGAAAATACACTAAAGGTCATAAGTTTGTTGAGAAGAAATTATTTTACATAGATTGTGAAGAGGAAAAAGAGAATGAACAAGAAGATGATATACACCAGGAACCAACCCAAGAGGAGGAAGAAATGAGTCTGACCATATCGTGTAATGCATTGGAAGGAATTACCACTCCTCAAACTCTCAAGATAGATGGAAATATCAAGAAGAAAAAGGTAATAGTGTTGATTGATTCAGGTAGTACCCATAATTTTATTCATTGTAAGGTAGCCAAGGAATTGAATTGTTTCCTATACCCAACACCAGAATGTCAAGTGATTGTTGCAAATGGAAGAACTATAAATTTCTCTGGAAAATTCCATAATATCAAGCTAACCATGGGGGAATATGTATTTAATATTCCAATGCTTTCCATTCCTATGGGAGGTGTTGATGTTGTACTAGGAGTACAATGGTTACAATCTTTGGGGACGATAGCTTTTAATTTTCAAGAACTTTTCTTGAAAAATTTTTCAGAAGGAAAGGAAGTCGAATTACGGGGTATTGCAGGGAAGCTGGGAAAGATAATAAGCTCTAATGTCATGAAAAAACTTATAAAGAAAGAACAACGAGGCATGATTCACAATTATGCTCACTAGAAGTTCCAACATCAAAATCAACTATTTCTGCAGATCTCCAAAAAGTCTTGGACAATCATTCCAAGATTTTTGAAAATCCAAAAGGACTCCCACCTATTCGTGATCATGATCATGCTATTCATTTGATTCCAAGAAGTGTTCCTCCAAACATCGGGCCTTATAGATATCCTTATGTCCAAAAGAGCGAAATTGAACGTATGATTGCAGAAATGTTAGAGGCGGGTATAATTCAACCTAGTCAAAGTTCTTTCTGTGCTCCTGTAGTATTGGAACACAAGAAGGATGGATCATGGTGCATGTGTCTAGATTATAGGGAGCTCAATAAGCTCACCATTAAATATAAATTTCCCATTCCTGTGATTGATGAATTATTGGATGAATTACGAGGAGAAATTTATTTTACCAAATTGGATCTTCGTTCAAGGTATCATCAAATTAGAATGAAGACTGAAGATATTTCGAAAAAATCATTTCGAACTCATGAGGGTCATTATGAATTTTTGGTCATGCCTTTTGGCCTTACCAATGCACCTTCTACATTTCAAGGGTTGATGAATTCCATTTTCAAACCCTTCCTTAGAAAATTTGTGCTAGTATTTTTTGATGATATACTAATCTACAACAGGTCTTGCAAGGATCATGTTCAACATGTTGACAGGGTGCTCAAACTATTGGAGGAGAAACAATTATATGCAAAAACATCCAAATTTTTCTTTGGAGTACAAGAGGTGGAATATATGGGTCATATTGTATCTCATGAGGGTGTTAAGGTAGACCCTAAAAAAATTAAAGCCATTAAGGAAAGTCTCCACAACCATAAAGCAGTTGCGAGGATTTCTTGGGTTAACAGGGTATTATCGAAAGCTTGTTAAGAATTATGGGAGAATAACAACACCTCTAACAACATTATTGAAGAAAGATGCATTTTCATGGACTCTTGAAGCAACTAAGGCCTTTTAACATCTTAAAGAGGCAATGTTCCTAGCACCAATATTTGCTACGCCAGACTTCACAAAAACCTTTATTGTGAATGTGATGCCTCAGGAAATGGAATTGGTGTTGTTTTAATGTAAGAAGGAAGACCCATTTATTTTGAAAGTCATCCAATCAAAGGAAAGTATTTACAGAAACCTATTTATGAGAAGGAAATGTTAGCAATACTGCATGCACTAAATAAATGGAGAACTTACCTAATGGGAAGACATTTCAAGGTAAAAACTGATCATAATAGTATTAAACACTTTTTGGAACAAAGACTATCTTTAGAAGAGCAGCAAAAATGGGTCACAAAGATGTTGGGTTATGACTTTGAAATAATATACAAAAAAGGGAAGCTAAATGTTGTTGTAGATGCACTCTCAAGAAAGAATGAAGAGGTGGAAGCATTTCTTTGCACCATTTCTATTATCCAACCAGATTGGATAACTGAAGCAAGAGATAAATGGAAGAAGGAAGAAGAAGTGTGGACACTCATTCAAAATTTGCAGCAATATCCTAGTACATCTGATACATTTAGTTGGAAAAATGATTCCTTATGGCACAAAGATCGCTTATATCTTTGTAAGAATTCCCAACTAAAACAAAATATTCTTTTGGAATTGCACACTTCTCCTTTAGGAGGACACTCAGGATTTTTAAAAACTAACCACAAGGTGAAGAAAGAATTTTTTTGGGATGGCCTTAAATTTTATATTCAAAAGTTTGTGGCAGAATGTTTGGTTTTCCAGGAGAATAAATTTGAGACAATTAAGACCTCGGGTCTTCTAAAACCTTTATCCATTCCAATTCAACGTTGGGAGGATATTTCAATGGATTTTATCACAGGTTTACCTAAGTCCGAAGGAAAGAGTGTCATGATGGTGGTAGTTGATAGAATTACCAAGTATGCACACTTTTGTGCATTATCTCATCCATTTAAAGCAAGTACAGTTGCTACTACATTTATGGACACAATTCAAAAGCTACATGGAAATCCAAGGGTTATTGTGAGCAACAAAGATCCCATTTTTACTGGAAATTTTTGGACGGAGTTATTTTCTTGTTTGGGTACTCAATTAGCTCATAGCTCATCTTATCATCCTCAATCTAATGGTCAAACTGAGATAGTAAATAAATGTTTGGAAGGATATCTTCGTTGTTTTGTATCTGATAAACAAACACAATGGGTCAAGTGGTTACCTCTACCTGAATGGTGGTATAACACTTCCTTCCATACTGCAGCAAAAATGACTCCATTTCTGGCACTTTGTGGATATCATCCACCATCCATCACATCATCTTTAAGATAATATTCAAAGGTTCAAGCAGTGGAAGATTACATCGAGCATCAACAAGATGTTCTCTAACTCTTAAAGGACAACCTAAATTTGGCACAAAATCGAATGAAACAACAGGCGGATCAACATCACAGCGAGAGAATTTTTGATGTAGGAGATTGGGTATTTTCAAGGCTACAACCATACAAACAAATGTCCCTCAAGCAAGCTAAGAAGGATAATAAATTAACGCCAAAGTACTATGGTCCTTAAAAGGTGTTGCAAAATATTGGTACTATGGCATACAAATTGGAGCTTCATGCTTCTTCACAAGTGCATCCAATTTTCCATGTTTCATGCTTAAAGAAGGTTATAGGCGAAAATCTTCCAGTTCAAACAATATTTCTAGAACATGATGAGGAAGGAAAAATCATATTGGAACCTGAAGCGGTCACAGAAACAAGAACTCGACAGCTACGAAATCGATCAATCTCAGAGTATCTCATCAAGTGGAAGAACTTACACACTAAAGATTCTACATGGGAGGATGAGAATTTTATACAAAAGCACCCAGAGCTACTCAAGCATTGAGGAAAACACTTTTTTGAAGGAGAGGGGCATGTTAGGTCCCTATATTACTAGTATAGTCCCTTATTGTTGTTAGTGTAACCCCCTTATTGTTATTATTATACCCTTTTAACCCCCATATTTTTTATTATTGTGCCCTTAAATTATTATTGTTAGGTCGGCTAGGATTACATTGTGGCCCACTAGGATTACATTGTGTCCCCATGGACTCCTATATATAGAAAGGAGGTTTTGTAATTTGAATCATCCAAGAATTGTTCATTCATGTAATGTATTGGACGTTGCCCCCTCGAAGTGGCTTATTTCTAAGGTGTTGATATCTCTTTTCTTCTCTTTTTGGAGCTGGTTTCACAACACATGCTGAAAGGAGATGGAGCTGAGAAACAATCAAGCCAAAGGGCAATAAGGAGTCCCTTTTCTTGATCCGAGGCACCAGAAAAGAGTGGAAGCTGGAACCAAGGTACATCACCCTCTAGACCTGTCTTCTAGAATGAATTATCTGATGTCGATAGAAGGAGGTACGCCATAGGTGAGGAAAATAAGGGATCCTCAAATAAAGCACGAGAGAAAATAGTAGAGCAACTGATAGACTGACACCAGGGATGATGATGAAATGGGGGGTACTGAGTAGCGGATGTACGAATTCCCTTGTTAGAGCATAAAGGGCATGGATGACTTGGCAGTGACTGACACAATATCATGATGGATAGGGGATATTAGAACTGAAGGCCATAATGTGCGACATGAGAGAGGAACCAAGCAATGAAGGATGGAGGACTATAGCGGGATACAAAGGGACTCGGGATAGACTCCATAAATGTGATGATGACTCAACTCAGATGCTCTAGAAAAGGGTGACTCGATGATGCTGCCACACAAAAAAGGTCTAGTGGGGACCATAACAACATGAGTACAAGGTGGGTACTCATGACGAAAATTGACACAAGCATGGAAAAGAATGGAGGAAAAGTGGTGCCCTAAGTACAAGTGTTGCAAGTGAAGAAATTTGATTTTGAGGAGTGGCAAAGTGACCCTTCTTGGACAAAATGTGCCCTGGTGAAGCATCAAATCACAAAAAAATAACAGATACCCATTTGAAGGATTAGTGAGAGCTTTCCATCAGTACAGACAATTTGTCAAACTGAGCTACGGTTTGGCCATAGCATGCAAAATAAAAATCAGGGGTTTCTCTTTTAATAAGACATTTTCCCTCCAAATTCACTCATTTGCAAGTGGAGCTATAGTGAATGTAGAGAGGAGAGAAGGTCCTAAATCTTGCGGCGATCATAGCAGACAAACCAACTGTTGGAATCAGGATCCGTTAATTACAGGTAAGAGGCCTAACCCTACTCTTTCTTTTTAGTGGATTGAAAGTTCAGTTTAGGTACCCAGAGCTCATGAACAGGCTAGGTCACACTTTTGGGGTTTTTTCTGCAACCTGGGTAGCAGGTACTAGGTAGAAAACTGCGACCTGTCCCAGGAAATGACCTGAAAACTGCGACCTGTGAGAGAAAGGAGGTTTCAGTGCTGTTTTTGGCTGAGATCTGGGATTTTTATGGTTGAGGGGCATGGGTGCCCCCAAGCATGTTATGATCGTGCCAAAATGTATTTAGAAAGGGGGAATCTAAACACATTTTAATGATGTGGTGTGCCATTTGTTTGCATTATGGTTATGCAATTTGAGAAAGGGAATGGAGGATTACCAATATCTTTTGGTACTACATATATGAAGCAAATGGAATAATTTTCTAGGTTGGCATACATGGTGTCACTATCCCAAAGAGTGGATTTGGAGATAGTGAATTGGTGCTCTCCTAGAAAGCCCACAGGTTGGTCAACAACAATGTCGAAGGGACTAGGTTGTTGATATAAGATGAAGGAATGATGAGGGGTGTCATACCTAGAGTTCTTTGAAGTGATATGAGACTCTACAGGTTCTTCTAAATAGGGAAGAATGATGGTATTAGATTTGACATGACCATATGCACTAGGAGAGTTGTGGAGAATTGATTCTCCTGGCCTCTCAAATATCGGTGCCTCCTTACCCAAACATTGGGTGTCAATGTAATGGCCACGAGGTGTATGTGGCTTTACTACATGGATTCAATGTAAGGGGGGATGGATAAAGTCAGGGGTGGTGATGCCATTCCATAGTATCGTCATCGTAATAGAAGATGGGGTGACTGGAGGAAGAAAAACCACCTGACGTGGTGAAGCTACCTGACTCATCATCATGAGAAGAAAGGTTCACATGCGCATCGTCATAGAGGGTGACTGAAGAACAAGTAGATGAAGGATCCACTGATGTTGAGCCCAAGGTGATCACTGAAGGGAGGTCAGGTGAAACATAAGGGGAAGGCCCAGGAGGGTCTTCCATTGAGGATCTCATAGATGATGACAGGTAGTGGAAAGTGGCTGAAGAAGCTGTCATTTTGACATCTGGAGGGGGAATGTAAATAGGAATGGATGTGTCCTTTGGTTCTATTGAATCAAAACGCGCAAATAAGGGAGCGATGGACTCGTTGCGCTTGGCCTTGAATTGGCGAATAACCGCTAGAGAGGTGCGGAAGTCCTCAAGGTGGGGACAGAGGTGGGTATTGTTGATCAACATTTAACATAAGTCACTGGTGTGATTAAATGGTTGATAATTCATATCGAATAGTGAAACATTTGAGGAGATATCCGAGTTAAAACAAGGCGAGAGAGGCCAAAGGTTCAAAAACCAAAGATGGAAACAATACTAAAAGTGCGGAGATATAAAATTAAAAAGACATCGGAAATATAAAAGGTACAAATGAGTAGTACGAGGAGCACAAAGAAAAAGTGTTAAAAGAAATACCGCTCCACAAATATGCGCACAAGGGAATGTAACAAGGGCTAAATTCTGAGGGGGTTGAGTGGCGAGAGGGGGAAGGACCCCGTACCCATGCGGAATTGAAGTAACACGACGTGGTGGGGACCCAAGGCCAGGGTGAAGTGGCAAGAGCGGGACCCGAAGCAAAGGAGATGAAGGGGCAGCAGAAAAACAGAAACAAGAGATGACGTAGCAGGGCTAACATGCGGGACCCCAGGATCGGTATGCTATGTTTCGATTTTGTCTTATGAGGAATATGTTCAAGAATCGTGAGTTTTATACAATAAAAAGGTAAGGTAAAGTCCTCTAGGTTAGCTGGTACAGAGGCCCATACCAATATTAAACCCGGCACGTGGCGCCCACCTGCACTTTGACACGCCCAATCCCTACGCGCCGCGTGCCCCATAGTTAGTGTCCTTATGACACTTGCCTTCTTTCGTTTTACCCATCCATCTTTTTACCTCAAAACGCCTAGTCCAAATATAATAGTTCCCCCGTATTTTACTCCAGTAGAAAGTCACAGGTCTCCAGCCACGACATATACCCAGTAGGAAAGAGCGCCTGGTCTACCCAGTCATTGTCAGAGTTCCCTGCGTTGCTTTCCTGAGCAGATTTACCTTTCGTTCAGGTACTCCATCATTCATTCTCCCTCTGTTTTCCTTTCGCTTTTTCAAATTCTTGTATGTCGGCCATGGAAAGGGGAACGCCCAAGAAAAATGAACCAGAGACCCCTCAGGTCCATGAATCTAGAAACCCACCCGGGTTCGACCCTCTCTTCGACCTGCAAAATGGTATCTGTGACCCTAAATACCCATTTGACATCCGCACCATTAACCTTGAGCTTTTCAGACGCTATATTAAGGACATAGACCGTTACCGGGTAGTCGTGTCTGGCCTGTACCACCAAATTGCCCCTCAAGTTCACTCTGCGGTTGATTTTATCTCCTGGCTCAGAGATGTATTCGACAAGCATCAGGGCACCTTCACCTCTCCTTAGGGGAACAAAGTCTTTTCCCTTTCCCCCGATACTATCAAGCAAGCCCTCCGCTTTCCTACCAGCGCCACATATATCAGTTTCGGCGAAGCAGCTTTAGCCGCCCAGTTCACCAGGTAGCCATGGGAGACCCAGAAAGCCTTCATCTCCTCTATAACCGGCAATCAGGTTACTTCTCTTCCTGCCATAGAGCCTTTTCATTTAAGTTTGTTAGAAGAGGAAGTTCGGCCCATCCTCTCTCTCATTGCTGGCCTTTTAGGGGTAGGAAGTCTGGAAGAGATTTCCACGGTGTGCATCCATTTCTTATGGCTCATGTCCCAAAAGGGGGTAGTGTTGGATATCCCTGGTTTCCTTGCCACTGCCATTCGAACCCAGTTCCAGGAGCTTCCAGAAACCCGTCAGTTCCATTTTTTTTCAATGGTTTTCTATCTCTTCTTGTACCAGCACGCCGATAAATTTGAGGGTTTGGGGTTAGACAAAGTATATCGTGAGAATTCCCAACCCTGACCCATTTTCGACTGGAATTTCTCTGTACGCCAATTACCTAAGGGAGAGGGTTATTCCAGTTTTGTGAATAGTTTCATGCCTATTTCCTATACCAATATTCATGACTCGCCATCACCTAGGGTCTTTCCAGAGATGAAAAGTTGGCTGCAAGCCGGAAAATCCCAGAGCACTGGGGATTGGTTTCTATTCGATGACTACACTGAAATTCGGGTCTATGGAGCCGAAGTTTCCCCTTACTGGCTGCCAGTGTTTCCTGTTCGTCGAGTGTATGCACTTGAATACATCCGGCAGGCCCTCAAGGCCGATCAGCTCCATTTCGTCCTTGCCAAGAAGGGTTACATCCTAAGGCTCCCCACTAAAATTGGCCCTTTTGTGGTGAACTCGAGACATGCCTTCTCAATTGCTGAGAAAATGTTGCAAGGTCTGGACCTAAGGCTGGGACAAAGTTGGGCTTATGACCCTCGAGAAATCATCTCAAACAAAAGAAAAAGGAACAAGTCAGCGCCTTATATGCATGAGCCGAGGCCATTCATGGAATGGAGGGCTAATCTCGAAATTTGGCCTTTGGTTTCGCAGATGGAAACAGATTCATCTGCTACAGGGGACAAAGAGAACATCAATAAGCACATAGGCAGAGAAGAAGCAGGTACCTCAAGAGCAGTTCCCCATCACAAAAAGCAAAAAACAGCCTCCAGCGAGGCAGAAGTCATAGGAGAGGAACAATTGCTTGAATCCTTCACAGTATATGGTCAATTGGATAAAGGTGAGGCTGGGATAAAGGTGCTAAGGGACAGTACCACTTCTTCCGACTTCACAGAGGTCACACAGGCCATCATAGAGCATACCTCACCAAGGGAAATTGAAAGGGATCAGGCAAATAGAGCAATCCGAGATAAATATAAAGCTGAGCTGGGAGGGTATGTTGAGAAATATCACACTAGGCTCTCCGCCTCCATGAACGCGGACACTGAAAACCTGGTATTATCTATGGCAGAAGCTATCTTGGATCCTAATTCAGGTGTCACCAGCTATCGGGTGCTTGAATATGCGATAGACATGAAGAAAGTGCCAGCAAACGACATGTGAGACCTTTTCCAGACTGTATGTGATATGATGAAAGATGAACTGATGAGGGTCACCATCGCACTGAGGAAGTTGGAGCAGAAACACGAACAGGTGAGGGCTACCTTGAAAAGTGAACAGACTAGCTACCGTGCCCGAGAAAATCAGGTACATTTCCTCCAAGACCAAATCAAGGGAAAGGATACGAGGGAAACACACCCACAGGCATCTTTGATTGAACAGCTGCAGAAAGAAGTCGTGTCAGCAAAGAGTCAGGCCCACATACTAGCCTCCCACCATGTCTAGACGGCTGAACTGGTGCAAGTAGAGCAAGAGAAAGCATAATTGTCCCGTAAGCTATCAAAGGAAAGAGAGGAGAAAGAAAATATAGCTGAAAAAATAACCATACTACATACTAAGGCGACGGAGCTGCAAGCTAGATGGGACTCACACAACTGCCAGCCGACCGTGGCTTCAAGTGGAACCAGCTCGCCGTCTGAGCAATTGGCCATAGCTAGAGCTGAAAATGAGGTATTGGAAAAGCAGGCGTTCAAAGCAAGGAAAAAGATCACAGGCTTGGAAAACTCTCTGGCGGAGAACACCAGAAGAATAGAAGAGTTGCAGAGAGAAATAGAGAAGGAAAAGAAGACGACGACCGATCAGCAAAAAACTATCGCCGACATCAAAAGCCGTGCAAAGTGAAATCTCACCCTCCTTAAGGCTAGGAGTATAATTTGGCCTGATATAATCTCAACTGTGACTGAACAATGGGGCTTCTTAAGGATGATGGGAGAGAATAAGTCTGCTATACCCTATCTCAGTAGGAAACTGTAGGAGGCAGACCTCGATTTGTCCAACAGGGCCCAGCATGCCAAAGAGTATATTTCATTCCTGAATGAGCTGGGATCAGATGACATGGAGAAGCATGGTATTCCAAGCTGATTCACGGAGGCTATTTAATGTCGAAAAATCATCAACAAAGATATGGCCCGAGTCACAGCTTTGAGAGCTCTCTAGCAGGTGGTCGCCAACGTGGAACAATTCGACACGGTATGGGGTGAGATCATGACAGTTGGACTTCCTTCCTGTTGGGACCGGACCACTCCTTCCGTGCTCTTTCCTTTGACACAATATACAGTGAGCCTGCAAGAAGAAAAAGATCGAACCGACCTCCAGACAGGTAAGGCGGCTCAACTTAAGGCCGACATGATTGTTTCATTCCTTCGAAAAGAGTTCACCCTCCTCCATTTGATAAAACACAAGCTTCCTACTGGGGCAGGTTTCCACGTCCTCACAGAGGCCTTTGTCGAGGTGGAAGGGTTTTCAGCAATGCCCGAACTAGCTGTAGATAGTCAGCAGAGGTGCACTCAATTCACGAGCCAGTATGCATGTTCATATGCGAACGTGCCACCACCAGAATCAGTAACTGCCTCAACTCTTCCGTACCTATGATATCTTGTCAACTCATGATTGGGCCTCAACGACCCATTTACTTTTTACTAGAATAGTTTCTTTTAATTTTTTAGTGGGTTTTTTACCCCACTCCAGCATTTTACTTTTTATCAAACTGTTGTTTAATTTCCTGTTTTTGAAAACGGCCAACGGCCTGACTATCCATGATGAGAGGCCTGATTCCTCATCATGAATTTTGCTGTTTTGAGAATGACCTCTAACAAATTTTGGTTATGCGAAGAAGATATTTTTCCAAAAAATATATTCTCGCTGAGATAGGAAGAAGCCTATATAAGTAAGATCCAATGAGGAAAAAGGGTTCCATATTTCCTGAAGAAAATCGTAGTATAAAATTTTTTATATGCTTTTCGTGGAATTATCAATGCAAATACACAGAGCCCGTGGGGTTTCAGCGAAGAGAAGTTCTAGTTATGTATGAGGATTCCAGTCTTAATGCTATATAGTTCGTGACTCTTTCCTTGTGATATTGTATCATTGTTCTCTACACTGTTTTCAATTTTTTTTTATCGTGTCTTGGAATGCGAGTAACTTGTCAGCTCGGGTATGAATTTATCGTTGTTTGATACTCATGCTTTACTGGTCTATGTTGCTTTAAATATGGCTCATACACGATATGTCATTCTGCTTAACACATCATTCATATTTCCTCTGTATTAAACACCGTGGAATGTTACTCTTACTGAAATGATTGAGATGTATGGATTCTTAGTTCCTAAGCCCATATTATGTTGAAATATGTTTTCTGAGTGCCATTTCATTAGTAGTTAGTACTCCCCTTTCAATTTCTGCGCACCAAATATTTTTCTGTTTAAGATACCTATATGTCCTTGAGAAACTGGCCCTCTCTGATGAAAGCTGTCTCTAAGTTGTCTGAAGTATATATGTATTGAAGATTCCCTTCTTGTCTTTACAGTGTCTTTATAGCTTGCTAAATCTGAAGGTAGTTTGGTCCCATCTACATGGTAATGCTTTTCACAAGTTGAAAAGGTAGAGAGTCTTAAGCTGATAACGAGCCTGAAATATACTTTATACTCCCTACTGTTTAAGATTTCCTAGGCACTGGTCTTTGGCAACTCAAGGCTATCTCTAGGAGCTACAACATATTTTTGGCGCTATTGTCGGGGAACAAAGTTGAAGAAATTAAAATCCCTGGGCCTCGACAAAATCCATTCACTCTTCAGTTAGGTGAGCACGAAGAGTTGAGAGTTGTGCACCCCCCACCTTGGCGACTCCACAATCATTTTACAATCAAACCTGTTTGCAGTCCTGGCTCCCCGTAAGCCACACTTGAGGTCAGATACATCTCAGCCAAGGACACCTTCTGTGTCTGACCCAGAAAAAATCCTACATAGGAGAAGCTGGAGGGGAAGACCATTTGTTCGTACTGAAATTCCACCGCTCTCTCTAGAAGACCTCCCTTCTTCCTCTTCTCAGGTCGCCCAGTGGCAAGATTCTAACTCCACTCTGGGTGAAGCCGGTTATTACTCTGACTATCTACCCGCGGGAAATATCCGAGTCAAAGACGAGGCTGAGTCAGTAGATACCACCCGTTACATATTCCATCCTACTCTAGAAACAGAAGAAGTTAAAGAGGTCACGAAAGTATCTGCTGTTACCACTCCACCCTTGTCTCCATCATCCAAAGTTGTCGTCCATTATAACCCTATCATCATTCACACTGCACTTCCACCTAATCCTCCACTTACTCATCAAGCCCTCTTATTACCTCCACCTCCTCCTCCAATGGCTAACGTCCCTAGTTTCCTGCAAAACAGATACGCCCCTCTGGAGCTCCCTGTGGTATTAAATGACATGCCGCAAGATTATTTAAAAATTCTACCCCGTTTTAGTGGTGAGAATGAGATTGAAGCCCAGAAACATATCGAAGTCTTTTGCAGAGAATTTTAATGTGGAACATCTGGACGTAGTCCTAAGGCTTTTTGTGCAATCCTTAGATGGGGAAGCTAGGAAGTGGTTCAAGACACTTGGAGCTCGTTCTATCAATACATGGGAGGGAATGGAGGATATCTTTATCAAAAAATGGGGAGAAAAGAAAGATCATGGGAATGTTCTTACTAAATTCAACACCCTGAAAAAGAAACATAATGAAGGGGTGTCAGAGTTTATCAGAAGATTTAATAAGTTGTACCTGAGTCTCCCTGCCGACATGAAGCCTCACTAGACCACTGCCAAGGTCATTTTTGCGGCAGCATTTGATTCTGAATTCGGTTTCTCCTTGAGAGAAAGGAAGCTAGCCACTCTGGACGATGCACAGATGGAGGCACTGGAGATAGAAGCAAATTTTTCCTCTACTGGCAAATCCAAAGGGAAACAGGAACAAGATGTTAGAAGGAGAGGAAAAGAGGAAGTATCCACCTCAATCCAAGACAGAGATTTAGCTAATGACAAGATTGAAGAAATGAACAAGATGATCAAGAATCTCTCAAGTAAGCTGATCAAGATTGAGATGGAGGCCAAGAATTCACCCCCAAAGAATTTCCAGAATGCTCCAAACAGAGGATTCAATCCTCAACACAGAAAGCCACCCTTGCAGATACTGCAGAGGGGACAGAAGGAGTAGCAAGATCAGGTACCGCATCCTCTATATTTGGAGGGGAAAGTAGAGGGTTCTCCTGAAGATCCTGCCTACGAACAAGAGGAGGCATGCCTTGTCTTCTCAGAAAATAATTACATAGAATGTCCTGTACATGAAAGTGACGAGGGGGAAGTACAAGCTCACTCAGAAATGAAGGCCAATGAAGATACTGAAGAGCCCGAGATTGATGATTACTGTAAGCAGTTCGTTGATTTCATGAAAGCTCAGTTCAATAGAAAATATGACCTCAGGTCCTCCAGAAAGAGAACTCGCACTCTAGAGCAAGAGCAGGACACACCTCAAGAAGTGGCACCTGCACAGAAGGAGTTCAATACTCAAAAACCCCCAGAAAAAGGTAAGAGGCCCCTCAACCAAACCCTACAACCTGATGCTCTAATGCCTTCATCTTCACAAGTAACGACACCCCCTAAGGTTGAGCCCATCGTAAAATAAGTTAAGCCTCCCCTCTAGAGTAGAGATTCAAAAGAAAAAGAGGTGTCAATAGATAAGCCTTCATCTGTTTTCAATTTACAAAAAGAACTTCAAAAGATGAAAATCCCAGTTCCTTTGACTAAGTTATTAAAACAGCCAGCATATCAGTCCCAAGTCACATCCTTCATACTTCCTCCTGAAGTAATACACATTCCAGATAGTCTCAACCTACAAGAAGAAAGGCCTATGGTGGTGTTTGGTCCACATGTCGAAGAATTAGACCCCTCTACACCTCCCTTTTACGTGTCTTTGGTGATCCATGACCTATTGCTTCACAATTGTATGTTAGACTCTGGAGCCTCCCACAATCTAATGCCCCTATCTGTCATGGAACAATTAGGACTCCAGATCACTCGTCCATATCAGGATTTGTACTCATTTGACTCCAAAAGAGTTAAGTGCTTGGGCATGATTAAGGACCTAGTGGTCAACCTGGCCCAAATCCCAGCTAAAAGTGTAGTAATGGACATTGTGGTGGCTGACATTCCAGCCCGTTTTTGTATGCTACTATCAAGGTCCTGGGGAACAAAAATTGGTGGGTCAATCAAACTAGATCTAACATATGCCACCATCCTAATTTTTGGCGGACAGGAGAGGAGATTATACAGGGAGACCAGATTTCTAAAAACAGTTACCAAAGCTAACAGTTCAGAAAATTCACCGGTCTACAGTAAGGATAGAGATTTTTCATGCTTGATGTTAGAAGAAGATTACAGTTATGCTCAGGAACCTTCCTTATGTCAGATAAGGACTCAAAAATCCTCAGAAGGTCTTGAAACAGGGGTATGGACTCTACATTTCGATGGGGAAAATTCGAAGGAAGGTAATGGTGCTGGAGTTTTATTGATTTCCCCTACAGGCAAATGGGTCCCACTTTCGTTCAAATTAGAGTATGAAGCCACCAATAACGTGGCTGAGTATGAAGCTCTTTTGCTGGCGCTACAGGTAGCCAGGAATATGAATATACAAACCCTGAAGGTCTTGGGTGATTCAGAATTGGTAGTCCGACAGATCAGAAATCAATGCCAAGCTAAGCATCCTCATTTAAGAGCTTACAGGAATGAAGTATGGGACATGGTGGAGAACTTTTTCTCAGCTTTTAATATTCATTTCATGCCCTGGGAGCAGAACAGGATGGTAGATTCACTTGCAGTAGCTGCCAGCACCTTCCGTCCACCCCAAAATCCCCTCCTGAGGTATGAGATAGAAGTAAGGTACCGACCTTCGATTCCAGACAATTTCAAACACTAGAAAGTGTTTGAGGATGATGAACAAGTGAAAAGGTTTCTATAGACAGTTCGGGAGTTCTCTAATATGGAAATTGACCGTTGTGAGGGAGATGATGTTGAGAACCAATCAGAAAACAAGTGGGAAGAAAAAATGGTCGGGAGCAAAGTGTTACAGCTGAAGGGAAATGTCATCCCTAGAGGCCTGGTGCCCCTAGAAAGGCTGTTTGACAAAAATGATGTCCCCAGGCAGCCCAGCAAAATGACAGACGAAAACTAGGTATAATACCTAAATCTGGGTACTGAGGCTGAACCCAAAATTGTGAAATTATCCAGAAAGGTCTCGGACGGCTATAAGGAGAAGTACCTACAATTATTTCAGTCTTATAGGGATGTATTTGTGTGGTCCTATCAAGACCTGAAGATGTTTGATATCAGCATTTTGCAGCATGAAATTCCCCTGAAGGCAGATGCAAGGCCTCACAAGCAGAAGCTCAGACAAATAAACCCTCTGTTACTCCCCTCCATTGAGAAAGAAATCAAGAAACTGTTAAAGGCTAAAATAATTGTGCCATTGAAATACTCTGAATGGGTGGAAAATCTAGTCCCTGTCAGAAAGAAAAATGGAGAAATAAGGTTGTGCATGGATTTCAAAAATTTGAATAGAGCATCCCTGAAAGACAATTACCCCTTACCGAAGATGGACCACATTCTGCAGAAAGTGGTGGGGGCCTCTAGGATGTCTATGATGGATGGATTTTTGGGTTATAACCAGGTGGCTGTACTCCCAGAGGAATAGAAGAAGACTGCTTTCACCACACCCTAGGGTACATTCATGTACTCTAGGATGCCTTTTGGCTGATTAACACAGGAGCCACATTTCAGAGGGCTATGGACATAGCTTTGTTGGGGAACAAAATAAATTTATGGTGGTCTATCTGGATGATATTACAGTATTTTCGAAGGATGATGACGAGCACATTCAACATTTATAGAGAACTTTTGAGAAATGCAGAAGGTACGAACTTTCCCTAAATCCTCAGAAATCCTTGTTTGCATTAGAAGAGGGTAAGCTCCTGGGGCACATTGTAACTAGGGATGGGGTCAAGATTGATCCTAAAAGAGTGGAAGTTATAAACGGTATCTCCCTCCCTAGGAATAAGAAAGAAATCTAGGTGTTCTTAGGGCGTATCAATTTTCTGAGAAGATTTATCCCTAACTATGCTGAAATAGTTAGGCATATAACAGATATGTTAAAAAAGAATAATGAGGTAAAATGGTCACCAGAATCGACGCAGGCCTTTGCCAGAATAAAGAATTCATTTGCTGAGGCTCCTGTGCTGGCAAGGCCAGATTACACTAAACCATTTATGATTTTCTCTTTCGCATCACCTCATACAGTAGCTGGAGTCCTCCTACAGAAAAACGAGGATGGGTATGAACAACCCATTGCTTTTTTTAGTCAGGTCCTTCACGACGCAGAATTGAAATAAAATATATTGGAGAAGCAGGCCTATGCCCTGGTAAAGTCCCTCAAGGCATTTCGCATGTATATTTTTCAGTCTCACATTACTGCATTTGTACCCACCACAGCGGTTAAAGATATCCTTGTTCAGGGCGACAGTGAAGGAAAAAGGGGTAGGTGGATTGCAAAGATACAGGAATATGATTTGGACATCAGACCCACTAAGTTGATTAAAGGGCAAGGCCTAGCAAGAATTTTATCAGAGTCAAATCATCAAGCTTTGGGTATCAATTTATCTATGATTGCAAATGAAGATTCTGAGGAATAGACAGGTCAGCAAGAAGTGGAAACGACCACTTAGAAAATACTGATGAAGTATCTTACTAGTCCTTGGTACAAAGAAATAGTAGAGTATCTCCTAACACTTAGCTGTCCACCCAGCTGTGATAAATCAAAATACAGAGCATTGAGGCTGAAATCACAAAAGTATATAGTTGCTAATGGTCAGCTATATTGGAAGATCTTTCAGGAATACTGTTATTATGCCTCACAGAAGACGAAGTGGAGAACATACTGACCTAATTTCATGAGGGAATCTGTGGAGAACATTACAGCTGGAGGAGCACAACTCAGAAAATTTTGAAGGCTGGTTTCTACTGGCCTAAATTGTTTGGAGACGTCTTTGATTGGGTTAGAGCATGTGACAAATGTCAGAAATTCTCTGAAAAACAAAGGTTAGCAGCTCTGCCCCTGATTCCTGTACACGTCGATGAACCTTTCAAACAGTGGGGAATTGACTTCATAGGCGAGATTCACCCACCCTCAAGCAGACAGCACAAATGGATCTTGACTGCCACGGATTATTTCACGAAATGGGTGGAAGCCATACCTGCACGAAATGCTACAGACACAGTGATAATTAAATTCATGGAAGAGAACATTATATCCAAGTTTGGATGCCCTGCTAGAATAGTGACTGACAATGCCCAAGCCTTCAAATCTACAAAATTTGTGAATTTCTGTCAGCAATATAATATCTCTCTAGGTCACTCTACAGCTTACTACCCACAGGGAAATGGTCTGGCGGAATCATCAAATAAAACGCTGGTGAGAGCTCTAACGAAGACAATAAATGAAAACCAGAGGAACTGGGATTCCCAACTGAAGTTCACTCTGTGGGAAAACAGAATTACTAGTAAAAGAGCAACTGGGAAATCTCCCTATGAGTTAGTATATGGACGAGCAGTTGTGTTCCCTATACAGTTAGCCTTAACCGTGGCTCGTTTTATGCAAGAGACTCAAGAGGAACCTGATGGCATGACTAGAAGAATTAAACAGCTGGTGGAACTCGAAGAAATGTGTGGTTAGGTGAATCAGAGACTTGTGGAGTACCAGGAGAAAATGAAGGAGTTGTTTGATCAACACGCCAAAGACAGAAAGCTACAGGTGGGAGATCTAGTGCTCAGGTGGGAAGTGTGAAGGGCCGATAAAGGTAAGCATGGTAAATTAAACCCCCTTTGGTTTGGTCCCTTCAAGATTGCAGAAAAAGGAGGAAATAATACCTTTAAGCTGGAGGATTTGCAGGGGGATCTGCTCGACGCCCCTGTAAATGGACAGTTCCTCAAACCATACTTTCAGTTCTTAAGCAGGCTGAGAAATCCTGATTGTAATATATTGTACATTAGCTGTTGTTTTCATTTTTGATTTGAATAATGCATGGGTCATGATGATTTATGAAGAGGGAAGGCGAAAGTGCAAGAGAAGTGGCATTCATAGAAGACAAACAGGTGGTCTGCATGTAGTTCTCAACACGTTCAAGGATGAACGTGCCATCCCCAGTTGGAGCCAATATTGATCAACATTTAACATAAGTCACTGGTGTGATTAAATGGTTGATAAGTCATATCGAATAGTGAAACATTTGAGGAGATAGCCGAGTTAAAACAAGGCAAGAGAGGCCAAAGGTTCAAAAACCAAAGATGGAAACAATACTAAAATTGCGGAGATATAAAATTAAAAATACATCGGAAATATAAAAGGTACAAATGAGTAGTACGAGGAGCGCAAAGAAAAAGTGTTAAAAGAAATACAGCTCCACAAATATGCACACAAGGGAATGCAACAAGGGCTAAATTCCGAGGGGGTCGAGTGGCGAGAGGGGGAAGGACCCCGTACCCCCGCAGAATTGAAGTAACACAATGTGGTGGGGACCCAAGGCCAGGGTGAAGTGGAAAGAGCGGGACCCGAAGCAAAGGAGATGATGTGGCAGCCGAAAAACAGAAACAGGAGATGACTTAGCAAGGCTAACATGCGGGACCCTAGGATCGGTATGCTATGTTTCGATTTTGTCTTACGAGGAATATGTTCAAGAATCGTGGGTTTTATATGATAAAAAGGTAAGGTAAAGTCCTCTAGGTTAGCTGGTACAGAGGCCCGTACCAGTATTAAACCCAACACATGGCGCCCACCTACACTCTGACACGCCCAATCCCTACACGCCGCGTGCCCCATAGTCAGTGTCCTTACGACACTTGCCTTCTTTCGTTTTACCCATCTGTCTTTTTACCTCAAAACGCCCAGTCCAAATATAACAGTTCCCTCGTATTTTAATCCAGTAGAAAGTCGCAGGTCTCCAGCCATGGCATATACCCAGTAGGAAAGAGCACCTGGTCTACCCAATCATTGTCAGAGTTCCCTGCGTCGCTTTCTCGAGCAGATTTACCTTTCGTTCAGGTACTCCGTCATTCATACTCCCTCTGTTTTCCTTTCGCTTTTTCAAATTCTTGTATGTCGGCCATGGGAAGGGGAACGCCCAAGAGAAATGAACCAGAGACCCCTCAGGTCCGTGAATCCAGAAACCCACCCGGGTTCGACCCTCTCTTCGACCTGCAAGCTGGTATCTATGACCCTAAATACCCATTTGACATCCGCACCATTAAGCCCGAGCTTTTCAGACGCTATGTTAAGGACATAGACCGTTACCGGGTAGTCGTGTCTAGCCTGTACCACCAAATTTCCCCTCAAGTTCACTCTGTGGTTGATTTTATCTCCTGGCTCAGAGATGTATTCGACGAGCATCGGGGCACCTTCACCTCTCCTTAGGGGAACAAAGTCTTTTCCCTTTCCCCCGATACTATCAAGCAAGCCCTCCGCTTTCCTACCAGCGCCACATATATCAGTTTCGGCGAAGCAGGTTTAGCCGCCCAGTTCAGCAGGCAACCATTGGAGACCCAGAAAGCCTTCATCTCCTCTATAACCAGCAATCATGTGACTTCTCTTCTTGCCATAGAGCCTTTTCATTTAAGTTTGTTCGAAGAGGAAGTTCGGCCCATCCTCTCTCTCATTGCTGGCCTTTTAGGGGTAGGAAGTCTGGAAGAGATTTCCACGGTGTGCGTCCATTTCTTATGGCTCATGTCCCAAAAGGGGGTAGTGTTGGATATCCCTGGTTTCCTTGCCACTGCCATTCGAACCCAGTTCCAGGAGCTTCCAGAAACCCGTCAGTTCTGTTTTTGTTCAATGGTTTTCTATCTCTTCTTGTACCAACATGCTGATAAATTTGAGGGTTTGGGGTTAGACAAAGTATATCGTGAGAATTCCCAACCCTGACCCATTTTCGACTAGAATTTCTCTGTACGCCAATTACCTAAGGGAGAGGGTTATTCCAGTTTTGTGAATAGTTTCATGCCTATTTCCTATACCATTATTCATGACTCGCCATCACCTAGGGTCTTTCCAGAGATGAAAAGCTGGCTACAAGACGGAAAATCCCAGAGCACTGGGGATTGGTTTCTATTCGATGACTACACTAAAATTCGGGTCTATGGAGCTGAAGTTTCCCCTTACCGGCTACCAGTGTTTCCTATTCGTTGATTTTATGCACTCGAATACATCCGACAGGCCCTCAAGGCCGATCAGCTCCATTTCGTCCCTGCCAAGAAGGGTTACATCCTAAGGCTCCCCACTGAAATTGGCCCTTTTGTGGTGAACTGGAGACATGCCTTCTCAATTGCTGAGAAAATGTTGCAAGGTCTGGACCTAAGGCTGGGACAAAGTTGGGCTTATTACCCTCGAGAAATCATCTCGAACAAAAGAAAAAGGAACAAGTCAGCGCCTTATATGCATGAGCCGAGGCCATTCATGGAATGGAGGGCTAATCTCAAAATTTGGCCTTTGGTTTCGCAGATGGAAACAGATTCATCTGCTACAGGGGAGGAAGAGAACATCAATAAGCACATAGGTGGAGAAGAAGCAGGTACCTCAAGAGCAGTTCCCCCTCACAAAAAGCAAAAAACAGCCTCCAGTGAGGTAGAAGTCATATGAGAGGAACAACTACTTGAATCCTTCACAGTATATGGTCAATTAGATAAAGGCGAGGCCAAGATAAAGGTGCTAAGGGACAGTACCACTTCTTCCGACTTCATAGAGGTCACACAGGCCATCATAGAGCATACCTCACCAAGGGCAATTGAAAGGGATCAGGAAAATAGAGCAATCTGAGATAAATATAAAGCTGAGCTGGGAGGGTACGTTGAGAAATATCACACCAGGCTCTCCGCCTCCATTAACGCAGACACCGAAAACCTGGTATTATCTATGGAATAAGCTATCTTGGATCCTAATTCAGGTGTCACCAGCTATCGGGTGCTCGAATATTCGATAGACATGAAGAAAGTGCTAGCAAACGACATGTGCGACCTTTTCCAGACTGTATGTGATATGATGAAAGATGAGCTGATGAGGGTCACCATCGCACTGAGGAAGTTGGAGCAGAAACATGAACAAGTGAGGGCTACCTTGAAAAGTGAACAGACTAGTTGCTGTGCCTGAGAAAATCAGGTACGTTTCCTCCAAGACCAAATCAAGGGAAATGAAACGGGGGAAACAAACCCACAGGCGGCTTTGATTGAACAGCTGCAGAAAGAAGTCACGTCAGCAAAGAGTCAGGCCCACATACCAGCCTCCCACCATGTCCAGACGGCTGAACTGGTGCAAGTAGAGTAAGAGGAAGCAGAATTGTCCCGTAAGCTATCAAAGGAAAGAGAGGAGAAGGAAAAGATAGCTGAAAAAATCACCATACTATAGACTAAGGCGACGGAGCTGCAAGCTAGATGGGACTCACACAGCTGCCAGCCGACCGTGGCTTCAAGTGGAACCAGCTCGCTGTCTGAGCGATTGGCCGTAGCTAGAGCTGAAAATGAGGTATTGGAAAAGCAGGCATTCACAACAAGGAAAAAGATCATAGGCTTAGAAAACTCTCTGGCGGAGAACACCAGAAGAATAGAAGAGTTGTAGAGAGAAATAGAGCAGGAAAAGAAGAAGATGGCCGATCAGCAAAAAACTATCGCCGACATCAAAAGCCGTGCAAAGGGAAATCTCACCCTCCTTGAGACTAGGAGTATAATTTGGTCTGATATAATCTCAGCTGTGACCGAACAATGGGGCTTCTTAAGGATGATGGGAGAGAATAAGTCTGCTATACCCTATCTCAGTAGGAAACTGCAGGAGGCAGACGTCGATTTGTCCAACAGGGCCCAGCATGCCAAAGAGTATATTTTATTCCTGAATGAGCTGGGATCAGATGACATGGAGAAGCACGATATTCCAAGCTGATTCACGGAGGCTATTTAATGTCGAAAAATCATCAACAAAGAGATGGCCCGAGTCACAGCTTCGAGAGCTCTCTAGCAGGTGGTCGCCAACGTGGAACAATTTGACGCAGTATGGGGTGAGATCATGACAACTGGACTTCCTTCCTGTTGGGACCCGACCACTCCTTCCGTGCTCTTGCCTTTGACACAATATACAGTGCGCCTGCAAGAAGAAAAAGATCGAATCGACCTCCAGACAGGTAAAGCTGCTCAACTCAAGGCCGACATGATTGTTTCATTCCTTTGAAAAGAGTTCACCCTCCTCCATTTGATAAAACACAAGCTTCCTACTGGGGTGGGTTTCCACGTCCTCATAGAGGCCTTTGTCAAGGTGGAGGGGTTTTCAGCAATTCCCGAACCAACTGCAGACAGTCAGCAGAGGTGCACTCAATTCACGAGCCAGTATGCCAGTTCATCTGCGAACGTGCCACCACCAGAATCAGCAACTGCCTCAACTCTTCCGCACCTATGATATCTTGTCAACTCATGATTGGGCCTCAATGGCCCATTTACTTTTTACTAGAATAGTTTCTTTTAAGTTTCGAGTGGGTTGTTTACCCCAATCCAGCATTTTACTTTTCATCAAGCTGCTGTTTAATTTCCTTTTTTTGAAAACAGCCAAGGGCCTGACTATCCATGATGAAAGGCTTGATTCCTCATCATGAATTTTTCTGTTTTGAGAATGACCTCTAACAAATTTTGGTTATGCGAAGAAGATATTTTTCCAAAAAATATCTTCTCGCTGAGATAGGAAGAAGCCTATATAAGTAAGATCCAATGAGGAAAAAGGGTTCCAGATTTCCTAAAGAAAATCGCAGTTTAAAAGTTTTTGTATGCTTTTCGTGGAATTATCAATGCAAATACACAGAGCCCGTGGGGTTTCAGTGAAGAGAAGTTCTAGTTATGTATGAGGATTCCAGTCTTAATGCTATATAGTTCGTGACTCTTTACTTGTGATATTGTATCATTTTTCTCTACACTGTTTTCAATTTCCTTTTATCGTGTCTTGGAATGCGAGTAACTTGTCAGCTCGGGTATGAATTTATCGTTGTTTGATACTCATGCTTTACTGGTCTATGTTGCTTTAAATATGGCTCATACACGATATGTCATTCCGCTTAACACATCATTCATATTTCCTCTGTATTAAACACCGTGGAATGTTACTCTTACTGAACTGATTGAGATGTATGGATTCTTAGTTCCTAAGCCCATATTATGTTGAAATATGTTTTCCGAGTGCCATTTTATTAGTAGTTAGTACTCCCCTTTCACTTTCTGCGCACCAAATATTTTTCTGTTTAAGATACCTATATGTCCTTGAGAAACTGGCCCTCTCTGATGAAAGTTGTCTCTAAGTTGTCTGAAGTATATATGTATTGAAGATTCCCTTCTTGTCTTTACAGTGTCTTTATAGCTAGCTAAATTTGAAGGTATTTTGGTCCCATCTACTTGATAATGCTTTGCACAAGTTGAAAAGGTAGAGAGTCTTAAGCTGATAATGAGCCTGAAATATACTTTATACTCCCTACTGTTTAAGATGTCCTAGGCACTGGTCTTTGGCAACTCAAGGCTGTCTCTAGGAGCTACAATAGGTATAATGGCCATGGAGATCACACAAAGCACAGGGGTCGTTGGAGTGAATAGTCTTGGGTTTCCTGTCTACAGTCAAGGAAGGAACAAAGGTTTCTAGGACTGTAGACTTAGGGAACGCGACATTAACCATTGGCTTGAGATGAGGCAACTCCAGGCAGGTATGGGTTGCATGACCAACAACATCACACAAATCACACTGGATAGTATGCTTTGGTAGCTGAGGAGAGGCAGGGTTAGTTGGAGCAGCCTTTTCTTTTGATGCCCGCTTGCAAGCTTTTCCCTTCTTACTCGAAGCTATCACAACAGAATAAGGTTCCCGTTGAGGTGGCTGAGGCACTGTAGCAGCAGGAGAAGTCATGGGGACCAGTTGAACCGGGTCAAAGCAAGGTAATGTTTGGGAGCGGTGGCTGGGGGATCAAGGTACCAGAAGGGAATCCCTAAGGTCAATTTAGGAAGAGAGAGGGTAGCCATGACAGGTACCGAATACACTCTAGGAGGGGGAGCTAGGAATGGTATCTGACCGGAGGGGTAATGGCTAGGTGGAACGGCTCCAAGATGGTTAAGGCCTAGAGGAAGTGTTCTAGGAGGGTAGAAAGGCTCATGGACACCAACTTTGGGTGAAGGGCCAGGAGGAGGGGGTCCAGAAGGCTGAATCGAAGGGCTAGGAGTAGGTTGCAGAGGGCAAGGCTGCTGAATAGCCGAACCAGGCCACTTGAGGGAGACCCGAGATGATTGCATCATGCAAAAATTAGATGAGCTGGGATCAGAGACTATAGGAGGAAGATGAGGGAATGCACCAAGAAAAGAGGAGTCTTTGTAGACTTCGGGTGAGACACTGGTCAAAGGATCGACGATTTGCTTATTGTCCACTAAAGAGATGATGGACTCAGGGGAGGTCTGAGACTTCAGTACGTAATATGTCAACTGGTCAATGGTGACTATATTTCCATTATGAGGGAAGGACATTTTTCGGTGAACCGTAGATGGGACAGTAGACAACACATAGGTGTAGCTACGACCCAATAGAATTTTCTAATCTAAGGGGGCATCTATGACTTCTACGTTAATGCAAATAGTCTTTCCCGCAAGATTAATAGGACAATTGCGGAATAAGCCAATGGGTTGGTAGGTGTGGCCATCCCACGCTTGGAGAGTGATTTTGGAAGGAGCCAAATCAGGTGATTCAAGTTTCTTCCTAACCGAAGCAGACATCACATAGGTGGATGCCCCCTCATCAATGATAAACCGAGAAACGTTGGCATTCCAGATATTGACTGGTATTTGGAAGGTGACGGAAGCAGGAAGAGGAGGATATTTTGACCAGTCAACATCGAAGACGATCAATCGACCATCGGAAGGATCTACAATGCCCATGGTAGATAGTAGATATTTTCATTGTGAAGGGCACGACTGGAGGAGTTCCAGCGTTGAAATGGTAGCAGGAGATTGCGCCAAATCATCTACTATACTATACGAATGGGTAGCTTTTCTAGAAGAAGCATTTCAGCATAGTGGTCCCTTAGGGATCTTTGTATGAACCTATGCCTTAGGCTGAGGGATCTGCAAAGGACCATTAGTTGTTGAACAGTATAAATATAACCCGACTAAGTGTAGATCAGGTCATATTTTAACACAATTTGGAGAGTGGCTTCTTCGGTTTGACTATGACCAGGAATATTAATTAAACTACTGTTTAACTATTTATTCCTTGAGGAAAATGAAAAAATGTAGATTTATTTAATATTTCCTCATAGGGTTTCCTATTTATACCATAAAAAACTTAATAAAGGTGGTTTACTAGGTTATTTTTCATAGTGAAAGCAGTTTTACTTAGGGTAAAATTGGTCTTACATGGTGTACTTAGGTCCATATAATAGTAACAGGTTAGATGAAAAAAAAATGGTGTAACACTAAAGGCTCACCTTCCCTCATCACTGGGTTCTCAACCAACTTGAGAACCCCATATCTAGCAAGCGATCCTCATACCACCCGATCCCCCTAGATCTTGGCCCGAATAGCATCCAAATATCTCTCACGCTAGCTGATCCTCAATTGTTCCATACGTGCATAAAAAAATCATGTTTGAATACTCAAAAATAATACAACTGCATCACAAATCTTCTAACCATAGCTCCTAGCCTACCAGTAGACAAAAACCCACCCCCACCTCCAACCCACATTTTCCTCCCCTACAACTGTGAACTTTTAGTTTTTCCCACTGAAAACTATGAGCCAGGTCACATTTCAGGGCCTGGGAAGTGCGAGTAAGATGTGAGGATGGGAAGGGGTCTCCCACAGAGCCCTGGGGACCTAATCTAAAATTCTAAACTGAATAAAATTAAGAGTAGGGTTAGGCCACTTACCTACCACTGACAGATCCTTATTCCAATGGTTGGTTTGTCTGGTACGATCACCACAAGGTTTAGGGCCTTCTCCTCCTCTCCAAATTCACCATAGCTCACTTAGCAAATGAATTAAATTGGAGGGAAATCTCCCTATTAAAGGAAAAACCCTAAATTTTCCTTCGCCAATTGCAACCAAACCATTTCTCGGTTTGATGAACCATTAGCACCATTGGAAATATCTCACTGTTCACTATATTGGGTCTTCTTTTGTTTTTGGTAATTTGACACTTTACCAGGAAGCCATTTTTCAAAGAAGGGTCACTTTGCCGCCCCTTAAAATTTAATTTCTTCACATGCCCTCCTTATACTTGGGGCACCACTTTACCTTCATACTTTTCAACACGTGTGTTGATTTTTGTCACGAGTAACCATTTTTTCCCATGTTTTTATGGTCCCCAATGGGCCTATTGTAATGTTCCAAAATTTTCATTAAGTTAATTGGAACATTAATTTTTCTTTCCTTTTAATAAAAAGAATAAAATGGGTAAGGGGGTCCATGAAGAAGCATAATAATCACTCCTAATATGCAAAGGGATCACCAAAGTGGCTTATTTGTCATCTCTTAGTGTGAAAAGGGGAAAATACAAGAAGACTAGGTCAAGTTTGACCAAGTCAATAGCGCTGCCTAAAGAGGTGAAGCTTGCATGAGAATAAAACACAGTTTTGAAAGGAGGGATATCATTGGATGAGAGAAACCCTAATGGGTGGGGTCCATGGAAAGGAAGCCTCCTCTTGGCATAAAATAGGGAAGGGGAGCCATTGCTCATTATGTTTTGAGATTTCAATTTTGGTCTTCTCTCTCCAGTTGTTCAACTGAGATAGCTGTGTTGCTTAGCACAAGGGAGTTTCTTGTTTAGGAGTTTCCTCTCCTTCACTGGGAAGATTTGGAGGACTTTTTCTTCATTCTCCTCACATCCAGGCTTGAGGCCAAGGTAACCATCTTCAGCTACAACGTTTTCCAGTTGGGCAAAAACATTGAGTTGTTGGGGGTTGCAGTGAGGATTCATTACCACCCACTTCTGGAGCTATTTTTGCAGAGGAGGAGCTCATTAATTCTCTGGGAGATCAGTGAGGAAGATCTCAAAGCTTAATTTCATATTTTGGCATTGGGCCATATGTTTCATCTCATTCCCAGCGCAGTCTCTTCCCCATATTGCATTATTTTCAGAGGGCACTTGCAGGAGGGGTTCACACTGTGGATTGGAGGGTGTAATATTCAGTGAAGGGATCAGCCTTTCACTTTGAATATAATTGGAGGAGGTTTCTTCATCATTTGTAGCATTTCCATCCTTCTCCATTTTGTATTTTTATTGAGTTGCTGCTTCTACCCATCAACTCCGGCATTTTTCCATTTTGTACATTTTAGTCAATCCCTTGGAGGATTGTTGCACTATTGTTTTCCGGGGTTGATATCATGCTCTCCCACTTTATTTGAGCCTTATATTGCAATATCATTGTATACATATTAGTTTGCAACCATTTCTCACTATGGATTGCGCAGTCATAGCTTGTTGTTGGGTTGTGTAGCATTGTATTTTCACCTTTGCATGTACATTTGTCTTGAGGCTGATTTGGCCTATCTTGAGAGGTCTTTTCCTCAAGTTCTTGTATATCTATTTACAGCTGCACATAATATGATGGCTATGCTCTCTTCTTGCACTATACGTGTTGATGTTTCACTGTTGCTACTTGTTGAAGTTCATGTATTGTTGTAGCTCTCTCTTTGAGCACTTTTCCAAGATACCGAATGGTAGGAGATCTGTTTAACCTACCTTGAGGGATTTCTTTGAGCTCAACTTCTGGAAGTGGAATGTATGATGTATTAAATAAGGGATCCAGGTCCCCTTTTTTCTTATTCTTGCATTGGCTTCCTTATACAGAGTCCTTTTGGACCATATTGCAGAAATTCCCTAAAGCGGAATATTACACCTATTCTGTGAGGTAGCATCATCGTGTCACCCTAGTTCAGAGTATTTGAGTTGAGTCATCATCACATTCATGGAGTTTTTCCTGAGTCCATTTTCCTCCTGTTACAATATTCCATCCATTTTTTCCTTATATCCCTCTCATGTTGCCCATTTTTGCCTCTATTCATATTCTCCCCCATCCCCTTCAGAGTTGAGTCAGCCACTACCAATTCATCCATGATTTTTATGCTCTGACAAGGAAATTTTTCCTTCCACTACTCATTATCCCCTATTCCATCATCATCCCTAGTGTCATTTAATCAGTCACTTTATTATGATACCTCATACATTAGTTGTGGATTCATCATTTCCTCATCTATGGTGGACCTCCTTCTATCTACATCATCACATTCATTCCAGAATACAGGTCTAGAGGATGGTATACCTTGGTTCAAACTTCCATTCTTGTTCAGTGCCTTGGATTAAGAAAAGAGAATCATCATTTCCCCTTGACTTGGTTGTTTCTTATCCACTCGGCCTCAACTCATTGTTGCATTACTAAGATTTGTATACTTAATGGTTTGGTGATCCAACCGATTGTACCAGTGATTCCTGAGTGTCTATGAGATTTTTCAGACCTCCTGAAGGGTTGGCCCTTTAGGTAACCCCCCACATGCCCAAATGGCCTTTGATTATGCTACAACCTCAGATGCAGCTCCGAAAATTTTATGGGTTCGGTTTCAGCCGCTTGCAATGCCCACATCATGCATGTATCATTCAGATGATCCATTCATCTTTTCACAGCCCTTTCCTGTTTAGAAGGGCTTATTATGTTTTTATTATGTCTCATGTACTCATATATTATTGTATTCAGTCCTGGATCATGTTTCTCCAAGAGCAGTATGTATGTGGGATACATTATATTTTTTTCTAGCCCATTTTATGCCAACATGTCATGTACCATTTATCATGTACTTTATTTCTCAGTCTCATATTGTTGAGCCCATTATCATTCTTCATAATTTTTCATCTCGGTGGGCATAGGTATGCCTCCCCCACCCCATTGAGAATGGGTACCCCAACATTAAAGGAGACTTATATCATTTGTAGGTCTCGCCCCCTCAGTCGTTGTCCTCTCTCACTTTTCTTCGTCTATGTATCTCTCCCTCTCTCTCGGATGCCCGTTCGGTGTCTAGTGATTGTGTTCCTACAATGTACTTTGGTCATACGATTAGCTCCTAACACTCACACGTTGGGGGAAATTTGTTATCACCAAAATTTGGTCATCTAATAATTTACAATTAGATGGATTGAAGTACATTATGTAAGGCCAATTTTACCATAGTAAAATTTCTTTTACTATAAAAAATAATTTAATAAACCATATTTTTTTAAGTTATTCCTAGTTTAAAAAAGAAACCCCATGAGGAATAATTGATTAAACCACTATTTAAATAATATTCCTGGTCATATTTAACCCAATTATGAGAAATAATTAGATAAATCATTATTCCAGGTTTTCTGCACCATTGAGAGAGAGAAAATTTTGGAACTGAAGCATTAAGGACAACCAAGAACCCATCCCATTGAGGGGGACTGGTAAGTATTATTTGTTCCCTTCACCAGGTGTAATAATATATGAAAAAATCTTTAAATATTGTCTTCTCTGTTGGATGCATGGAGTAAATTACTATTTCTTTTCACTGTTTAACTGCTCTTACTGCATAGATCTTGTTTTTTGCAACATTTTTTCTAGCTACCGATTGCATATCTAAAGAGTTAAGGAACCATTTTTGTTGTTCGGGTTTTTTTTCACACACATCTAAAGTGAGCTCTTTCCATGCACTTGCATTAATAATTTATGCTAATAGTATTCATGTGAGAATCATGATGGGAGGACCATCCATTTCTTCTAGCCAGTCTGAGGGAAACTTTTTTTATTGTAGTGTATCTCATCCTGGGTTAAATAATATTTTTGGAGGGATTCCTTTCTTTATAACTTCCTTTTTCTATAGGGGGCTAGTATACGTAGTGGCACCATACCCATTAGCACTTCTATCCCTATGATTTATCATACTTATGTTGGTGCTTTTGCACAAGGAGGTCCATTCCTTGGTGCTAGGTATAACCCTATGGGGGTATTTTTGTTCTGGGGGAGCTTTCCCTAGGGGACATAATCCTTACACCTCATCCATGGGTCCGAGATATCAAAATATTGGGATGAACTAAAATTTTGGTCTTAATCTTACTTCCTTTCACTACAGGATGGGAGGAGCTTATGATCTATCTAGGGTTACAACCCTTATGATCCATATGGTCAGTTACAAATTATTGTTCTCGTTCCTCTTTATTTACCTAATTTGGATAAATTGACCAACGATATCATTCATCACGGTCTTAGGTAGCCACATATTCCTGCCAAGATACCATCTGATATTCCTAAGTTTGAAGCGAAACCTAAAGAAATCCTTTCAAACATATCACCAATTTCCATCTATGGTGCTCATCTAATTCCTTGGTGGATTATTTTGTGAAGTTGAGACTTTTCCAGCATACCCTAATAGGGGATGTAGCCAAATGGTACATCAAACTTGATCACACATCCCACAGTGACTTTCTTTCCTTTGCTACAAATTTCTTGAACCATTTCCAACTACCTACAAGGAATGATCTTAGGACTGGCCTTTTGTCCAACTTTAAACAAGATGATTCCACCCACATTTATCACCATATCCATGAGTGGAAAATACACAAGATATTAGTACATACTAGACTCCCTAACAATTCTCCTCAAGACTGGTTCATTCGATCCCTTTAACCTCAAATTTCCCATGGATTTTGATGTGATTGGGGAAACTACATAGGAGAAAGTCATTTTATGTGCTCAGCTCACCTTTATTTTATTTGTTCTAAAGCGAGAAAATTATATAAAATTCTTCCCAATGATCCTTGGCCTTCAACAGACCCACAACAACCCAAACTAGGACCACACTTTGATGGAGTGATTGTTTATCTTTTGTCTGATGTCATGAGCCATTTAGTTTATTAGGTAGGGGAAATTATGGTCATTTTTAAAGTCCCAATAACTTCACCCGACTCTCAACAAGCACCAAATTATTCTTATAAGCCCGGTGAGTTTCTTACGAAGAATTCCACATCACCTAAGAATACTCAACAACTTGGCAAGGAAAATAATAAGAAAAAGAAAAAACTCGCTCAGGAGAATCGAAAACCCCAACCTACTCAGGGTATAAGCATGAGTTATCGGCATTGTAATATCAAATTCCCTTGCAATATTTTTCAAGATGAGCATTTAACTCATGAGTTCCCACGTAAGGATGAAGTCCAGCATCTCCTTGCACCACCGACAACTTCCTAATAACCACTTGTATTGAATCATTCATTCCCTACCCGACCACAACAACAAATGGTTACACTGACTCCTCTACCTTTTCAAGGGGGAAATGGTGGGGAAAAATTCCATTCTAGCATATTGTTTCTACCAATGTACCAATTCTTATGTGTTAGGAAGAGGTTAATGTGACTGCGCAAGAAAATTCATATGGAATTCCTGAGTTGAGTTCTACTTCTAAGGAATTGGCCACACCTCTTGCTTCTTTCAAACCTCTCACATTAGATAATATTACAAAACAAGTATATTTCCCACCTAATGTTGTAGTCCAGAAGTCAACACACAATCCCAATGTGCAGGCTTCCCAACACTACAACATTGTTGGGGACCTTGCCTAAGCACCATGTGCTATCTCTACCTTGGATATTTTGCAAGATTCCCTCATAAACAGAAAGCCTTGTTGATTGTTACCAAAGGGTTGGATCCGTCAGATTCTATTTTTATTACCTTTGATGTTGATGCTCCTCATCGTAGACTTTCCCATCATCTTTCCTTTTGAATTGTAGTGTGTGTCTTTAGTCATGACATATATCGCACTTTGGTGGAAGAAGGGGCTTCCACTTTTGTCATGTCAACATCATGCTATAAATTGTAGAGATATATTAGAAATATATTAAAATGATATTGTAATGTAATAAAACAAAATACTGAATCAATTCTACAAATTGCTGAAACTAATTTTGATCACACAATCACATAAACAAGTAAGAGAAATAATCAATCAATCGCACAACAAAAAGATGTATCTGGGGAAAGCCTCAACTAAAAACCATGCTATATGTATATTTCATAAATTGAATATCATGAAAAAATACAATGTTATTTCCCTTCTTGAGAAACCTCTACACTCTACTAACTGACTCAGTTTGATCCTGCTCTGATCCTGGCTGTGATCTAAGTAAGTTTGATCTGATATTTAACCTCTTGCTTGCTTGTGCCTGACTAGCCTTTCTTACACATTACTGGTCTAATTGAGCCCTTATTAATTAGGAAATTCCCAATTAATGATTTTTTAATACATCCAAGGCTTCCTGGTGATGTCATGTATAATTTTCTAATTATACAACTGATAGTTATATTCAATTTAACCCCAATCTCAACTCGGCATTCCTTAAAATTGACATGAAAAAATATTTATAGTGAATTATTAGTTAATTTATTGATCAATTCTTGTGGATTAAATCATATTTAACTGATTGGACCTATCACTAGCTCATATATCATTTAGAACTAGTTAAACTGATTTTAGCTCAAATACTTGAGTTAACTAATTACGACTCATAGATAACTCAACAAGGGCTCCTAAAAAGTAGGAGACACCCTACATGCCTATAGTTTCACCTCCAACTCAAATTAACTGAGATAACTAAGTATTCATGACTTGGTTAACACTTACAAGCTGTTATGTGATGGAATTACAATTTACTTCTAATTTAATTAAGGGAAAATTAAATCAGAGGCCTCATGGGTGCCATTTTCAACACTCCCTCTCAACAAGAAAGGAATTCAACTCTATCCCGATCTTGTAACTTTGGAATTTTCTGCATGCAACACTTCTCTACTATTTTTTTCTACCAAAAATTATGAAACTGAAAAAAGCATCCAAACTGAATCAATATGATGCATCTGTCTCTAGATACTCTAATTGTTGCTAGCTACTGCACTGTCTACTGAAAAATATATGTTGTTATTGACTCTGCATCTGTGCCATCTATGTTGTTGCCAACTATGATTTGCGCTCCAGTATCTAACATTTGTCACTCTAACATCTGATTGCATCAATATCCGTTGATCCATCTTGCTATTGTGGGCCCCCGTATCTAGGTATTGATCCATGATACAAGTCATCTCAATGTAACCTGCCCAAATTTATTCTGTTGCGATTATGAATTTGCATCACGCCAAATATCACTTGGAGGTATGGCTTCATGATCTCCCTCTTCCCACCTAGATCGAAATTACCCCCTACTAGAGGTCTTTTCTTGAGTGAATTCCTCCACTTCTCTAATTGTGGATGCTCCACAACTTTCTGAGCATGCTTCCGAGGATGCATATTGAGAGGTAATCCAATCTCCCTATCAAACACGAGGTATATAACCTTTTCCTTTCTCCTCAAATCTTTACATGCATCTTTGACCTTGAGAGCATATAGGTTTTTGACTCACACACCAATTTGTTTCACCTGTCCCATGGTGATGTGTCTAAGGAAAACCTTTCCTTTTCTAAATATCACATCATAGTCATAGTCTTCTAATACCTTTATGGAAACAAGATTCTTCTTTAGTATTGGAAAAAATAAAACATATATCAGTTTGAGAGGGGAGCTAGACTCCCTCTCAAAGGTAATTGTACCTATGATGGTCATGCTATACCTCCCGTTATATCCAAAAACTATGTTATTTTGGAGGTCCTTCTCCTCCAAGTCACTGAAGAGATCTTTAATCCCCTTCATATGGAATGAGGCACCACTGTCGAGATACCACATGCATCCCATTATAGTGTTGGCCATGCATGCAATGAGAGTAAAATCAAGCTTTAACTATGAAGCTAGAGCTTCACATGTTGCTGCAACTACAGACTCCTTCTTTATTTCCTTCTATGGACATTTCGTGGAATAGTGCCTGTACTCGTGACAATGAAAACACTTGATCTTGGACAAGTCTCTCTTACCCTCTTTGCCTTGGGACTTATTTCCCTTGGCTTTCTTTCCTTTTCTAACTAATGAAAAATTTTCTTCTCTATATTTGGAAGAGGTCTCATCTCTCGTGCTCTGCCTTATCTCTTCTTGTACCAATTCAGACCATAATCGCTCCCACTCTGGTAATTTTTCCCTCCCATTTACCAAATCTTGGTAGTTGTGCCAAATATTGGGAACGCATAGAAGTGCTAGGATCACCAAATCATCATCGGGAATGGTAACACCAACACTTCCAATCTGATCTTGACATTGAGTGAACTTCATCAAGTATTTTGGTATTGTCTTTCCCTTCTCCATATTGATCTTTCTAAGCTTGTCCTTCAGCACCAACTTCCTGTGGTCACTACTATTCTAAAATAGATCTATTAATGCTTTCCACATAGCATATGTATTTTCCTTTCCATGGAGGTTTGAGGCAATATGATCTTGAACTCCTTATAACATAATTATTCTTGCCTTTGCGACATTCTTCTTCCATGCATAAATATTTTGAGCATCTATTGTTGCGGGCTTGGGAATATCACTATCTATGACTTCCTTCAACCTGTTGTCCTCCATCACTGCCTCCATCCTATCCTTTCGTGCTATTTAATTTGAACTACCCTTAAGGGAATATTCGAGTCTCAATCCATAGAAATACATCTTGATCTGCTGCTAGTCCTAAAGAATAAATCTGCATATTTTATTCACCTGTTCAAAACAAACTATGGTTCTTCTCTTCTATATTAATTCCTACTCTGATACCATGTAGAAAAATCTAAATAAATACATTCAAATGATCTTGTAATGTACTAAAACAAAATACTGAATCAATTCTACATATTGCAAAAACCAATTTCGATTGCACAATCACATAAAAAATTAAGAGAAAGAATCAATCAATCGCACAACACAAATATGTATCTGGGGAAAGCCACATATAAAACCCTTCTATGTGTATATTGCATAAATTCAAGATCATGAAACAACACAATGTTATTCCCTTCCTGAGAAACCTCCGCACTCTATTGACTATCTCACTTTGATCCTTCTCTGATTCCAGCTGTGATCTAAGAAAGTTTGTTCCAATATTTAACCTCTTGCTTGCCTCTTCCTGATTAGCCTTGCTTATGCATTCATGGGCTAATTGAGCCTCTATTTATTAGGAAATTCCAAGTTAATAATTGTGCAATACATCCAATGCTTCCTAATTACCTCATGCGTGACCTATACAATTTTCTAATTATACAATTGATAGTTATATTCCCTTTAACCCCAATCTCAACTGAGACTTCCTTAGAACTAACATGCAACAACTATTTATAGAGAATTATCATTTAACTGATTGATCAATACATGTGAATTAAACAATATTTAATTCACTGGGCATATCACTAGCTCATCTCTCAATTAGAGCTAGTTAAACTGATTTTAACTCAAATACTCGAGTTAACTAATTAAAACTCGTAAAAAACTCAATCACGGCTCCTAAGAAGTAGGTGACACCCTACATGCCTCTATCTTGACCTTCAACTCGAATTAATTGAGGTAACTGAATCTTCTTGACTCAATTAACACTTAAAAGTGGTTATGTGATTGAATTACAATTTTCCTCTAATTTAATTAAGGGAAACTTAAATTAGAAGCCTCATGGGTGCCATTTTCAATATTTATTGTTTCCATTTTCAACATAAATCTCTTGGGTCTACAACTCTTACAAATTCTAGTACCACTTTACAAGCCTTTTATAGACACCATTTTTTACCCTGAGGGTTCTTCCAATGTTTTCCATCGAGCAAGGGGAAAAGACTACATATGTTGATGTTGAAGTTGTATATTCTCCATTATATTATAATCTACTCCTTGGCCGTAGTTGGGTTTTTTCCATGTGTGTTTTCGTGTCTTCAGTGTTTCATATGATTTTTTCCCCATGAAAGAAATTTTATCATAGTATATCAACTCGATTATTGTATACCATCAACCAAACTTAATGCTACAAGTAATTTTGTACCGTTCACTGGAGATAACCCTAGTAACTATGAGAGTGTTGGGCACGTTTGTTTAAAATTTTATTTCTTATGGGAGTCTTTCATTTACCCCCACCCAACGTTCCTTCTTCTTTTACCATTTTTCCTATGTGTGTGGTAAATTTTGTCACCTGTGGACCCCATAGGTCACCTAACCCTTCTTTATGTTCTTCCTCTATAGTTGTATATCAGCATGGTGAGCATACCCCACCTTCAATGGAAAATATTGCTTCTCAAGTAGTCCCATTAGCACCTCTTGACGTTGGTCAGAATATCCATCCTAATATGGAATATGACTAGGATCCTTTTACCACATGGGCTGTCACATGTATTCTTCTCAACAAGTCATCTTGGAGATCATATATCCTTGTGACTCCCTTGACAACAAGTATTCTTCTGAACAAGTCATCTTGGAGGTCATAGATCCTTGTGACTCCCTTGACAACATGTATTCTTCTGAACAAGTCATCTTGGAGGTCATAGATTCACCTATTAAAAATCCTAGGGAGATTATGCCTATAGTCTTCCCGAATTAGATAAGTAGAGATTGGAAAAAAATATATTCAATCAACCCAAGGGGAATCTCCTTGGCTATCCTTGGAAATGTCACCCTTAGAACAATTCAATTATTTGGTTTCTAATGCTAAAATTTCCAACGAATTGTCTAACTCTATTTTTCCTTTTAATGAGTGTATTATACCCCTTTTACATCTTGATAGTCCTTTTCAATGAGATGCACTAGCTTACCACTCACCTTTTATGTTCTTGGGTCATTCCTGATAATGTTATGGTTATGGGTTTTCTTTGGTATTATCAACCTTTAGGAATCATGCAATTCAATTTTCTATGGCATGACCCCATTATGGTGCGCCATATGGGACCTCCACTCCTCCATGAGTTCATGTATGGGAATCCTTGGCCTGCGCCTGGCAATGGACACACCTTGACATGACCTATTAGACTGAGTTACGCTTGTACACATTTTACATAGGAGTGTGTGTGATATTTTTCTCTCTTTTTTGGTTTTGTGTGTGATGCGAGTTCTTTTCTAGTACATCATATATGCTAAAAATAAAAATATAAAATATAAAACCCCAAAAAAAAAAAATATATGGTCATGTTTTTACCTCATCCATGTTTTATTTCTTTCATTATGTGATTTAACCATGGGAGTAGTATTTCTGAATGGTTTTTACAAGATAGGGTGGTGTTTCTAGTACGACATCCATAGGACCTTAGGTGCATTTCTCTTGAACCTAACATGTAGTTGTAGGTCAAATATCACCCCATATTTGTTGCATTATCAATCGTCATTGCCACTTTCATCATGCCATAGGTCTGATTCTGTCATGATGCGACACTAGCCACTTTTTTTTATGCACGTCATAATTTGACGGTAACGCCTACCTATACATGGATGCCCTAGTTTAGCACCTTTTTCCATGTTTGTATCCATGCAGTCAATTTTATTCTCTTTTTGAATGCCTCCCTCTGAGCCACCATGACCTATAATCTGAGCCTCATGCCCTCTTCTTTGTCATACTCATGTCCTTACCCCAGGAGGATTCCACACTTTATCCCTCGTGATTGCCACATTGTATTATCATGTTTCTACATAATGAGCCTTGGTTTTTTTTCTACCGTTGTCACTATTGGCTTGGTTTTTCATCCACTTTAACTTGGTGTTTTTCCCTTTCTTAAAGGAAACACTGCAATGAGTGGTATTATTTTGTAGTGTAACATCCCTAGTGAAAATTGCATGTAATAAAAGTTAATAAAAGAAAAATAAAAATCACAGTTACGGGACACTTATTCCAAGCTGAAGGTTGGGAAAACATCCTAGTGTGGGTGTTCATTTGGTTTATTATGGCTAAAGAAATTGGAAAAGGTAATGGAAAATGCATTCAGAAAGGAAAAATGGAATTTTTGGCAATTTATTTATGAAAATAATGGAAATTAGGAAAAAAGGAAGGTGAAAGGTCACAGTTTGCATCTGAGGATGGAAATGAAGGAAAATAATGGAAAATGAAGAAAATAGTGGCCTAATTGATAAAAAGGCTTATGAGGATTAGTTGGCACCTTTTGTCAGTTTAGTTTTGGAGCTCTCTCTCGATTCTCTCTCACACACTCTTGGACACAAGGTTTTATTGGTGCATTTTAGCATTGGATCAAGAAAGGAAAAGAAGGCAAAAAGGAAGAAAATGTCAAGAAAGGAAGAGCAGGATCAAGCAACTACATCGGGTTTACTTGCAGGCATCGATTTTCATGTGTGATTTCCTTTCTATATTTGGCATGCATGGTTATGCATGTGTGTTATTGGTTATGTTTATGTCATTGTCTTAGGTTTTGCTAGGTGTGACAGTGTTTTTTAGCTTAGCCTTTCCATTTCTCGATAACAATAATGTGATGGGATTCTTATGTGTTGGTTGAGCTGGATTGTAAGATGAATTCGAAACTGAGTGAGGTGGATATTTGAATTAAAGAACACATGGCCTAGTGATCCATGAACTGGATTGTGGATTGTGGTAAAGCCACTTGCCTAGTGACCCCCGAACCGGACTGTGGGTTGTGCTAAATATAGGTATTATGTGCCTCAGTGGGCCTAGGAATCCTCGACCAATGAATGGTAGGATATACAGTAAATCCTATAGGTGGTTTCCCTTGATTAGTCCCAGGAATCCTTGCTAGTGAATGGTGGGATATACAGTAAGCTTGTAGGGTGGTGTATCAGTTATGGCCTAGTGATCCTCGAATCATAATATGGATTGCAGTAAAGCCTAGAGACTAGGAGACAGGAAAATTCCTCATGGTGTAGGTGGAGAAATCTGGTGGAATCCATGCTTTTTTATGGCCTAGTGTTCCAATCAGGATTTCAGTAAAGCCACTTTTTATTGATAAGGGTGAGGTGGTTTAGCCTCAGGAAGCCCTGGTTGGCTCCTTCGGTTTAAGTCCCACATTTATGCTTAGAATATGGCATGAGGATGATTTTCTGAAGAGAGATTTGGTTTAGCCAATCTATGGTCGGGTGGAATGTGGTAGCCCCATATTGGGTTAGCTATTGCATTCATGAATAAGAGTTCCTTTCCTTGATATTTTATGTGAAAATGTACTAGATTATATGTAACATTTATGGTTGTTGTATCCTCGGTATTTTTGTTGTTTATATGCTAGTTATGAATGTGTTTATGACAGTGAATATGTATGGTTATCTTCATGATTTTATTTGTAAATGAATAAGAAATGAATATATGACCTAATAGATGATAATGCAACTAATGATATAAGGCATCAGTGCTTCTTCGCAATTCTCAGATAAGTATGAGACCCCTATGCTCAGAACTCTTTTTTAAACTTGTAGAATCCATATTTTTGACATGTTTAACAAAATTCATGTCATGGCTAGTAGGGGTCCAATCAAGTCCTTGTTCAATTAATTGCATTTGTATCATTATTCCATTGTTATATTTCATTACTAAAATTTTCATAGAGGTTTGGGCAGTGAGTTGAGCCCTGGGCCTGAAAAAGTGGCTTAAAAATCGGAATCGTGGATGTTTCGGGGAAAATCACCCTAGAGGTTTGTTGGGTTACAACCTCCACAGAGCAGGGGCATGCTACTTAAGAAGGACTCACACAACCATACATGTTCATGAAAACTAAATAGAGTAGAACGAGGAAGTTACCCGTAGGTCCTACGGTTGAAGTAGATCCCGCAGGGTCCAAACCCTCAGCAACCCTTCTTCCTTCTTAACCTGAAAGACAAGAAGAAACAAGCACGAAGAACTGGTTGTACAGCATATATCTACTCTAAATGTTAGTGAAAACCATATAAAACATCAGATAAACCCTAATGAATGCTTAAATAACAATATTCTCACATATGAAAGCAAACACTAACACGTATATCTCGGGAACAAGATGGTACTTCTGTATTATAAATAGCATGTACAGAAATACGAGTGGAGAGATCACCTGAATCCTTCCACAATCTTCGAGCAGACCGTCATTTGGATTCGTCCCACCCTTGCCTCACTAAGATTCCTTCTGAACTGGTGCATACGAGATGACATATAAAGGGATGATCATCTCAAGGAAACAAGGGTTTCCTATAATGAACTGGGAAGTGCAGGAGGCATGGGAATTCAGACTTGGATAGGGAATACCAACAGAATATAATATCAATATTTTCTCTCTCTCCCTTAGGCCATACACATGAGGTGCTTTTATACTCCCTCAAAGTAGTTTCATCAGTTGGAAACAGTTGGCCATGTGCTGGGGTGGTTGAACTACCAGAGTAACCATCAACCCAGCCCGAAAATAGGGAATTTTTATATATATTTTTAATGATTTTAATGGCATACGCGGAAAATTACGTATGGACTCGCGTATACACGTGGAAAAGTCTGGGCATAACCGCGTATGGGGATTTTTACACTTTTTTTTAGTGAATTTGTCCAAGTCTGTAGGAATGGGTGCCCAAAACCATCAAAGCAATCATGAATCATATGAAGGTGAGAAATGATGCTATAACAGATGCCCCCTAATATATGAGGTCAGAAGGGGTACATGATGGCCGAAATGTATTATGCACATAGAAAGAACTTCGTAAGGACAAGAGAGGACTTCACCAGATTTTAACTTGCCAAAAACCAATGAAAGAAAACAGAGAGTCAACTCATGCTGAGGCGGGCATACCCATGCTCAGTAAAAAATACATCATATCGAAAGTACTGAATAGATCCAACATGTATACAAGTATAGTTGAACTGAAAGTACACAATGAATCATCTGAGCATGGCTCGGAAGTACAAGTCATAATCAATGTCTAAGTATCACATATAGAACGCTGATCAATGATGCTGAAACTGGATGTCTGATCATATAAGTAACTGAATCTCCAAGTACCAAATCATAAGAGGTGGAATAAACGGTACAATCACGCAACTCGGGAGCCAACATATAGGATGCTGCTGTACTGACACTGCAACATATAAGGGTGAACGACATCACTGGCAGAAACTGGATGGACTGTCAAAAGTGAACTGAGAAATGCTGATGCAACCCGAGGTCTTCACCGATCACGACGACACAATTCTACACAATGGGAATAAATGAGCCGAAGTCGACCATGTGAGAAATCGTTGGATTACCGGTCAATACTGTATACCGGTAACCAACGCGAGACAACCCACCAATAATGAAAATGAGCGTCAAGGTGCCCCAGTACAATCTAACAAGTGCGAATGAATGAGTTGAAGTCGAACACTTGAAAGAATCTACCAATCAGGAGGCAATGATGAATCCCCACTGTCGATAGCGAAGAGTCTGCCACCGATGACTGCAAACCCTAAGGTACTGACAAAAAGACTCTAGACCTTATTCCCAGAGCAATGAGTCAGAGTCGATGGGAAAAGATCTGCTGGAAGGAAGGCATTAAGGCATCCCACATCAGTCCAGCGCGAGTGTAACCCGTAGGCCAAGATTTGGAAGGAATCGGACGAAGTAGAGTGATGGAACCAAATCCGAAGTACGTTTCCGACATGCACAAGATGAAGCTAGCGCACGGAAGAAACTCTCTGAACCAACCAATAATGAAAGCTGACACAGAGGCGAGAAATCCACCAATAGGGTCAAATGGAAATCAAGGTACTGCACGAATCCCAAGTGTGATAATGTATGCTGACGTCGAACACAGGGGAAACCACTCAGTCAAAGACCCATGATGATGATCAAATGCTGAGCACAAGGTCACCTATCAATGATGGAAATAGGCCCAGGGTGTGGCTCTAGGTTTGCTCTCAGAGAAATGTGTCGTAGTCGATAAGAGACAAACCCGCCGGCAAGAAGTCAATGGGGACCTTCTCAAACCAGCACGAGCAGAAGATCAAAACATCTGATGTGATAGAACATGATACTGACAAGATCGGGAAAGTCGACTGAATAATGAGTCAAGAGACACCGTAGAATGGCCGACTCAGGTTAGACTTCCCTTGAACAAAAGCACGACTCGTGATGACCATGGTAGTAAAAAGTGACATTGTATAAGTCTGTTATGCAGGAGGAAGAACAAACTCTCCATATGATTGGAAGAGATAACCAACCGGGGGAGAACTGACAAGTGAAACAAGGTAAAGACTGAACCTAGGTCAAAACTAAAACCATCCCAAATGAAGGAAATATATATATAAGTATATGTGCTTTGTTCAAGGGCGACAAACTAACTCTGTACTGCCATAAAAATAATGAAGATACATCCCGTTCCCGCTCTTTTTGTTATATTTGATTTTTTTGTCTTTTTCATAATAAGCCTGAAAAAGAATAAAAGAATGCTATGGTACAATGGATAGAACGAGTATCAAAAATCAGATGCACTAGTTCTTGGGATTGGAACAATCCTATGCTCAATGCAAGGTGGCGGAAACTGGTAAGCGATACTCAAAGGAGTGTTCCATCCATGGGTAAAAGGTGTCAAGTCGTGATAGCTAAGTGCATGCAATGGTTAACTTGTACAGAGAGTCAAGGTCAAAATTTGGCTTAAACATCGAGTCCAAATGAAGCCAGCTAAAGGCCAGGATAAACAAGTAGCCAATATGCAATGCAGTAATACAACTTAACGACACCAGGGAGCCTCTAGGGTAAAAGCCAGAAAAATGATAGTGAGGAAGAAGAAGAATGAAGCTTCAACACATAAGTCATGGAGGGACTAAAGAGGACTCCCGAGCCTACATAAAATGCAGCATGGGCAACAAGTGATAGCGAGGAACTAACTAGGAAGCCCATGTAAAGGAAGGCTCTACCACCAAGTCATGATTAAATAATTGGCGAGTGAAATGGGTGTAATACTCATGACCTGATGGGATCGACCCTAAGGCAAGTGATCAGTATGGAGGCTAGTATGCAAGATGGAAAGTGATTTCCCTAACCTATATGCCAGTGAAGATCATATACCTACCGTGACGAGTCGGAAATGATGGATCAAAAACTGGGAAAAATCTCAAAATCGTCAAAATGTACCTGAAAACATACCAAGCTGGGCACTTCCAAGCATTCGAGTTATGCAGCTTAAGATAGATCGAAAAATTAATCATAAGAAATTTTTGCGAAAATTTTCAAATTTTTAGGCATAAATAAACAAATTACCTCATATTTGGTTCATTATTGCATTGCTGATTTGGAAAAAAGTGCTCTGGAGAAAAAAACTTCTTTCGTCAAATCAAGAACAACCGCCTGTCGAATCGCGCCGAAATTTCAAGTAGGCTCCTTAATCATCCTTGCAAATCATTTTGTCTATTTGGAAATTAAAATTAAGTAAATTTTACCCTTAAAACCCTTGCTAAAAAATGCGGACTTGCGCATACGCGGGTTCATAACAGGAAACTCGCGTATACACGCGACTGTGCAAAGAAAAAGTTGCGTATGCGCAGGTTCGAAACTTAAAAAGTGTGGCTAATGCATGATTTAATGAAATTTGACAGGATGACAATCTCATGGAGAGAACGTGAGCATAGCGCAATTGACCAAGAGGTCATGCAAGATCAAGCAACTCAAAATATCCTTCGGAATTGCGGATTGTTCAAATTCTTCAAAATGCCAAATATGAAAAGCAATGCTCAGTTGCTAGAAATGCTTGTCAATTACTGGGAACCAGATCAGGATTGCTTTGTTATAGATCAGATGCCAGTACGCATTGAAGTGGAAGACATATACTTTATTGCTGGACTCTCCCGGAGGGGAGAACCAGTAGACTTGCACGGGAAGCCCCTGGGAGGGCTAACCGTGGAAGACTATGTCCACGTGTATTGCGTAGAGGGTTCCAAGAAAGTTGGAACTCATATTTCTATTAAATATTTAAGGGATTTGCACATGAAAATCTTCCTTTTCACCATCGGCAGAGTGGCAGGATCTGCCTCCCTACATTAGGCGTCCAGGACGCAAATGAGCATAGCAGTAGAATGTTTGACTCATGTTTATGATTGGTGCACAGCCCTTTTACTAAACATGAAACAACAGTTGACCTCAATCTGCCAAGAAAAGACCAAAAATTTTGGCTACGGTACAATTTTGACAACATTCTTCTTTGAGAAGATACCAGCATTGAGACCCAGAGTTATCTCTACCATCAGTAGCTCGCGGGACCCAAGAATTGCCCATTGGGCGGACATGATGAAGAGATTGGGGGGTAGTGAAGTACCCCGGACCACATGGGATGATGAGTTCTTCCGTTGGTGGGGAGAACAAATCATCGCAGTGGATGACTATCCCTATGCCGGGATGGACTTCCGTGGAGATCCAGATCTAGTTCTTCCACCAGGCACAGCATGGGGCACAGTCGGTAAGTTTGCAAAAAAATTTGACTTATATAATTTTTTTGGATTTTTTCAAATATGTATGAAAAAATGAAAAACAAACATGTTTTTGATTGGATTCATAATGACTGACAATTTAAAATGATCATGATTCATATGTTGGACCAGTTCGTCCTGAGGGTCTCCCGCGCCACAAGCGCCGCAGGGGCGAAGCAGATACAGTGGATTCAGATAGGAACCTCACGGCCATGCAGAGGAACTTGGAGGGACTAACCCACAAAATACCTATGGCTGCCGTGGAGGACCTGCCAGAAGCCATCCAGAGACGGGTGGTAGGAGTGCCCCGAGACTGGGTTAGATTATTCCGCCGAGTTGCCACTGCAGTCACGTTCTATAGGAACACGACTTCTGGGCAGGGACCTCAGGAGTAAATAGATATTATGTATTAGATGACTGTATATATTTTTTGAGACTGAACATGATCGGGGCATAAGCCCAAGTTTTGTATGATCTTATGGATCCAAATTTTGTAAAGTTTTTGAACACTCTGATGATATATATACAGCGATATTTGATGTGATGTGATAAATGTATCGAATGTATGATGTTTTTGATGATTAAATTTATTGTATGGAATGATTAATATGCCAATCTAATGCTTGATTAGCTAATGAGTCAGCTAACCAATTGTCAGCTCGAGGAATATGAATGAAAGTTAAAAATTGAAATGATCTTTGTAACAAACGTACCCTCAAGAACAACCGTAATAAAAATGGATCTCGAACCCGATAAGTATTGTTCAACTGCGACACCACCAGCTGAGAGTCCAAGAATACTACCAACAAATCAACACCCAAAGATATTGCCTCCAAGAGTAGATAAACCACTGCAGTGTATTCTGCTATATTATTGGAAGCAGGACCAATGCAGACTGCCCTTGATACTAACAGCTGACCAGAAGGATAATGAAGCACCCAAGCCACGGAAGCTAAGTTCCGGGTGTGTCTACTAGCACCATTGGCGAAACCAAAATGACTCATGACATCCAAGAAAACCTGCCAAAGCAGATCAAAAACATCACCAACCCATCAAAAATCGAAAATAAAATAGATATGTACAAAAACAAAAACTACTATATACAAAAGCAACATGCCAGGCCACAGCCTAGGCATAATACTTCTTCAAATAGAGCCCATTTCAGGGCTCCGGCAACTCGTTCCCTTCGAAGTCAACCAAGGTATACGCTCCTTTCTTAAGAACTTTTTTAACGATATAGGGGCCATACCACATAGACTTAAACTTCCCTGCCCCCAGGGCATCTTTTTCTTGGGCATAGACCAAAACAAGGTCACCTTCCGAAAAAACCCTGGGTTTGACCACCTTATCGTACTGAACTTTTACTCAGTTCTTATGCGCTTCATTCATCGTGGTGGCATCTCGACGCTGCTCATCGAGATGTTCCAGATGAAGAAGTCGTTCTGCCAGACTAGAAGTGTCAGGAAGAAGTTCAACAGCTAACTTAAGAGAAGGAATCTCGCATTCAATGGGAAAAACGGATTCCACCCCGTGCACTAGCTGAAACGGAGTAAAGCCAGTTGCAGTTTTCACTGATGTTCTGTATGCCCAAAGTGCAGGATATAGCATAATATTCCAGTTGGATCTAGCTTTATCAATTGTCCTTTGAAGAATTGTCTTCAAGGATTTATTCACGGCTTCCACTTGCCCATTGGCTTGAGGATAATATGGAGATGAATGCTCCTGCCGGAAACCCAATTTGAGAGCCAACACAGCCATCATACTATTCTGAAAATGACTGCCATGGTCAGTGACAATCTCTCTAGGAATACCGAAATGAGCAATAACCTGGTTGAAAAGGAAAAGAGCTGCAGTCTCACCATCATTCCCAAAAGTAGGCATAGCCTCGACCCACTTCGTAAAGTAGTCTACTGCTACAATAATGTACTTGTGACCTTTAGCTGAAGGCAGGTTACAAGTAGTATAATCAATACCCCACTTTGTAAAGGGACCGACAGTAATGACTGGAAAAATCAGAGCTAGATGAGCGCGCATTTTTTTAGTATAAACCTGACACGGATGACACTTTTTGACTGACTCCATACAATCTTTGAAAATCGAGGGCCAAAAGTACCCACCACGCAAGATTTTTTGGGCTGTAGCAAGCCCAGATAAATGACCCCCACAAGCTCCACTGTGAGAATCATTCAGCACAGCCTCAGCTTCTTCGAGAGTTAAGCAGTGTCTTAGGATTGAATCAACCCCTCGATGGTATAAAGCATCACCAATAATCAAATAATTCTTGGCCAAGTGACGCAGCTTACGATGCTCATCTTTCGAAAAAGTTGAGGGAAACTTCGCAGTCTAGAGATACACAATGATATCCCCATACCAAGGATCCTGTGGAGAGATAAGAAACAAGTGTTCGTCCGGAAAGGACTCATCATAGATCATCTCTTCTCCACAGGGCAACTCGGAGATCAATTCCGCAAAAACTAATGATTTCTTGGACTTGGCAGACATGAACTCGAGATCAAATTCTTGTAAAATCACAATCCATCGATTATATTTGCCCCCAATCACTCGCCTACTGAGGACAAACTGAAATGGATTGGCAGCTGCCAAAACATAAGTTTTGCGAAGAATAATGTAATGCCGGAGTCACTGCACAGCATGAACTGCTGCTAAAGCTAATTTTTCTATCGAAGTGTATCGGATTTCAGGTCCTACCAGTCCTCGACTAAGGTAGTAAATAACATGCTCTGCAAGAGCATCATCCTCCTGAACCAGAACCATACCGATGGTAGATTCTGCTGCTGCCAGATACAAAAGGAAATCTCTGCTATAATCTGGTGGACTCAATAAAGGAGCAGAGGTCAATGATTTTTTAAAAGCATCGAACGAGCGTTGAGCGTAGTCGTCCCAAAGAAAAGGAACTCCTTTCTTCAGCAATCTCATAAATCCCTTTGCGACTTCGGCATAATTGACGATAAACCTCCGAAGAAAATTAGACTTCCCTTGGAGACTTTGAAGCTGACGAATTGAAGACGGGGGAGGCAACCGAAGTATTGCCTCAACCTTGAAGGGATCTACCCTTATCCCTTCCCTAGACACAATGAATCCCAATAGCCGACCGGATGTAACCGCGAAAACGCACTTGTTCGGATTCAATCTAATTTTATAAAAACGACATCTTTCAAATATTTGTCGGAGGTGACCAGGATGATCCATCCTCTTTCGAGAATGAGCAGCTAAATCATCTAAGTATGCCTCGATAATCTTCTTGATGTCGTGGAAGGCATATGACATGGCCCGCTGAAAGGTAGCCCCAGCATTTTTAAGACCAAAAGGCATCTTCTTGTATGCAAATGTACCCCAGGGACAAATAAAAGCAGTCTTATGTTGATCTTCTGGACGGATAGTAATTTGATTATATCCGGAGAAACCATCCATAAAAGAGAAAATCTCATTACCGGCACAATCGTCAATGATCTGATCGATAAATGGTGTGGGGTAATTATCTTTAGGACATGCTTTATTTAGGTCCTTGAAATCGATGCACACTCGAATCGTTCCTTGCTTTTTATCTACTGGAACGGGGTTTGAAACCCATTCAGTCAGAGGAACAGGGAAAATGAATCCCGCCTTAAGCAGCTTTTCAACCTCAGCTTTGATAGCTGCTGCCTTCCTAGGATTGACCGGATGAAGTTTTTGCCTCACCGGCTTAGCGTTTTCATACGTATTGATCTCATGCTGGACAATAGATGGATCTATGCCAGGCATTTCCTCATAAGACCAAGTGAATACATCCCTATACTCTTTGAAGAGCTCGGTGTAAATTTGAACCTCCTCACGGGAACTTTCAGCTCCAATGAAGACATTCTCGATAATATTGGGATCCCTGGAAATGTTCACCCGGATAGTAGGAGAAATCACAGCCATGTTCCCTTTAGCATAAACCTGTGTTGGTGCTAAAGGGTTCAAGACTGGGTGAAAAGGTCCAGGAGACTGAGGACTTGGAAAACTTGTTTCAACTTCTCTCAAGTCAGGTAGGAAGTAAGACCGATGATGCAAATCATCCCACGGTCTATCTATACCAGTCATGGCTTCCAAGATGGCCTCTTTAGATGGAAGAGTGGTATCAAGACAATCCTGGGCTAAAGAAGAACTAAGCATCCAAGCCGGAGCCACATCACCATCCAACTCTTCCGGTGAAAGAGGAGCTGGGATGGTTTCTGCAGAGTCAACAATAGACTGATAGGCAATCTCTGCTGGAGAAATAGGACATGCCATTCCACCCACTTGACCTTCCACTAATGTGGCTGTAGGGGAAGGTAAGGTCCAAGGGTCCAAAAAATAATGAGTTCTAAAGAACTCTCTTCGAAGAGGAGCCTTGGAGGATGAAATAGCATTAATGTGAACCGTAGGAGGAGGAATATCAAAAGTACCCATCAGAGAAGAATACATTCCAACTCCTAAATTCTCGACAGGTGCCTTAGAATTATCCAACTTGGGAACAGATGAGTCAGAAGACGCATTCAGGTCTACAGGAGGACAGTCCAGTTGATCCATTGTAACGATCCTCCCTTCGTGGGGGAAACATACAATTCGAAACAATGAGGATGCAATGGCATCCATCTCATAAATCCATTTCCTCCCCAACAGAAGGTTGTAGTCCAAGCTTGCATCCACTACCTCAACCTCTATGTTGACAGTTTTTCCCCCAACACAGATGGGCAAAGCTGGGACAATACCATGGGGTCTGTGAGAATGACCATCGAACGCAGTTAGGACAGTGCTAGATGGAACAGCTTTGGGAGATCCAATTGTTTTCCAACATGTGAGAGACATCACGCATGTGGAAGCACTCTCATCCACCACCGTTCGAAAGATATTGCACTTCCGGTATGACGATTTAATGTGAAAAGCCATGTGATGGGGGAGTCTCTTTTTAAAATTAGTCATATCAAACGTAATTAGAAGAGAATTTTTTGGATCAATAGCCCCAATGGTAGTGAGCAAAGCACTGCACTGAGCCGGACAAGACTGGAGTACCTCTAAAGCTGACATAGCGCAAGGACTCTGTGCCAGATCTTCCATAATCAAGTAGTTCTGGGCAGCCCTAGCATTTGGATTAATCGTTGATCGCTTAGAAGATGCTTTGGGCATTCGAGGCATAGACTCAACAGTAGGCTTCGTAATGTGAAGCGGCTTAGTAGCATCAGGAACTTCCTTGGCTTTCGAAGACTCTTCTCCGCCATAATCACGGGATCGTGTAGCAACATCCACATGAGCACTCATCATGAAAATGTTTGATGGGATTTCCCCTTCCTAGGTGCCTCCAGAGGAAGCCCCAGGATTTTGGTTCGCGCCAACAACTAATTGCTGCCCTTGGGGAAAAGGGTTAGTTAACACAGCCTCGGAACTAGAAGAACCCTGCTGGGCTAATAAGCGCTGTGCATCTTGAATTTTAGGGCAAAGGTGTGTGAGATGGTCTCCAGCACAAAGCTTGCATGGAAACTTCACTTTCTTTTTCTCCTTTTGACCCTCACCAACACGCTCGTTGGTTTTATTTGCATTGCCCTTCCCGTTCTTGCCCTTCTTCTTTTTATTTCGTCCCTTCTTCTTCCCATCGGATTGTTGATTTCCTTTGGGATCAGAAGTTTGGACAACATTTATGGACAAAGACTGGGAAGGTGATGAATCAGCAGGCACAGCCTGACCAGAAGGAGTAGATTGTAAAGACAACTGCTGCAGTTGAGAAAGCAGGCTGGCTGCACCACTATTGACCGATCCGACAAGCCCATCACCATGCGGACCAGGTTTAGTTTTCGACAAATCTAATTTGGAGCGAGGAGCATTGGGAAAATATTTATAAAGGACCCCAGACTGAGAATAGATCAGTTCCAGCTGCTGGGCCCTAAAAATGGCCTGCTCCTCAGAAAATACCCCAGATAGGGATACATCTTTTGAAATGTCTGACTGCAGAGATTTCAGAAACCATTTGAGAAGGAATTCTCCAGGAATATGAGCTTTAATAAGCCTCTTCCTTCTCCTCCATTCCTGAATGTGATCAGAAATGTGGGTTGCCTCATCCTGCTTAAAATTAGCCAGGAGTTCCGTCCCAGCCTCATATCGGACAGGCAACTGAAAATGGTTTAGAAATGTAACAGCCAGTTCTCCAAATGTAGAAAAACTGCCCCCAGTTAGCTCAATATACCATTTGGCGGCGTTTCCAGTTAGGGTGCGTTGAAATAATCTCAACCTAATCGAATCATCGATCAGGGAGTTCGAAGAACACCATAAGTGGAAAGTGGTAATGTGGTCAGCCGGATCTTCTCCATTCTTACCTTCAAACTTTGGAATGTCTGAAGGAAGTTTGGTGGGAATCGGAGGCCACCCCAGACCATAACGAATCGGATCATTAGTCAACTTCGACAAATCTGGAAAGTTTAACGTTGCCAGAAAAGGTAAGCGAGGTGGAGCCTGAGGATTCCATCCTTCAGGGGATGGATTCCCAACATTTTGAAAAGAATAGCCTGGATTTGATGAGGCACCAGGTTTCCAGAAAGGACTCGTAGAAAAAGGAGAAGAACCTCCTCCCAACGCCGAGTTACCAAAGCCCAGACCAGTTCCCCCCGTTGAAGTATGAAATGAAGAGGAGAGCCCCTGATAGGGGTTCTAGGCATTAGAAAGAGGAGAACAGGTCTGATAAGCACTCGATGAAGGGAAAGAAGTATTCCCTTGATGACCTGCGTAAAACTGATTCCCTGCCCCCGTTGTAGTGAACACAGGGTTCCATCCTGTAAAAGTAGTCGAACTTTGCCCCCCAGACCAAGGGTTAAAGCTCTGGGTCTGAGAAGTAAATGGAAAGGACCCTAAATAAGGATTGGAACTAGGAATATGCCCAGTTCCAAAGGGGAAACCCTGGAAAGAAGCTGATCCACTAGCCATGGAAGACATGGGTGTAGATCCAGCTGCAGCAGCGGAAAAGGAAAAAGAAGGATTCCCACTAGAGGGCATCCCTAAACAAAAGGGACCAGAATGAGAAGCATGTTCTTGGGTGAACCCAGAGCCAAACACAGTAGCACTAGAAGCAATCGAAGATAAAGAAATAGTGCCCCCTCCTTCAACAGAAGCAGGGGTCTAAATGCCTGCAGCACTCACGACAGAAGCCGGGTTCCCAGTCGTGGCCATCGAAAGGTAAGAATGATACGGAAGATCTTCCGGTCTCTCAGACTCAGATCCGATGTACTGAACAACGAACGGATAGTCAGGAGGAAGAGGAGATGGACCTGACGAAGGAGGTTCAGGTATTTCTTCGATTTGAAACTCTTCTTCCTGAGGAAACAAAACTCGCGAGGTGAGTAGAACGCTCCTCTCGGAACCGACACCAGAATCAACTATGAAACCTTCAGACCTTTGTGGAGGATCTCTCTCCACTGCGTCAGATGTCACAGGGTGGCAACCACCTGCTAAATCACTCCTACGCCTTCTTGAAGAAGGCTCTGAACTCTCGGGAGATAACCCCCGGATTCTCCTCGATCGTCGAGGCGCTTGATCAACCACTTTTATAAATTTTAATTAGACTCAAAAAAGTGAAAAGCTAGGCAAGCTAGGAGCAAAGAGCACTCACTATAAGAAAAATCCCTGAGATACAGTCAAGTAAACAACCTCTAAGTATTTCCGCTCTGGGTGATGAGGACTGGACACCAAAATACAGGAAAGCGAAATATAGGACCTCCCGAAAGCAGTCTGGGATGATTAGGGCCCAAAACAACTAGCAAAGGTATCAGAAACAGTTACGCTGACCTCCTAACGACAGCCTTTGCTGGAACAAGCACCCAAGCTTCGCAAGGGCACCCCCCAGAAGTACTGCTGAAAGTGATGCGACGTCTGCCTCAGGTACCACGGGTATTCCCCCCCGCAGTCACCTGTGTGGAACCTAGGAGTGGCAACTATGGGCACCAATCCGTGTCAGAAGCCGGGCGGAACGGTCTTGAGGTCAGATTCAGCTAATCAGAGAGGGGGTATCCCTCTTCTCAGCCTTCACTTCCCCTCGCGCTTGACTCTCTGGAGGAGATCTTTCTCGGTCCACCTAAAGGAGTTTGATTTCGCTCAATTAATCAACTTCTATGTTTTGTTTGAGCGGCCTTGGAGAGTTAACTCTCCACTCACCTAATCCAAGGCCCTACAACCTAGCTAGTTGGTGTATGACACTTAGAAAACTTGCTAGTTGATTTTAAATTATATCGCTTATTTTAATGGGCTGTTATGTTAATTCACAAGGATATGGAGATGAAACTTATGGTGTTTTGACGCAAAAGAAATTAATAAAAAATTAACTACATGCAAATGCAGTTATTGTCTTTCGATGAAAAGCAATCTCTATACAGGTTCTATGAGATTAAAAATTGTATTTTTTCTTTTCAAATAGCAACTCACACTCACAAAAGCTATGAAATTGACTAAATGTTTTAAATGCACCTAATGCAAATCACTACAAGCATGCAAATCCTAAGATGCAGATCTCCTAAAGCAGAGTGAAATTTCCCAAAAAGTCCTTCAGTTTTAACTCTTCTTGGTTGTCCAGAAAACTAGTTCCTGAAATCAAGAACTCTTAATATGAAGACATCAAAGACGCTTAAAAACAAGAAGAAGAAATGAATGACCACTCCCTTCCAATTATCAAGCCAAAGACCAAAAGCAAGAAACTTCACAAAAGCTTCAAAAGATACAAAGCAATGAAAACAAAAACGCAACAACAAAAGCAAATAACAAGACAAAATGTTTTTTGAGCCTTTGAAGTGAAAAAACAAAAAGCAAAGCAAATGTTTTTTGAGCTTTTTAGTTTTATAAAAGAGTTCAAAAAGACCAAGTAAAACTATAAAATTTCAAGCCAAACACTACTGAATTTCAAGCACAAACCTCAATAATACTCCAGACCTTATAAAGCTAACTTGTAGCAAGATCAATAAGAGCAAAAGAAGACAAGAAAACTCAGCCACTCAGCCTAAAATAATAGTGCAAACTTGCCGCAAGCAAAAACTTCGAAGAAGCAAGAAAAACTCTTCAAAAGTTGCAACAAGACCTAGCCTACTAAACTCAGGAAAACCGATCAAAAAATAGGCAAAAATTGTAGTGCCAAGCAAAACACAAAGATAGGAAAGAGTGAATGAGCAGGAGCTCTCTGTTCTGATGAAGCAGAATAGCCAAGAATGCTCAGAAAGCTATCTTGGTACTCAAACCAGAAGTGCCAGCACCAGAAGCAACACTTTGCCAAAAACACTAGTTTTCAATCAAACGAAAGAGAGAAAAGACCAAAGACCACTTCCTTCACAATCCAGATAACACAAAGACACTGTAGGAACAGGCCTCCACAGACAGAAAGGACTGAAAAGCCAAAAAATCCAAAATTTCAAAATCTGCCTAGGTATACGCTACTTCACAGTTTAGCAACAAGCGTGCATACGCGACTGTGCTAAAGGAAACTCGTGTATACGCGACTCCCTTTAGACAAACCTGCGTGTATACGTGACTGTGTGTAGAAAAAAGCGCGTATACAAAGGTAAATAATGAAAAAACAAAAAGGACAAGCCTGGATAAGAAACCAGGACTTCAGACTGACTGAGAAAGATAAAACTGGACTGCAAATAGAAGTTAAAACTATTGGACTCCTATCAAACAGCTGAAACCACCCAACAGGGGAGTCACAAGAATGTGATCCCCAGTGGAGTCGCCAGTTCTGTTTCGGGGAAAATCACCCTAGAGGTTCGTTGGGTTACAACCTCCACAAAGCAGGGGCATGCTACTTAAGATGGACTCACACAACCATACATGTTCATGAAAACTAAATAGAGTAGAACGAGGAAGTTACTCGTAGGTCCTACGGTTGAAGTAGATCCCGCAGGGTCCAAACCCTCAGCAACCCTTCTTCCTTCTTAACCTGAAAGACAAGAAGAAACAAGCACGAAGAACTGGTTGTACAGCATATATCTACTCTAAATGTTAGTGAAAACCATATAAAACATCAGATAAACCCTAATGAATGCTTAAATAACAATATTATCACATATGAAAGCAGACACTAACACGTATATCTCGGGAACAAGATGGTACTTCTGTATTATAAATAGCATGTACAGAAATACGAGTGGAGAGATCACCTGAATCCTTCCACGATCTTCAAGCAGACCGTCGTATGGATTCGTCCCACCCTTGCCTCGCTAAGATTCCTTCCGAACTAGTGCATACGAGATGACATATAAAGGGATGATCATCTCAAGGAAACAAGGGTTTCCTATAATGAACTGGGAAGTGTAGGAGGCACGGGAATTCAGACTTGGATAGGGAATACCAACAGAGTATAATATCAATAATTTCTCTCTCTCCCTTAGGCCATACACATTAGGTGCTTTTATACTCCCTCAAAGTAGTTTCATCAGTTGGAAACAGTTGGCCACGTGCTGGGGTGGTTGAACTACCAGAGTAACCATCAACCCAGCCCGAAAATAGGGAATTTTTATATATTTTTTTAATGATTTTAATGGCATACGCGGAAAAGTACGTATGGACTCGCGTATACACGCGGAAAAGTCTGGGCATAACCGCGTATGGGGATTTTTACACTGTTTTTTAGTGAATTTGTCCAAGTCTGTAGGAATGGGTGCCCAAAACCATCAAAGCAATCATGAATCATATGAAGGTGAGAAATGATGCTATAACAGTGGACACAAAACTACCTAGGAAACAGGGAAAATTTTAAGGATGGAAAATTACCTTGAAGTTTAAAAATATTGGCAAATCTCAGTAGTCCCTAATATGGAAAATATAAAAATTTTATTGATGTATTTGTAAAATTATTCAAATTTATAATGTTTTTATATATACTCTCTATTTAATGCTGGTGATTTTTAAGGTAAAATAATCTTATATTGTAAAATTTGGGCGAATCATATTTATGAAAAAATTGAAATTGGTGAATCTTTTTTTTGGAAAAATCATGGAAAATTAGCCCACCTGCGAATATTAGCCCCTAAAATTTTCCATTCTAGGAAAGTCCCCAGTCGTATGCATGCCCATGTTGTGGGAGCGACTTGAGGATCGTAACTGCACTCAGTGCCCATGTCATGGGAGCAACTAGGGGATTAATGCAACGAAAGTTAGTTTGTCTTAGGGGCTAGTCACCTAGAAGGTGTGGATTGCTCCTGGGGGTTCTGTTGCAGGTGTAGAAGGTTTGTGTTGTTGTGATACGTTGATTCCACTTCCTATGAATCATATGAAGAATGTGGTGTTGGGAATTCTTATGACTTAGCATACACATTGAGGAGTTTGAAGTAAGAAATAAGGAGATGCAATGAATATAATACCAAAATCATGTAGGCACAAGAAAAAAAATTAGAATTCAATGCAGTAATTCTTCATATTTTGTCATAATTACAGAGAAAAGGACCACTCTAGAGTAGATATGGAAAGGAGGATGGGAATTATGGGGCATATGGAAGTAGGTTTCATTGTGGTCACAAGTCATATAGGGATAACATGATCAAAGAAGGTATAATTTTTAATACTCCGGATAGGAATGGTGATGGACACAGGTATTATTCTAGTTCTAGTTTTTACAGGCACTATGATTGTCATCGGTATCACCCTTAGAGGAGGAGTGATAGGGAGTACTTGTTAGATGAGTTTAATAAAGCAAAGCCACCTACTTTTGATGTATAGTTTAAGAATCCTAAGAATATAGAGGCTTGGTTACTTGGCATGAATAAGTTCTTTGAGCTACAAGAGTACACATATTATATGAAGGCCATAATAGTTATCTTCATGGAAACTTTTAGGGGCTAATATTCGTAGATGGGATAATTTTCCATGTTTTTTCCCTAAAAAATATTCGCCAATTTCCATTTTTCTAAAAAATATTTGCCCACATTTTATAATATAAAATTAGTTTACCTTAAAAATTTCCTAAATTTTATATAGAATAATATAAAATCATAACAAATATTAATATTTTTACAAAAGTATTGCCAAACATTTTACAATTTTCATATTAGTGACTAGTAATATTTGCAAAGGTTTCTAAACTTTGACATAAACTTCCATCCTTAAAATTTTCCTTGGCTATCTTCATCCTGAAAAGGAAAGAATACATCTAGTGGGAATATGTAAAATAGGTCTGAAACATCAAGATAGAGGAGTTGATTTGGCATGAATTCAAGAGACTCTTCAAAAAGAAGTACTTGTCAGAATGGTACTACACAACAAAGCCAAGGAATTCTACGAGCTTAAAATGGGATCAACGACAAATGAGGAGTATATGACTAAGTTCCTAGAGGTATTGAGGTATGTACCATATCTTAAAGATTAAAATTCCAAAGTTCAGATATTTTTTAGTGGCTTTCCATTTAAATTTAGAGTTGGATTGAGTATGACGAGCCTCGGTCACTTGAGGAAGTTATTGGGAAAATTAAGCATTGTTATGAATATTCAAAGAATAAGAATGAATCTTAGCAAGGATGGAAATGAAAAATAAAGGTAAATGGTAGCCAAAAAGCGTAGTTACAAAAAAGGGTGTGTGTTATTTGTGATGCACATTTCTAGTGATAAAGGTAAGGAGGATGAGGATGTGGAGATATTGTACAAGTGCCCAATATTACAGTAGTTTCAAGATGTTTTTCCAGTAGATATATTAGATTTTATGCCTCATAGAGAAGTTGACTTCTCCATTGATATGGTACCATGGGAATCACCATCATCTGAAATGCGACGTATAGGATGAGCACTCTAGACTTGGTAGAGCTAAAGTTGCAGTTAAAGTAAATGCTTGAAAAGGGATACATTAGGCCAAGTGTATCACCTTGGAGTGCACCGATATTATTTGTGAAGAAGCATGGTACTCTTAGGTTGTGCATTGATTACAAGAAGTTGAACAAGGTGACCATAAATAACAAGTATCCATTGCCAAGGATTGATGACTTTTTCTAACAGCTAGAGGGAGAAGGAATTTTCTCAAAGATTGATTTGAGATCTGGATATCATCTGGTACACATCAAGGAAGATGGAATTTACAAGAAACATTTTCGGACCAAGTTTGTGAATTATGAGTTTTTTGTAGTTCCATTTGGATTGAATAATGATCCATCTATCTTTATATGCTTGATGAATAGTTTGTTGTGTCCTTATCTGGATTTTTTTTATTGCATTCATTGATGACATCTTGATAGATTCTAAGAATGAGGAAGAATATGTCGAGCACTTAGTAAAAGTATTGATATTTTCGAGAGAGAATCAGTTCTATGCTAAGCTTATTAAATGTACTTTCTTTCAAACAAAGGGTAATTACATGTTTTACTAGGTATGAAATTTTTTTTCATCCTAGGCTTTCCATTTTTGGATAGCCATGGTGTGATGGGGTTCTCATGTGTTGGTTGAGTTGGATTTTCAGATGGATTTGAAACTAAGTGAGGTGGATCTCTGAATGAAGTAACACATGGCCTAGTGATCCTAGAACAGGATGGTGGATTGTAATAAAGAAATTCTCCTAGTGACCCTTGAACCAGACTATGGGTTGCGGTAAATCTATGTATTGTGTGCCTCAGTAGGCCTAGGAATCCTTGACTGGTGAATGGTTGTATATATGGTAAATCCTAGATGTGGTTTCCCTTGATTAGGCCTAGGAATCCTTGCTAGTGAATGGCGGGATATACGGTAAGCTTGGAGGGTGGTGTCTTAGTTATGGCCTAGTGATCCTCGGATCAGACTACAAATTGCGGTAAAGCCTAGAGACTAGGAGGCATGAAAATTCCTCACAGTGTAAGTGGAGAAATGTAGTATCACCCATGATTTTTTATGGCCTAGTGATCCTGTGAGGATCGCAGTAAAGCTGATTTTTATTGACGAGGGTGAGGTGTTTTAGCCTCGGGAAACCATGGTTGGTTCTTTTGGTTTGCATCCCGCATGCATGCTTAGAATATGGCACAAGGGTGATTGGATGAAGAGAGATTTGGCTCAACCATTCTATGGTCAGATGGAACGTGGTAGTCCCATACTGGGTTGGATTTTGCATTCATGAATAAGAGTTCCTTTCCTTGGTATTTTATGTGTAAATGTACTAGATTCTATGTAAAATTTATGTTTTTTGTCTCCTCAGTATTATGTTGTTTATATGTTGGTTATGAATGTGTTTCATTATGATGAAAATGTATGGTTCTGATCATGTTTTTATTTGTAAATTAATGATAAATGAATATATGACCTAATAGATGATAATGAAACTAATGACATGGGGCACCAGTGCTTCTTAGAAATTCTCAGATAAGAATGAAACCCATATACTCAAATATTTTGTTTAAACTTTTAGAATGCATATTTGTGATATGTTTAACGAAATGCATGTCATGGTTAGTAGGGATCTATTCAAGTCCTTGTTCAATTAATTTCATTTGTATCACTATTTTACTGCTATATTTCATTCATAAAAGTGTCATGGAGTTCTTAGCAGTGACTTGAGCCCCTCGACTCGAAAAAGTGGTTTAGAAATCCTATTCGCAAGCACAAGAATACCTGGGAAAGTCCCCAGTCACATGCATGTCCATGTTGTGGGAGCGACTAGAGGGTCTCAGCCGCACTCATACCCATGTCATGGGAGCGACTGGGGGATTAATGCAACAAAATTTAGTCTATCTCATGGGCTAGTCACCTAGAAGGTTTGGATGGCTACTGGGGGTTCTATTTGAGGTGTAGAAGGTTTGTGTTGTTGTGATACGTTGATTCCACTTCCTTAACTGACACATAGGGAGTTGAATGATATCATAGTAACTCTAGATCACATGTTTACCCCAGTTGGATAGTTACTTGGGTAGATGTGGGAGGCTAATGTTACAAAGTGGTATCAGAGCATGGTTCACCCCTAAGACTATATGGGTAGTTTGTTAGTCATGCATTCATGTCGGTTGCATATTTTTTCTTTATTCTTGTGGTCTATGTGCTTGTTTGTTATGCATGGTGTTGTTCATGGTTGTAGTGATGTCTCCATGTGAAGGTTGATGGCGTTATTGTGGAATGTGTCTTCATGAGTGTATGATTGGTTATGCATGTCAAGTGCTTATGTATTTTCAATTCTATATTGGTATGGTTGTGGTTTCCATGCATGAGGTCATGTTATGTGAATGATATGGTCATGCATTGATGACTGGATTATGGTTGGAATGATGTTTAAATGTTATTTTATCTATATGCTACATATTTAAATGTTGTTATTATTATTTTTATACATGTATTACACTGATAGGTTGATATTTCAAGATATATCCTCCCAGAATTATGCTAAGGTATGTTGGTTTGTTTATGATTTGGTTTAGTTGACATAACATGCCTTGCAGGAAGAAATCAAGATAACTAGAAAAATGGTAGACTACACATATTATCCCTGTAAATAAGATGAAAAATGTGGTGTTGGGAAATATTATGACTTAATAGACACATTGAGGAGTTTGAAGGAATAAATAAGGAGTTGCAAAGCAGATAATGACATAATCATGCAGACACAAAAAAACAAGTAGAATTCAATGTCGTAATTCTTTAGATTTTTTCAGAATCGCGGAGACAAGGACCACTCCAGATCAGCTATGGATAAGAGGCTAGGAATAATGGGGCATATTGTAGTGGGTATCATGGTGGTCATAGGTCATATAGGGATGACACGATCAAAGATGGTAGTTTTTTTAATACTCGAGGAAGAAGAGGTGATGGACTCAGGTACTATTCTAGTTCTGGTTCTAACAAGCACTATGATCATCATCGTTATCACCTTTACAAGAGGAGTGATAGGGAGTACTTGTCATATGAGTTTAAGAAAGTGATTCAACCTACTTTTCATGTAGTGTTGAAGAAGACTCAGGATAGAGAGGCTTGGTTACTTAGCATGAATAATTTCTTTGAGTTGCATGAGTACATAGATAATATGAAGGCCATAATAGCAAGAGTGTTCTCAAAGATTTATTTGAGATATGGATATCATATGGTACGCATCAAGGAAGATGAAAATTACAAGAAATATTGTTGGACCATGTATGGGAATTATGAGTTTGTTCTAGTTCCATTTGGTTTGACTAATGATCCAACTACCTTTATGTGCTTGATGAATAGTGTGTTGCATCCTTATCTCGAAAATTTTGTTATTGTATTCATTAATGACATCTTGATATATTATAAGAATGAGGAAGAACATGATGAGAATTTAGCAACAATATTGATATTGTTGAAAGAGCATCAGTTTTATTTTAAGCTCAGTAAATGTAGCTTCTTATCATAACATTACTTGGGGCATGAGGTCTCCAAGGAAGGCATAGCAGTGGATCTAGAGAAGATAAGAGCTATCATGGAGTGGGAAGCTCCTAGAAATGTGTGTTACACCATTTTTTGGTCATCTAACCTATTATCATTAGATGGACCCAAGTACACCATGTAAGACCAATTTTACCCTAAGTAAAATTGCCTTCACTATGTTAAATAACTTAATAAACCACATTTATTAGGTTGTTTATGGTCCAAACAGGAAAACCCAAAAGGAAATATTAAACAAACCTATATTTGTTTGATTTTCCTCGTGGAATAATTAATTAAACCATAATTTAATTATTATTCCCAGTCATGTTTAACCCAAAAACAAAGAAATTAATGAGATAAACCCTTATTTATCTTATTATTTTCTAGGAATAATTATTTAAATCTTATTTAGATAATATTCCTTGTTAAATATGACCAAATCACCCACCATTAATCAAATAAATCATTATTTATTTGATTATCTCCCAACCACTTCCTTAAAAAGATAAATAAATCATTTATTTATTTATTTTTCACTAATCAAGGGATTTGACCCAAGTCAAACACCCTTCCCCTCCAACAAATAATAATAAAATATTCCATAGAGGTGGATCTAGATTTGGTTAACATTATTTTAATCATGCACCAAGATCTAGAATGACCCAATATTTTGTTATAAATAGGAGGGTTTTCCCCATCATTCCTCACCTTTTGTTGCCTACTAGATCACTCTGGATCTATACACTTGGTCCCATTTTTCATTTGCTCCCATTGAGCTCTATTCTTTGCATTGGGTTTTCTACACCAACAGGAGAGAGAAAGCTTAGATGTGAAGTGCTAAGGACTTCCAAGAACCCATCCCACTGAGGAGAATTGGATACACCTTCTTGTTTTCCTCCCAGGTGCCCGATTAATATAAAAATTCTTTCAAAAATTATTCTTGTCTTGTCTACTGGTATATGGAGCAAACCCTTGTTTTTACTGTTTAATGTCTTTCCATACATAGATCTGGTGTTTTGCAGCTATTTTCTTGTCAAACTAACCGCAGATCTGAAGATATTGGCAGTCATTTCTGTTGTTAGGGCTATTAGTTATGCGTAGCTAAAGTGGTCCTTTTTCGTACACTTCGACGAAGGATTCATACTAACAAATGGCGACCCCACACGGGTTTTAAATTACGACCGCTGTCGTTTTTCATATTCCTGCATATCCAGCTACTTCAAACCCTAGGGTTTCTTTTCAGCTGTTTATTTTTCCTATTTTTATGTTGTTTTTCTCACATAAAACCCTAAAACATCAAAATTTCTAACTTCCATGTGTTTCTGGCCCTATTGCGCAGGTAAGCGACACCAGCCGCAACTGAGACGGCAACTTTTCTGAAAATCTGCCGCCGAGACAACCGGAATGGGGGGTCGCACTTTTTGGCCCATAAACTGCGACCTGGACCTCCAGGTCGCACTTTTCTGCCCCTTTTCTGCGACCTGCACTGAAAACAGGTCAGAAACTTCGACCTGCCAGTTTTTCAGTGATTTTTCTGCAATTTTTCTGGGTTCTGCTGCAGCTTCTGTCAGGGTCTTCCAGCCTTTGTCTCAGCCCGCTTTGACCAAATTCTGATCTGTTTTTACTCATCTAAGTGGGAATCTAGCCCACTAGGGCTTTAGTACCCTCCACTTTTTGTGGAAGAGTTTTAGCTTTTTCAGCCGTCTGTTTTTCAGAGCTTCAGCCTCCTTTTTTCCAGATCTGTTACCTCCCTTTCAAATCCATTGAAATCAGCTCTTCTACCTCTCAAATAACCTCCTAAAGATTTGTTTGGATCTACTTTTTGGGCTTCCACCTTGCCCCCTCCATATTTTTCTGATTTCCTTCCTTTTTTCAGCCACCTTGCCTCTGTCTTTTGGCTGTGATCTGCACCTCTTTTCAGCAGCTTTATCCTTTAGATCCCTGTCCCTTTTTTACCTTAGATCTATTGGCCTCTTTTATGTGTGTTTTGCCTAGATTTTTCCCTTTCTTTTTCAGATTAGTTTTGAGAGACCCGCCTTCTTGGGTTAGATAGATGCACAAGTAGCTGTTATTTTTCTGTTATTTCAGCATTATATACTGTTCTCTGTAGGTTTATTTTCAGTTACGCAGCACACTTTTTTCTTGCTCTCAAAATGAAAAGGGTTTAAAAATTAAAATTAACGCACGCCACACACTGACCCTAAGAGAAGAAGTGCCTGGTTAACACCGCCTGGAAAAGACTCTAAAATCAATTGTCACTGCACCTTTTCTGCCCTTGACCTCAATTGATTCTATCCCTTTCTGCCCCTGTCGGTTTCCTTCTTCCTGTCGTCATTGCGCCCCCAAGGTGCCTTTCCCGGAGATTTCTTGGCCTTCACCCTCAGTTTCCGGTCGATCGACCTGCTCCGAACCGCTGTCGTCGAGCCAGTCCTCCTCCGAGTCTGCACTCCGACTCCTCTCCTGATTCATCGGGTTCCCCTTCTCCTCCTGGTTCTCCCCCTACCATCATGTCTGGTCTAGGGCCTAACGCTAGCGGTTCTCCCGGCCCTAATGCCGGCCCGACTACTAGCGGAACCGCCACAGGAACGACCCCAGCCACCCCCTTGCTGCCGTACATTGCAGGCCTCGGCCTCCCCGATTTCAATCAGTTGATCAACGACCCTATCCGCCACGATGTTGGTTGGCCTGCCATGCCAACCAAGCTCCCTTTCGACATCCCTAAATTCGAAGGCCAAGCTGGAGAAGATCCAACCAATCATGTCCGATCTTTCCACATGTGGTGTTCCTCCAATTCCATTACCGATGACTCCATCCGTCACTATCCTCCAGGGCAAGTATTTGCATAGCAGGGCACGACTAATCCCCCTTCTTCTCAAAGAAGGCGAAGAGGCAACCCAAACCAATCTGCCCCTGGTGCCCGTGGACCCAATCCTAGTGTGGACCCTAACACTGCCAACCAGCAACAGGGCACTGAGCCCAAGCCGGACAGGCCACTTCGCACAAATAAGCCTTGTTCGTGTTGCGGTGTTTATGGTCATTACACCCACGATTGTCCCCTCTTACCCCAGATGCGGTAGATGTGGGAGTCTCAAGCCACATTGTGTGGACAGCACGCCTCCCCTCATGCTCCTCCTAATGTGGCCACTACCCAGCCAGTTGTGTTCACTGATCCTTTCCCTCAGTAAGGATTCGTGGCTACCCAACCGCCCGACAGCCAGGTAGCCACCCCCCCTTCCATTTCCGGTTCGTCCGATTACCAGATCCTCATGATGAACTCTGATCCATCCTCAACCGTCGACCTTCACCTTCAAACTCGGTCTCGCCAGTACCCCAAGCCTCCTGCTCAGTCTTCTCCCGAGCCTCCCTCTTCAGGTTCTACAGAGCCTCTTTCGACATCCAGTGGCCCCTTACATATCCCTCAACCCAAAGTTGAGGTTCATACCAAGATTCCTAAGGGACCATTACGCCGAAATGCTGCTTCCGGTTGAGCTACTCATTCGTATAGCATAGTAGATGATTTGGCACAATCCCCTACTGCCATTTCCACACTGGAACTCCTCCAGTCATGCCCTTCCCAAAAGAAGGCTCTACTATCTTCCGTGGGCACTGTAGATCCTGCTGATGACCAAATGATTGTTTTCGACGCCATCAATCGGACCATCCTCCCCTTCCTCCTTCCATCGCCTTCCAAATCTCAGTTAAAATACGAAACGCCATCGTTTCCCGGTGTATAATTGACGAGGGGGCATCCACCTGCGTGATGTCCACTTCGGTTTGGAAGCAACTCGGATCCCCTGAGCTGGCCCCTTCCACAATCACCCTTCGAGCGTGGGACGGTCATGCCTCCCAGCCCATTGGCTTGTTTCGTAATTTCCCTATCACCCTCGCCGGTAAGACTGTTTGCATTGACGTAGAAGTCATAGACGCCCCGCTAGACTACAACATTCTCTTGGGGCGAAGCTACACCTATGCTATGTCTGTTGTCCCTTCCGCGGTGTTCTGCAAGATCTCTTTCCCCCATAATGGAAAGATAGTCACCATTGACCAGTTGACATATCATGAGCCCCCCTCTCAGGCCTCACCTGAAACCACCATCTCTTCTGTAGCCAACAAGAAAACTGTCGATTCCTTGACCAATGTCTCCCCCAGCGTTTACAAGGATTCCTCCCTGCTTGGAACTCTTCCTTGTCTCCCCCCTCCTCCTATCACTGATCCCAGCTTATCGAATGTTTGCATGATGCAATCGTCTCAGGCTGCCCTTCAGCGGCCTGCTTCGGCTAGTCAGCAACCTCACCCTCGCCCTCCGCAACCCGCTCCTAGCCATTCATCTCTGCCAGCCGGACCTCCTCCTTCTGGCCCTCCCCCTACAGCTGGTATCCCTGAACCCGTTTATCCTCCTGGATCAGTTCCCCCTAGCCTTAACCATCTCGGAGCCGTCCCTCCTGGTCATTACCCTGCTGGGCAGATCCCTTTCCTGGCTCCCCCTCCCGGAGTATATTCTGTCCCCGTCATGGCCACCCTCTCTCTCCCTAACCTGAATTTGGGTATCCCCGTCTGGTACCTGGACCCCCCAGCCCGTACCCCTCCTGGTCACCCCAAACCCTACATGGCTTTGACACCGGCTCAACCGGTTCCCCTTGCTTCTTCCGTTTCCACTGTGCCTCCAGCACCTCCACAGGACCCTCCTCTTGTCGTGACGGCTCCCGGGAAGAAAGGCAAAGCTCGTCAGGGGGCAACCCATCAGGACCAGGCCGCCCCGACCACCCCTACCCCTCCCCGACCGCCAAAGCCCACTATCCAATGCGCTTTGTGCGATATCGTCGGTCACGCCACCCACATGTGTCTTGAATTTCCACACCTCAAGATCTTGGTCAACGAGACGTTTCCCGATTCGGACATCCCCGAAGTCTACGTCACTATCCCGGACTCTATCCCGAAACTCAAAACCTTGCGCGCAAACCACCCTTGTGCCTTGTGTGATTTCCACGGCCATTACACCCACCTTTGTCCCCACCTTCACGAGTATCGTTCCTCCTTGGACATGTACCGTCAATTCAAGGCTACCTCCATCGGACCAGAGGATCTTTCTCCTCCCATTCACATTCCTTCTTCCGCTATTGAACCAATGGAGCCTTCTTCCGCCATTTTGTACCTATCATTATCCTTGTGGGATAGTTCCCCTAACCTTCAACCTGCCGACACTCTCGGTCCCCCCTCAGTCGACCTTGGATCTGTTGGCCTTGCTCATCTGAGCCCTTCTCCTCATGATGACCCGTCCCACATCACTACATCATCGGGTGACCCTCCTTCCTCCAGTCTTCCCATCTTCCAGTCCGATGAAGACATTATGGAAGCCATGACCACTCCCGACTTTCTGTGGGATGATATGCACCATCGTGCATACTTCCTCCCACAGCAGTCCCATGACCAATATGCTGTGGAAACCAAAGACTTCATTCCCCATGCAGTCGATTGGTTCAAAAACCCCATCCCTGCACCTGATGCTTTCAAAGAAGGAAACATGGCCAATGTCTCTCCTACCATAAAAATTGACATTTCAGTCAAACCAGGAATTGAAGAATATATCACCTTGGGCGCCCAATGCACCCTGAAAGAAATTTAAGCTTACACCAAGCTTTTCAAATAATTCCGCGATATCTTTGCCTGGTCCTATTCTGAAATGCCCGGACTTGATCCTGCCATCGTCGAACACCATATCGACACATGGCCTGATGCCAAACCAGTCCCTCAAAAGTTGAGACCCATTCACCCTTCCAGACGTGACGCTATCAAAGCCGAAATCGATAAGCTCAAGCAGGCTGGTTTTATTTACCCCATTGAATACACCACTTGGGTGTCTAACCCAGTTCCCGTTCTCAAGAAACAAGGCACCATCCGTGTCTGCACGGACTTTCGCGACTTGAACAATGCATGTCCCAAAGACAACTTCCCCACACCGTTCATCGACCAAATCATTGACGAGTGTGCGGGGCATGAGGTCCTATCCTTTATGGATGGTTTCTTCGGATACAACCAAATTGCTATCCATCCTGTTGATCAACTAAAAACCGCGTTCATTAGTCCGTGGGGAACTTTTGCTTACCGGGTCATGCCTTTCGGCCTTAAAAACGTCGGCGCCACTTTTCAATGGGCCATGTCTTATTGCTTTCACGACTTGGCTCATATTATCCTTACTTATTTAGATGACCTCACCGCGCGTTCTAAGCATCGGGCGCAGCACCTCCACGATCTGCGTACCATTTTTCTCCGATGTCGCAAGTATAATATCTGCCTTAACCCATGGAAATGCGTTTTTTGCATTCCCGCCGGCCGTCTCTTAGGCTTCATCGTGTCTAAGGATGGTATCACTCTTGACCCTTTGAAAATTCAAGCCATTCTTGAACTCCCCATTCCGCATACCCTCCGCCAGCTCCAAAGCCTCCAAGGCAAAGCTAATTTTCTTCGTCGGTTCGTCCCTGACTATGCCACCACCGCCCATGGGTTCCTTAGACTCCTCTAATCTAATATCCCATTTGTTTGGGATACCTATGCTCATGATTCTTTTGACGCCCTCAAGTAGGCTCTCACATCTTCTCCCTTGATTCGCCCTCCCGACTTTGATCGGGACTTCATCCTGTATATCTCCGCTTCCACCCATTCGGTCGCTGGAGTCCTTATCCAAGAGGATGACCATGGCATCGAGCATGTGATTTAGTATGTCAGTAAGAACCTTGTAGGACCCCTTGTCTCCTACTCATATGAAGAAAAATTAGCGTTGGCTATCGTGTTCTCAGTCCAAAAACTTCGTCGTTATATCCTCATGCGCTCCACCAAGGTTATGACTAATTCCAACCCCATGGATTTCCTATTGAGTCGTCGTATCCTCACTGGGAAATACGCCCGTTGGGTCGTTATTCTTCAGGAATTCGACCTTGAATTTGTCACCCCAAAGAGTAAGAAAGGCTTAGCCCTCGCTGAGCTCATTTCTGAATTACCTACCGGATCGCAAGACCCTCCCGTTAATGATGATTTTCCTGATGAACACCTATTTTCCATTACTTCTGATGACCCGTGGTATGGCAATATTCTTACTTATTTGCGAACCCAAAAGTTCGCCCTCCACCTTGATCGCGAGGCTCGCCGACGTATCCGACACCAGGCCCCCCGATACCTCCTTATCGGTGACGACCTCTATCGTCGCACGGTTGATACTGTCCTTTGTCGTTGTCTCACACACGCTAAAGCTGAACAGGTCCTTAATGCCTGCCATAGCGGCGCTTGCGGTGGCCACCTCTCCGGTCTTGCTACTGCCCAAAAAATAATGCGCGCTGGATATTTTTGGCCTTCCCTCTTCAGTGATTGCATTGAGGCAGTCAAACACTGTCCTAATTGCCAACATTTTGCCCCTAAGGAGCAAGCTCCCCCAGCTCCCCTCCATCCGGTAGTCTCAACTGGTCCCTTCTGTAAATGGGCCATCGACTTTATGGAGTGTCGCCCGCCATCCACTGGTAACCACAAGTATATCATCGTGGCGGTCGACTATTTCACCAAATGGGCCTAGGCCATGCCAACGTTCAACAACACGGTAGCTACCGCGGCCCTCTTTTTCTTTAACCATGTTATATCTCGATTCGGGGTTCCTAAGAAACTGGTCTCTGATCATGGCATACATTTTGAAGATGATATATGGCGTGAGCTATCCTCACTGTTGGGTTTTGAGCACCAATATTCCTCCTCCTATTACCCCCAAGGTAATGGCCAAGTTGAAGCAGTCAACAAAACCCTCAAGAATATGCTTCAATGGATGGTGAATAAGCACAAAACCAACTGGCATCTCATGCTCTTCCCTGCTTTATGGGCCTATCGAACTTCTGTTAAAACCGCCACCGGGTTTACTCCGTTCCACCTAGTTTTTGGAGAGGAGGCAGTCTTACCGATTGAGTGTGAAATTCCCTCCCTAAATCTGGCCATTGAACTTCTCCCTGACACCCAACCTCTAGAACAACAACTTATCATGCTTGAGCGTGCCTCTGAAGACCGCCGTGTTGCCTTGCAAACCATGGAAGCGGCCAAGAAACGCACCAAAGCTCAATATGACCGAAAAGTCCAGCCTCGTCCTTTTCACAAAGGCGACCTTGTTCTAGTATATGACCAGGCCCATGATGTCCTTGGTCATGGGAAGTTTGACTCATTATGGCTAGGCCCTTACATCATCAGTAAGGATCTCGGTAAAGGGGCATACCTTTTAGAGGATTTCGAAGGCCATCCCCTTCCTAATCCTCGCAATGCACTCTATCTTAAGAAATATTACCCTTAGCATTTCCCTTCTGAAATGCATGTTTTATTTTCTTTTAGATTGCCAGCATCTGTTTTTCCATTTTTTGCTACTTCACCAGGACCCATTTCGTCCAAGCGGGGCCAACTCACCTCCACTTAACATCGAATTTCCTCACTTACGACACTTGTACTTGGGGCACCATCTTGCCCCCTTACTTGTCCATGTTCGTGTTGATTTTCGTCATGAGTTCCCACCTTGTACTCATGTTTCCATGGTCCCCCATTGGGGCCTTTACTGTGTGGCAGCACCATCGAGTCGCCCTTGTTTAGAGCATCCAAGTTGAGTCATCATTGCATCCATGGAGTCTATACCGAGTCCCTTTGTACCCCACTATAGCCCTCCATCCTTCATTGCTTGGTCTCTCTCTTGTGTTGCACATTATGACCTTCAGTTCCACTGTCCCCCATCCCTGATGATGTTGTGTCAGTCGCTGCCATGTCATTCATGCCCTTTATGCTCTAGCAAGGGAAGTCGTCCATTAGCTACTCAGTCCTTTCCACTTCACTATCATCATTAGTGTTAGTCTGTCCGTCGCTCTACTCTTTTCTCTCGTGCCTTAGTTGAGGGTCTCTCATTGCCTCAACTATGGCGGACCTCCTTCTGTCGACATCAGCTCATTTATTCCAGAAGCCAGGTCTAGAGGGCGGTGTACCTTGGTTCCAGCTTCCACTCTTGTTCGGTGCCTCAGATCAGGCAAGGGGATCTCTCATTTCCCTTTGACTTGATTGTTTCTCCAGCTCCTTTCAGCATGATCGAGATTCATATACTTGACGGTCCAGGGATCCAGCAGCAGCTCTTGATGATTCCCAGGTGTGTGTGAGATGTCTCAACCCTCATGAGGGGGTGGCCCTGCAGGTAGCCCCCCACATGCCCGGATGACCTCTTCTTTGCAGCCTTCGATGCAGCTCCAGATTTTGATGATGTTGGCCTTAGCCACTTACAACGCCTCTTTGATTTGCATGTATCAGTCAGATTTTGTGAGCCCTTCCCCATTTACAGGGGGAATTTGGGTTGTATTTATCTCATGTACTCAGATATTATTGTACCCGTCCTGGCTGTTATCCCAGGCACAGCATGTATGTGAGATTTCTCATTGTATTTTTATCTGGCTCATGATTATGCCAGTTGTACTCTATGGTTCGGTCCCTTGTTTACTGGACACACTATTCTTTTGTACTTTGTCTCGGCAGGCATACGTATGCCTCCCCCGCCACCTTCAGCACATGTACCCTCTCATAAAAAGAGACTTTTTGCACCTGCGAGTCTCGTCTCCTCAGGGTCTAGTCCTTCAGCACACTATCTACCTCACCTTTCTCTCTCTGACTCCCCTTTTGTTGTCTAGTGATTGAGTTCTTCCAACGTACTTTAGTCATACGATTTTCTCCTGACACTCACATGCTGGGGGGCAATCTGTTACACCATTTTTTGGTCATCTAACCTATTATCATTAGATGGACCCAAGTACACCATGTAAGACCAATTTTACCCTAACTAAAATTTCCTTCACTATGTTAAATAACTTAATAAACCACATTTATTAGGTTGTTTATGGTCCAAATAGGAAACCCCAAAAGGAAATATTAAACAAACCTATATTTGTTTGATTTTCCTCATGGAATAATTAATTAAACCATAATTTAATTATTATTCCCAGTCATATTTAACCCAAAAACAAAGAAATTAATGAGATAAACCCTTAGTTATCTTATTATTTTCTAGGAATAATTATTTAAATCTTATTTAGATAATATTCCTTGTTAAATATGACCAAATCACCCACCAATAATCAAATAAATCATTATTTATTTGATTATCTTCCAACCACTTCCTTAAAAATATAAATAAATCATTTATTTATTTATTTTTCACTAATCAAGGGATTTGACCCAAGTCAAACACCCTTTCCCTCCAACAAATATAATAAAGTATTCCATAAAAGGTGGATCTAGATTTGGTTAACATTATTTTAATCATGCACCAAGATCTAGAATGACCCAATATTTTGTTATAAATAGGAGGGTTTTCCCCATCATTCCTCACCTTTTTTTGCCTACTAGATCACTCTGGATCTATACACTTGGTCCCATTTTTCATTTGCTCCCATTGAGCTCTATTCTTTGCATTGGGTTTTCTACACCAACAAGAGAGAGAAAGCTTAGATCTGAAGTGCTGAGGACTTCCAAGAACCCATCCCACTGAGGAGAATTGGATACGCCTTCTTGTTTTCCTCCCAGGTGCCCAATTAATATAAAAATTCTTTCAAAAATTGTTCTTGTCTTGTCTATTGGTATATGGAGCAAACCCTTGTTTTTACTGTTTAATGTCTTTCCATACATAGATCTGGTGTTTTGCAGCTATTTTCTTATCAAACTAACCGCAGATCTGAAGATATTGGCAGTCATTTCTGTTGTTAGGGCTATTAGTTATGCGTAGCTAAAGTGGTCCTTTTTCGTACACTTCGACGAAGGATTCATACTAAAAATGTGGATGAGGTAAGATCATTCATAGGGATAGCAATAAACTATAGGAGTTTCATCAAGAAATTCTCTCACACTGCATATCCTATTATGCCACTAGAGAGGAAATGTAAGAAATTTGAATGGACAAAGGAATGTGCAATTTGTTTTTGATAGTTCAAAAGATTTTTTTGACAAATTCTCCAGTGTTAAAGGTTGTAGACCTGGAAAAAGAGTTTGTAGTGTGTATAGATTCTTGCAAGAGGGGGCTTTGTGGAGTCCTTATGCAAGAAGGACAAGTATTATGCTACGATTCACAGAAACTGAATAAGCAAGAGAAAAAATATCTTACACATGATCTTGAGTTAGTGGTGATCATTCATGTGTTGAAGATGTGGAGGAACTATCTTCTTGGAAGGAGTTTTATAGTGATGAGTGGTCACAATGGGTTGATATACTTGTTTGACCAGCCAAATATGAATGCCAAGAAATCTAGATTGTTTTCCGTGATCAATTAGTTCGATTTTGAGATTGGGTATATCAAGGGAAAAAGGAACATGGTTTAAAATGCTATTAGCAACCGGATATAGGTAATTCACATTACAATTATGAGTTCATATGGGAATGCTTATAGGATCTTATTTTACAAGTAGGTCAATAGGATGATAGGTATAGAGGGCTCATGCACATATTAGAGTAGGGTACATGAACTTGTATAGGTAGTGGTACAGGTGCAAGTATAGGTGAATAAGATGTGGACTATCATCTCTCAGTAGATGGCTCGATAAAATTTAAGGAAACGATATATGTGCTAGACAATATTGAGCTCAAGAAGATTATCTTGAGGTGTTTTCACGCAAAACCATATTTAGGTCACCCAAGCTACTAGAAAACATTGAAAGTAGTGAAGACGTTTTATTATTGGTCGAATTTGAAGAAGGTTGTGGCATAGTTTGTGGCTAGATGTTTGGATTTTTAGCAGGTATTGGTAGAGTGTAGGCATTGAGGTGGACTACTACATCCGCTTATGATTCCATACTTGAAATGGGAGGTCATTTCCATATTTTATTACAGGATTTCCAAGGACATATATACAACATGATTCCATCATGGTTGTGGTGGATAGTGTTAGTGTCCCATGATTTAGCAGATTGGTAGACCAAATGCATAGGGTAACATGAAACCAATCTTTGGATTCCTAGGACCTAGCCTTCCTAGACTCAGAGAGGGCTCTCTCTATTGTATGAAAAGGATGTGAACTGGTTTGCTTTAAATGGTTGATTTTAGGCTAGTTGTGAAGTTTAGGGTTTGTTTGTTTGTTTGGGTTGGGTAAAATGATCAAGTAGAATAGGTGGAGTGATAGGTCATCAAATCATTGGGCTATGGAGTCTATGAAAGTCATGGATATCTCAATAATGAGTCAGAGTGCATCACAGGGAAAATTTAGTGTGGTCAATGGATCTCTTAAGGTTATGTGTGAAGTGAAATGGACATTATGTTGTGGAAACAAGGTAGGGAAAAGGGCAGCTAAGAATCCTTTGTCATATAACCATAAACAAGAAGGTCTCAAATACTAATAAGAAAAATATAATAATCATGAGATAGGGAAAACCATTAACTCAATGACAATACTTAAACAAATAAACATCCAAGATAAAAAAATTAGTGAAACACAAAAAGCAAGAAATCCTATCCAACATTAGTGATTTCACCTTGAAAGTTTGAAAACATATAAGATTACAAATAACATTAATCAATGAAGAGGGAACTCCTAGACATCATCAATCAAGATATAATGAACCTTGAGGAAAACTGATAAGTATGGACAAAGGGCAAGATCAAAATAAGACCTCCTTGGCTTAACCTAAAAAGTAATACTTCAAAGAGAGATTTCACAAAAAAAGTTTAGATAGCATCAAGTAAGCATGGCTAACCATAAAACATATTTGGAAACTATATTCTTAAACCATTAATGAAACAAACACACTTAGGTGGATCTAAGGAGCAGTTAATAATTCCTTAAACTAACCCATCATAGGAAAACATAAAGAAAATAGAAACAGGAAGGACTAAGGTGCCTTAAACAACATTTCTTAGCCTATAATTTTCTGATCTATTGCAACATAGAAGGATGGGAACAATGAAAAAAAAGAAAACATGAAAAAATTAGAGACACATCACCATTCACCAACCTCGGGGATCATGCAAGCAAGCTTTCATCATCATCAATCAAAGCATATCATTCACAAGCTCCATAACACCAAAGTACTCTTCAACCTCAAAGAACCATGTATTTCTCTCAAAACTCATCAAAAGCCAACATTAAAAATGAGTCCTCAATGCTCTATTTAATCAGAAAGGAGGAGAAAAACCTAATAGAGTATCTATAAGCCTATTGGCTAAAATTTCACTATTGTCCTTGAGACCTTGCAAAGCCCAAGGCACAAAATATCTAAAACAAAATATATTTTCTGGCATTTTTAGCAAAGAAAATGATATTTGAGGTCTAAAAATCCTCCTAAAACTTTCCAAGCGTACATTTTTGAATTTCCCTCTGCTAAGGGCACAACATTGTGTTTTAGGAGGAATTTCCATGCCAAGGGCATAGCACAGGAGTAGGAAAACTGGGTCAACTTGCAGCAGTGTTTTGAAAGCCTTCCCGATGTCGAAAATGCTCTGTGATGGCCTGTTGGAAATCCCTTTGAGTCTACTTTCTAGATCTACCCTTGCTTCTCTGAGTTGACCTTTGAAACCTATTCAAAAAGAAAAAATTTCAATGTTGTTAAAGGCGCAGCACATATCCTGAAAAGAAGGTAGAATGGTGAAAATTAGGGTGTTTTTGACCCTTTTGGAGGACCAAAACAACTGCAATTGATCTGAAACTTTGTGAGCATGCTAAATTTGAGATGAGGATTCCAAAAATGTGAACCTTTCCTCCTAAATATTCTCTGAGAAAAAGCGTAGCGCCATGTGTGCTACCCCCTTGGCCTCAACATTAGCAAAATACCAAAACTTGTCAAAATTATCCAAAATTTGGTGAATGAGTGCCTCATGGGTTTTGGGAGACCTGTAGAGAGGCTTGTTCCAAGATTCCAAGCCTATCTTGGCCCATTTCTTTTTTTATTGCTTGAATTTCAATGAGGGCTTCCTTCAGTTTGGCACAAGCAAGTTTGTTTTTCATTGCATAGTACTTGGTCATCTTTTTCTGGAGAGCAAGGCCACTGTTTATCTTCTTGAAGTACTTGTGTTCATTCTTGTAGTACTGAATGACACATTGTGCCATTTCAAAATCCCATTCCCACTCCCTAATTTGTGCATCTTTTCTTTGGAGTAGTAGTCTAATGGCCGCCTCCTCATCCTCATTATCACTGTCAAGGTCAATAAATTATGGATTTTGAGTAGTTTGCCTGCCTCCTTTGCCTTTTTGAGGCAAAAAACACTTTCCTTGATCCTATTTGATACATGAGAGGAAGAAACTCAAATTTGTTTACTAGAATGCTCTTACCATGACTGATCTCGAGATTCCCTTTCCTTTCATCAATGATCTCTGCATTTATTTCCTCTTCATTTTGTTCTTGACTGCCTTGTTAGTCATCAGAAATTTTTTCCTTTGTTGATGACTAAATGATTATCCCAAGATTTCTAGAAACAAGGTTCATAAACATTGTGAGTTCTAGAAATCTCACTGCCTTCATTATCCTTAAGATATTTTTTCACTATTTTGTCATTTCATAATGTCTAGATTTGCTTACCAGTCCCAAGAAACCCATTAGAGGCTTATGTCACTCTTTCTGTCTATGTCATTTCACCTTTGGCCCAAATCCTTTTTTTTTTTGCCTAAAAAACCCCCACTACTACTTAAGCCCACCAATCAAACAGATTTTTTGTGTTTCCCAAAATACTCCCAAACACTGATGGTCTCAAGCTATCTCTGTAGGCTCTTTAGATAAATCAATTACATTGGATTTTGGATCTTCAATACATTAGTTTATCATAAACTCTATCTTACACTTGATGATCCCAAATTCTAGGTCTCAGTCCAAAAGCCAAGTCCAAGAAAGCCTCCACTGGGTCACCTAGGGTTTCACAAAGTCATAGGGTGGATTTGGTATCCTAACAAATTTGTTTTTCCTGCATGAAGAAACTACATTCCAAGAAGAAAAAGACAGGTGATCTTGTCCAAAGCTGATCAAAGAGGTCACTAAAGGAGGCCTTTTGGTCTAAAGCACAAATCTTGTAAGGGAACAACTGCCCTTTAGCCACATTTCTGTAAGAGGATCAAATGGCCATCAACCTGAAAGAGGTAAGGTAATGGGAAAATAATTACAAGAAGACCATACACAACAAAGAAGAAAAGCAGCAGGCCTATGTTTTGGAGAATCAAGGTTTGTGACTACTTTGGCCAAACAAGTAAATTAGTCTAAGAGCCACAGAAACAAGGGTCACCTCAAGCTCCATCAATGCACTATTGAAGGTCTTTATAAATAATAAATGATGATTGAAAGGTTTTTGAGAAATTAGAAGACAACACTATTTACCTATTTCTAAACAGCCCTAAAACATAGGAGTTTGGGAAAGTTGACAAACTGGTCAAAAGGTGATGACAGAACCTCCTTCATAACAGCAGAGGGTTTCAATATGACCTCTAAGGTTTGGAAAAGAGGCATTGATTCCACCTCCCCAAAGGTACAAAAAGGCAAAGAGTATTGGTACAAAAGTTGAAGGTTTCAAAAGGTAAAATCAGAGAGCTTAAGGGATCAAAGGATGCAGACATAAACACCAATACTCCACTACACCAAAGAAAGAAATATGATGAATAGTGTCAGCAAAAGGGCCATAAATATCAATTCAAGGTTTTTACCTCTCAAAAAATAGTCAAAGGCATTTTCAAATGGTCAAAAAGGGCAAGCATGAGGTAAAAATGCCTAAAGAGGAAATTATGATAAGAATGGTTTTCTTTATTGAAGAGGAAAGGTGTTAAACTCCAAAAGACAGTGATCAAGAGCAAAAAAATTTGTAGGCACCTACAGAAATAGGAGTGGCCATGGAAAGACATAAAAATAGTTTAATTTTCTCACCTTCCCAACCAGAGATACATCATTCTCAAATGGTATAAAGAAAAAACATGTTGCTGGTCTAAGAGTAGTAAAGCCTCCAAAATGGTTACTTTATCAAGAGCATATTCTGCAAGAGATAGATTAACCCTGAGTGACACTTCTGCAGGACTGTCTCAAAAGGTTACCTACAGGAAGATTGATCAGGACAAACAAACCAAATGTTTCTCACCGAAATGGCATACACGAAGACTAAAAAGGTTGTTGGTGCCAAACTGATAAGGTTTTTTCACACCAAAAGGTTTGTTTCACTATCTCAAAGAAATACATGGCAAAAGGTCAGTTGAAGGAGGGTTAAAAATCTCCTTTTCAGTCTCTCCACCAAGCAATTAAAGGCATAAACCTACAAGGCTGAAGACTCCCTGAAAAAGTGCCAATGTGTTCACAAGATTACTGTTTACAAGTGTTGAAGTTCATAAAGAGGATAAAGTGAAGAAAAACCTTCAAAACAGAAGCACTAAATTCACTATCTGTCTATTTTCACCAAACTTGGTCAAAATAAACTTCTTTGAAAGGGATCATGGTTTCAAGTGTGGGTTGAGGGCACATGTTTAAACTTGATGAAAGTTTTTGAGCAAAAGAAGAACATTAAGAGGCTTCCAGCAAAGAAAAAACCATATTTTTTGTCAAACTGCCACCTACAGGACCAAAAGAGCCAAAAAGACTCTGAGAAAAATAAAGAGAAAAAAAACCTTATAAAGTGGGTTTTGGTCTTCAAATAATTTTCAAAAAGAGTATAAAGTCTCCTTGACCTCTTCCCCACCTCTTTTGTCATTGCAAAGAAGAAGAAAATCGTTGAAATAATTTTTTAAGCGTTTATGTGCAAACTGTTGAAAATTTTCAGTCACTACGCACCTGGCCATCAGTGCTGCGCACAGACGATGTGGTTGCAGTGTAAATTTACACTATGCTACGCACCAGGAGGGTGGCACTACGCACCTCTGCAGGTGCTATGCACAGGCTCAGAATGGCCCAACTACCCACTTTTGAACACCGACGTTGTGCTCTAATGGGACCCAACAACCCATTTCACTGCCCGACTCACCCACTAAAGGCCTCAGGTGCTGCGCACAGGCCTGCTAGCCCAAATCGACTTGAACATGCAGTCAGGTGGCACTACACACTGGTAATATTTGGCCTAAATTGCTCAAAAAGGGTCTAAATTCAAAATTTTTTGCCTCCAAAACACTTGCATCAGTCAAGCAAGGTTGGTGGCTTTCTTCCTTACCCTCCAAGTGATATTTTCATAATCTAGGAAGGTATTTAAAGGCCTAATGTGACCAGAACCTAAGCTGCATGGAAATAAAATTTTGACCTTCTAAGAAAAGTTTTACAAATTGGGGGAGTTATCATTAGCCTAAAGACACTAAAAAACAAACAGCCCTCCTTCTAAAAATTTGAAACTCCCCTAGACCTACTATATTTTGCCCTCATTTGCTATAATTTTCCCTCACATCACTCATTTTCCCTCCTTAGACCTAAAGGCTCTCAACAAATTTAAAAATCTTTTGTTCTTGACCAGAGACCATGTCTGAAGAAGAAAACCATACCAGTAGTGATGGAGACCAAAGGCCTATCAAGCCAAAACACAAGGGAGGAAGTGTTAATAGGTTTGAGCACTTAGACACCATTCAAATCACTTCTTCTCCCATGATCCTTGCATGTTTTCAAGATGTTGGATGTTATCAGGTTTTTGAGAGGGTTAAACAAGTCCAAAGCCACTCAGATTTGACTAGGTTTTTCATTCTCAACCTACAAAACCACCAAGTTAACCTAGCAGGAGTGAATTTTGAACTCTCATCTGAATCCATTACTAAAGCCATAGGAATACCAGATATTGGTGAGAGATGGTTTAAAAAAAATTAATTGGACTTGAGCTACTATGAGCCCTACCTCAAACCTAGTTGTCAACAAGGCTGCAAGGTTGTTTTCCCCTTCTCCCACCTTATAGAGAGGTATGCCCTACTAATGAGGTATATTATCAAATACTTCACCTGTGAGGGGAGGTACTCTAGGGTTTATTCATAACAAATAAGGCTACTAATGCACTTCACCAGGGTTAAATTACTAAACCTACTAGAGCAGCAGGGAATCCCTTGGGAGGTTTTTATCTCACATGATGTATTTTCCAATCCCCAAGCCTTCATTTAGAAAAATTTTCCTTCCACTTCACACCCACCTACCTCCACTCCTCCATCATCTCCACATATGCCTTCTCCACAAGGAAACTTACCTCCTATCTCTTCTCCTAATGCATCATGTAAAGATGATGACAGCAACAATGAAGAAAAAGGAGACGATGAGGAAAATGAGGAAAACAGTGAGGCAAGTATAGAGCTTAATCAAGAAGATGAAAGTGATGAAAATAATAAATATAGTGGGGCAGAAACAGAGCCTAATAATGAATAAGAAGATGATGATGACATGGAGGAGAGTGATGAAAATGGCAATCAAGAAAAGGAAAACAATGATGAATTTGAGCAAGACAGTGATAGTGATGACACCAATAAATCACTCTCAAGTGCAGAAAAGGGTGTTGATGATGAACAAGATGAAGACCAAGAGGATTATGAGGAAAACAATGAAGATGACATTCAACAAGAGAATGCACAAGACAGCCAAGAGTGAGATGTGTTTGAACATGAAAGTGAGCATAATGATAGTGAAAAAAGTGCTGAAATGAATAAAGATGATGAACTTGAGGAAACAGATGGAGATGATGAGGAGATGGAAGACCAAGAGAAAGCAGATGATGAAACTAAAACTGAGTTTGAAGGGGAAGGCATTGACCAAGGCAATAGCACAAATGAGACAGTTAGTGATGAGCAAGGAAATAGTCATGATAGTCATGACAGTTTTCATGACTGTCATGATACAATTCAGTCTCTAAATGACCGAGAAACTCAATATGACAGTTTAGGAAGTGACAGAGAAGAGGACCTTAGTGAAGGAAAAAGCCAAAATGAGGCAAGTGAGGAGGGTAGTGATCAGTTTGAAGGCCAAGATGACAGTTGAAGAAAAAAGTGAGGAAGACAATGATGATGATGAGGCTAAAGATCAAGAAATCAGTGACCCAATGGAGCATGAAGTGACTCATGAAAGAAATAACAAATATTAAAAGGCTTATGACATCACCAAAGATCAAGGCATCCTCATCACCCCTCTCACATGCACCTACCATAGAGGAAAAAGGGCCATCTCTCCTCCAACTATCAAGCATAAGGACAAAGGCAAGGAAAATATGGAAAAAGGTGAGAAACATGTAAAGGTAAGGAGAAGAAAAAGGATCAAGAAGACTTCTCAAGGGCCTCAATTCATTGATCTGGATAATGACAATGAGGACAAGGAGATGACCGCTAGATTACTTCTCTTGAAGAAAGATGCACAGCTTCAGGAGTGGGAAAGAGACTTTGACATGGCCCAAGGTGTCATTCAGTATTACAAGGAGGAGCACAAGCAATTCAAGAAGGTGAAAAGGTACCTTGCTCTTCAAAATAAAATGACCAAGCATTATGCAAGGAAAAACATGCTTGCTTGTGTCAAACTGAAGGAGGTGCTTCTAGAGCTAGAAAACCTAAAAAGGGAAAAAGTGCATGACAGACTTGGAGTTTTGGCTGAGGCTTCTCAATAGGTGTCCAAGACCTCTTGAGGTATCTCTCCACCAAGTTTGAGGTTATTTGAAAAAAATTTTGTCTTTTTCAAATTTTGACCCCTTTGTGCGCAGCACCCTAAGCGCTACGCACACAATTGGTGCATCCTCAGCTCTAAAAGTTTACATTTTTGGATTCCTCACATCACCAATAGTCTACTCACCAATTTTTAGATCATTTGGATCATTTTTGACCCCCTAAAAGGTCAAAATACATCAAAACATTGACCTTTCTGCCTCATTTTCAGACAGGTGTTGCACACAGAGCAGTGTTGGGGAAATTGATTTTTTAATTGGCAAGTAGAATCCAATCAGAACAAATCAAGAATTTCTGGAAATTAGACTCATTAGGCTTTCCAATGAGCCATCACAGAGCCAAATCCGGTGTCGAGAAGGGGTCCAAAACTCAGCTACAAGAGACATTATTTTCTGCTGAAGTGGCGTTACACACAGAGGCTGCCTAGTGTGTTTTGGACCAAAAGTCAACAAAACACACTCATTTATTGCAAATAGATATTTTTTAGTTTTTTGAGGAAAATTACTGTATAATTAGGTGCAAATAGTTATTTTAGCATTTATTTATTAGGATATTATGTACCTTGGGCCTTGCATGGTCTCTTGGCCATAAATGATATTTATGACTATATTTGAAATTTTCCTACCACATTTAGGGTTTCAGCCCTCATTTGATCCATAAATAGAGCATGAGGCCCCTATGTATTTTGTTGGCATTTGATGAGCTTGAAGAGTAATATAGATGGTTTCATGAGCTTGGAGAAGAAATTGGTTTTGTGAAGTGGATGGATGGCTTGTTTGGCTTGATGATGGAGAAGCTTGTTTGCAGGATTCCATAGCTTGGTGAATGGTGATGTTTTCCTAATTTGTCTATTGTTTCCTTTTTTATCATCATGTTTCACGTTTCTTTGTTGCTATAAATCAGAAAAATATAGGTTGAGACATGTTCTCTGAGGCACCTCAATCCTCCTGTTTGTTATAGCTTTGATGTTTTCTTCTTTTGGCCATCTTAAGGAATTATTGATTGCCCCTTAGGTCCACCAAGACTTGTTTTTGTTTCATGTATGGTTATTATGTTAGCTTACAAGTATGATTCATGGTATGCCCTGCTTATTTGAAGTTTTCAAAACCCTATCTTGAAGCCTTTCTATGGAATATTGATTGCTAGGTTAAGTCAAAGAGGTCTCATTCGATCTTGCCCTTTGTCCATTCTTACCAACTTGTTCAGAGTTCCCAATAGCTTGATATATTCTGTTTAGGAGTTCCCTCTCCATAAATTGAGTTATTTGTTTTATCTTATGTGTTTTCCCAAAATCTGAAGGTGAATTTTTAAAATTAGAAGCTCTTATGCTCTCTATGTTTCACTGGAATGTTTCTCTTGAATGTTTATCAGTTTAAAGTATTGTTTATTGAGCTTAATGGTTTTCCCTACCTCATGAATTGTAAATTTTAAACTATATATGTTTAAAGACCTCTTAGTCTTTCCTAAACTTAATGTTCACTACATTTCATACATCACCTTAAGGATCCATTAACCTTGCTAAATCGGCCCTGCAACATACTTTGTTTCATCATTTAGACACCCTTGACTTTCATTTGACTCCATAGCCCAATGGCTTTGACAGACTCTCACTCCACCTATTCCATTTGACCATCTTACCCAACCAAAACGATCAACAAACCCTACACTTAACAACTAGCCTAAAATCAAAACCCTAATGAAAAAACAACCCATCCTTTGCACCCAATAGAGAGATCCCTCTCTGAGTCTAGGAAGGCTAGGTACTTGGGCTCTAAAGACTGGTTCTATGTTACCCTGTCATTTGGTCTACCAATCTACCAAATCACGGGACCCTAACATCCTGTCGATCACGATGGGACCTTTTGAGTTGGTGGCAATCTAAGTATCCCTTAGGACTCCAGAATCCCTTGTTAAAGAGTATCCAGTGATTAATATACCACCTCATCGCCACCCTAACATTCTAGCGATCACGGTGGGACATTCTGAGTTAGTGACAAACTAAGTAACCCTTAGGACTTCAAATTCCCTTATCAAATCATTAAGGACTCACACTATCAGCCAAGAGTATACTCTATTTGTTTCATCATCCTAGAAAAATGATGAATCAGCTATAGGACACTCTGACAAGCTTTAAGAAACTCAGAAAACCTTAAAACACCCTTAGATTGGTTTCTTGTCAGTTATTGGTGGTGGACCATAAACATACATCCTTAAAATAACAAAAAATATCCACCTGGCGACTCCACTAGCCTCTAGTAGGCCTATTACTTCATTAGCACTCATTTAACTTCCTAGATTTGTTTCACATGAACCCTAAGAATCTTAGGAATCCATTCATATACTGTAATAAGTACAAAACATTAAGAGAGGCCAGCCTTCAGAAACAGTACTAAAACTTCCAGCCTCTCTGAATTTTGAAATTTGAAATCTAGCTTCGCATAGGATTAGTACCAGATCTCATCTGGACCCAAACCCTCCCAACATAGTTGATGACCCAGAGAATATTTTGTGGAAAAATTATAGATCTGGAAACTTAACCACTGTTAGGACCATCCATAGAGCAAGCTCTGTACCTGAACACCTTACAGCTTTGCAAGATCCCTAGTTTGACTTGCACCATACCAGGAACCTCTTTAGAAAGAGGTCTCAAACTGATATTGACCAAACTGACCTTGAACCCTTAGATTTGCACCAGAGTTCTAGTAGAGAAGCCTCTCCTTCCATACCACCTGATTTTTAGCTTCTCCATCACTTCAACTCTTTCCATACCAAGTCTACTCAAAATCAGTTTATTGGTCCAAGTACTTCCACCACACCCATCCATACCACCACTGTGCAAGCCACTCCACTTCATCATACACCCCCTATCACAAACCCACCTCTTGTAAATCCTCCATTAGATCCCATCATGGCAGCTTGGTAATGACCTTTGGCCTTAACTCAACCCCTAATACCTTTGCCAAATGACTATCAGTCTAAAATCCCTCATTTCACAGGGGTTGAATCCATCACTGCCCAACAACATGTAGATAGAATTAATGATGCTTTTGATTACATGGATATAGAGGAAGAAACCATTAAGATGAGAATCATTGCACAAAGCCTAGGAGGAGAGGCCAAAAAATGGTTCAAAGCTTTAACTCCTAATTCAATACATGACCTCCCTTCCCTCTACCGAACTTTTATAAACAAATGGGAAATCAAGAAAAATCCCCTCCAAATCCTGTCTAAATACAACAATATTAAAAGGAATATAGGGGAAAGTGTGCAATACTATTGCAAAAGGTTCAACAGTGTGTATAATGCCCTCCCACCTCACATGAAACCTCCACAAGGCCTAGCACTGGTGAAATTTCTTGAAGGTTTTGACCCAAACATGACTTTCCAAATAAGAGAAAGAGACCCTGAAACCTTAGAAGAAATGCAAAAAGTAGCTATTAGTGTAGAAGTAAACTTGATTTAAAAGAGAGCTAGGTTGAAACCGGAGAAGAGAGTAACCTACAAAGGTGAAACCATGCCCTCAACCTTCTCATCTGATTCTAAAGTGGATAGCCTGATGAGAACTATGGAGAGAATGAATGAGAAGATAAACTTAAATGAAAGGACACCTCCTAGGGAAAACCAAGCTAATTCCCATAACAGAAATAGAGCTCAAAACTTCAGAAGAGATCCTCCCCATAACTGGCCAAAAGACAATGATCAAAACATTAGACCACCTTTCCAAGATAATTATGTAAGTGGAAAAGGAATAGAGGTTGAAGAAACTGAAGAGAACAATGTAAATCTAATAAGCTCTGATAATGAAACTCAAGTCTTTCTCACATAAGAAGAACAAGGTATTTTTTCCTTCGATCAAACTCAAACCGATTGTGAAGACTCTGAAGATTACCAATTAGGACTAGAAAATGCCATTATGGGAGTCCATATGCAATATGACCTCAGGAGCAAAATAAACCAGGAAGCCTCTAAGAAACATCAAATTTATACTGCTGCTAGGAAAGCTCCATAAAACAGTCATAAGGGAACATCAGACAATGTAAATAGCATAGCCAAGAAAGCTTACCAAAGCAAAGAAAAAATTAGCTAGCAAAGTGGTGACACAAGCTGTCCTAGTACCTCTACTAGTGTCTCTAAAAAAATTTTGTTATCTAAAGCACCTAATCAAAATCAGCAAACCAAACTTGTGGAGAAAGCAGTGGTTGAAAAAACTGATGCAAATATATCTAAAACCCAAATCCATTTTAGCTTTGAGGGGGAGATTGCTAAAATTAAGATAACCATGCCTCTGACTGAACTAATAACCCAAGGAGTGTATAAATCCCAAGTGCTGGAGGTTTTGAACTTCGGAAATGATACTAACATGTTAAATTTAACTAATGATGGTCCTAAATTTTTATTTGGACCTAAGGTTGAAGGAAAGTATCAAGAAGGGGTTTTTCCTCCTTTCTATATTAGTTTGAACATACACGACAAAATATTACACAATACTATGCTGGACTCCACAAGCCTCTCACAACCTCATGCCTAAAGTTGTGATGGAAATCTTAAGCCTAGAAATAACTAAACCTTACAAAAACTTGTACTCATTCAATTCAAGTAGGGTTAAGTGTTTGGGCCTAATCAAGGATATTTGTGTCAATCTGTCACAAATTCCTACTAAAGGTCTTGTCATGGACATAATAGTGGTAGATATTCCACCTAAGTATGGCATGCTTCTATCCAGATCTTGGGGAGCCAAACTTCAGGGAAACCTTCAACTAGAAATGTTCTATGCCAATATCCCTTTTTTCAACTAGATAAGAAAAATTTACTGAGAATCACACATGAAGTATATGGTGAGTAACTTGGATAGGCCAAACAATACCCTTGTCTATTCTATTCATTCAGACTTGGATTCATTCATCTTGTATAATGAAAATGACATTAATGAACAAGTGAGTGAAAATTAAAAAGATATAGCGCCACCGGAACAACCAAGCATACCCTAAATTGAAGAACATATCATCCTAAACTCTAGCAGCCCCGATCAACAACACAGTGGTGAACATGAAATAGAAACACTATGGAACATTGCCTTTGATGGTTCCTGTGGCAAGGCTAGATCGGGGGCTGGTATCTGTATACATAACACTAATGAAGGTCATTCTTACAAACTAGGATTTCAGTGCACTAATAACATTACAGAATATGAAGCTCTCCTCCTCGGCTTACACCTGCTCAAAGACTTAGGAGCTAAGAAAATATCTGCTCAAGGAGATTCTAAACTAATCATTAAACAAATCAAAGGTGAGTATTCAACTAAGAATCTAAGATTAAAAGAGTATAGAAATGCAGCTTTAGATCTCCTCAAAACCTTTGAGAAACATGAACTAGCTTACATTCCTAGAGCCCAAAATAGTCTTGCAAATGAGCTTGCCTTTGCTACTAGCAACTGTCAGATACCACTTGCAAGTGAACAGTACATTGTTAAAGTCAAACACTGGCCTACAATGCCCATAACATTGACTATTGGAAATTTTTTGATGGTGATGAACAAATTGATGATTTTTTGCAATCTAGGAATGAATTTACATTAACAAAACCAAGTTTAGGGCATAAGGAAGATGTTTATACAAAAGAAAAGACCTTATAAACAGAGCTACCACCTTTTGCTGGTATAAACCTGCTTACACATCCTAATGAGGTAGAAATGTTTGAGGATCCAGACCGAAGGGACCTTGAGGTTTTAGAGTGCAACGATGATACCTTACCAAGAGGACTGGCACCATTAGAAGATATTTTTGAATTTAATGATGTAGCTAAGAAAACAAAAATGGAATCCACAGAAAATGATATAGAGGAGTGCAACATTGGCTGCCTAAAATAACCCAAAATAATCAAACTCTCCAAAACTCTTCCTCCTCACATAAAACAAATATATATTGAAATTTTCCAAGAATTTAGGGATGTGTTTGCATGGGGATATGAGGATTTAAAATCATATGACACAAGCATTATTCAACAGAAAATTCCTCTTAAAGAGAATCAGAAACCTTTCAAACAAAATTTAAGAAGAATCAACCCTGTTCTGTTACCTTTAGTTGAGAAAGAAATAAAAAATATGTATGATGTTGGGATCATAGTTTCCCTTCGATACTCAGAATGGGTTTCAAACCTTGTATCAGTTAGGAAGAAGACCGGGGGGATTAGGCTATGCATTGAATTTAGAAATCTAAACAAAGCCTCCTTAAAAGATAACTACCCCTTGCCTAAGATGGATCACATTCTTCAAAGGGTGGTTGGCTCTAAGAGGATCTCCCTACTTGATGGTTTTTCTGGCTACAACCAAGTATTATTGTTCTTGAGTGATCAACATAAAATTGCTTTCACTACCCCTTGGGGTACATTCATATATGTTAAAATGCCATTCATATTGACGAATGTGGGGGAAAATTTCCAAAGGGCCATGAATATCGCTTTTTATGAAGACATAGGCTACTTCATAGTCATTTACCTTGATGACATCATTGTTTACTCTAAGACTAATGAAGAACAGTTAATCCACTTAAGGAAAGTTTTTGAAAAATGTAGAAAATTTGGCCTTTACTTGAATCCTAAGAAAACATTTTTCGGTCTCCAAGAAGGAAAACTCCTAGGTCACATCATCTCAGAAGAAGGAATAAAAATAGACCCCAAAAGGATTGAGGGCATATTACAAATCAGCCATCCTAGAAACATTAAAGAACTGCAGTCTTTCATTGGGAAGTTAAACTTTCTTAGGAGATTCATCACCAATCTTTCCAAACTTTTGAGGAATATTACAAATATGCTTAAAAAGGAGGTAGGGGTTAAATGGACCTTAGAAGCCAAACAATCCTTTGATCAGGTAAAATTAGCCCTCACTCAAACACCGGTTCTGACCAGTCTCAATTTTACCAAAGACTTATACATTTTCTCATTTGCCTTTGAACACACCATTGTTGTAGTATTACTACAAAAGAACATGATGGGACAAGAACAGCCCATAGAATTCTTTAGCAAAGCCCTTAGAGATGCTCCTTTAAAATACAACATCAAGGACAAACAAGCCTTTTCCTTGATCAAAGCATTGAAAGACTTTAGAGTATATATCCTACATTCTCATGTCATTGCTTTTGTTCCACACTTGATTGTCAAGGACATTTTAAATCAGGACCCTGATGGTAAAAGAGGAAAGTGGATTGCCATTATATTAGAATATGACTTAGAAATTAGGCCCACAAGGCTAGTTAAAGGACAAGGACTTGCAGAACTTATGGCTGAGTCAAATTTCAAGGTTTTAGATATGAACATGGTTGATTTGTTGGAAGAAAAAGAAGAATGCACTGCTCCCCATGTTGAAGAAGCATTTCTGAATTCATCTTGGTATGTTGATATTATTTATGTGCTTTTCTATCTTAATTCTCCCCCTACATTATCAAATACAAAAGCTAGATTATTAGAACAAAAAGCTTTGAAGTTCTACATTTTAGATGGGATATTATATTGGAAGAATTATGTTGGTATACTACTTAAATGTTTGATTGAGGATGATTCAGGTAAGATCATGCATGGAATGCATGAAGGAGAGTGTGGAGGCCATCTTTACTAGAAAACCATAGCCAACAAAATCATTAGAGCTAGCTATTATTGGCCCATCCTTTTCCTTGATACCCACAAACTAGTCATGACTTGCCATAAATGCCAAATATTTGATGGCAAGAGAAAAATATTACCTTTACCTTTACATCCCATTACTGTTGAAGCTCCTTTTCAACAATGGGGTTTAGACTTCATTGGAGAAATTCACCCCACCTCATCTGCACAACATAAGTGGATCCTCATCGCCACTAATTACTTTACCAAGTGGATGGAAGCCATCCCCTCTAGAAATGCCACTGATTCAGTCATTATCAATTTTCTTGAGACAAACATCATGTCTAGATTTTGTTTCCCTAGGAAGATCATCACAGATAATGTTGTTGCCTTTTCATCCAAAAATATGATTAAATTTTGTCATAAATATCACATCACACTAGGAAATTTTATATCTTATTACCCTCAAGGTAATTGGTTAGCTGAATCCTCTAACAAAAGCTTGGTCAACATCATCAAGAAACTCCTAGAATAGAACCAAAAGGCATGGCATGGAAAGCTTATATATGCACTATGGGCTAATAGACTAACCGCCAACAAATCAATCGGTATGTCTCCCTATCAACTAGTGTATGGCATGGATGCCATTTTTCCAACATCCTTGGGAGTTCCGATGGTAAGAATTCTCCATGTGCAATCAGAAGAAAATGACATGCAGAGAAGGTTGAACCAAACCATTCATTTGTAGCAGACAAGGGAAGAAGTTTATAACAAAACTCAGGTAATGCAGGAAAGCAGAAAGAAAATCTTTGACAAAAGAACCAAAGCTAATAATTTCCACATTGGAGAAATTGTACTAAAGTGGGATTCTAGGAGGGAAGACAAAGGTAAACATGGTAAATTTGAGAATTTTTGGAAAGGCCCTTGTCTTATTCAGTTAGTTAGAGGTCATATTACTTTCTTTTTACAAGGGCTAAATGGAGAAGAACATTTTGGAGGTCCTGTAAATGGAAGGATGCTCAAACACTATTTTGGTCAAGAGTCTTAGTTGGAATTTATCATTCATTGTACATACCATTGTTTGATAAAGAGATATTAAGGGAAAAACACAAAAACTAAAAAAATAGAAAAGATGGAAGATTTGAAAAGAGGTAAAACCCCATACCCAAAAAATAGAACTACTGAAAGTGGGTAAGCCTAAATACCACTACTAGTGCATAAAGAAGTCTTGTTTCAGTCATCTAGCCTAATCCTGGTTGAAACATGTTTTGAATTTATTGTTGATAAGTTAGTGAAATATAGTTGGTCAATTTTTTCAAGCTTGGCTTGTCAAAAGATAGATTAGGTAGAAAGATACTAGTTCCACATGCTTAAAACAAAACCAAAGAGAAAAATAGGGATGAGTAGCAAACAATGTATCCTAGACCTAATTTTTATAGTCTTATTTTATACAAAAATAACATTTGTGTGTAGCTTGTTTTTATGCCACAAACCCATGGTAAGTCAGATTGTCTAATCTTGATTTAGCCATGTTTTCAATTTCATGTTTTTAGCTTAGTGAATAAATCATGTCAAACAGTTTAACCTTGACAACTGAATAGTATAGGTAAAGAATCAAAGGAGTTCATCAGCATAATCTGAGCTCCGGGAAGAAATAAGGTAGAAGTAGATAGTTTATTTTGCTTTCAAAAGAAAAAATGTCAAGGTTGCCAGTCCAAATGCACCTAAGGGAGAAAAAAATGTTAGGCAAGTAGGTTGGGTAGGTAGAGATGGATTTGAACTAATCATGTCTTTTATATTGTTGAGATCATAGCTTCAAGCAAACATCAGCAAATGAAAAGAGGTAAAAATTTGAGCAATGGATGGGGCACTAGTTTCCATAAGGCCAGAGATCTGAAGTTCTGGAAAACTCCTAAAAGGAGTTGCCCTCCCCAAGTGGAGCCATTGTTAGTCATCAATAATTTTTTCCTTTGTTGATGACTAAATTATTATCCCAAGATTTCTAGAAACAAGGTTCATAAACATTGTGAGTTCTAGAAATCTCATTTCCTTCATTATCCTCAAGATAAATTTTCACTATTTCGTCATTTCATAATGTCTAGCTTTGCCTAACAGTCCCAGGAAACTCATTAGAGGCTTATGTCACTCTTTGTATCTATGTGATTTCCCAAATCCTCTGTTTTTCTTTTGCCTAAAGACCCCCCAGTACTACCTAAGCCCACCAATCAAACACCTTTGTTGTGTCTCCCAAAATACTCCTAAACACTGATGGTCTCAAGATATCTCTGTAGGATCTTTAGATAAATAAAATACATTGGATTTTTGATCTTCAATACATTAGTTTATCATAAACTCTATCTTACACTTGATGATCCCAAATTCTAGGTCTCAGTCCAAAAGCCAAGTCCAGGAAAGCCTCCACTAGATCACCTAGGGTTTCACAAAGTCATAGGGTGGATTTGGTATCCTAACAAATTTGTTTTTCCTGCATGAATAAACTGCATTCCAAGAATAAAAAGAAAGGAGATCTTGTCTAAAGCTGATCAAAGAGGTCACTCAAGGAGGCCTTTTGGTCTAAAGCACAAATATTGCAAGGGAACAACTGCCCTTTACTCAAATTTTCTGCAAGAGGATCAAATGGCCATCAACCTGAAAGAGGTAAGGTAATGGGAAAATAATTACAAGAAGACCACAAACAACAAAGAAGAAAAGCAGTAGGCCTATGTTTTGGAGAATCAAGGTTTGTGACTATTTTTTCCAAACAAATAAATCAGTCCAAGAGCCACAGAAACAAGGGTCACCTCAAGCTCCATCAGTGCACTATTGAAGGTCTTTAGAGATAATAAATGATGATTGAAAGGTTTTTGAGAACTTAGAAGACAACACTATTTACCTTTTTCTAAAAAACCCTAAAACCTAGGAGTTTGGGAAAGTTGACAAAATGATCAAAAGGTGATAACAGAACGTCCTTCATAACAGTAAAGGGTTTCAGAGGGTTTCAATCTGCCCTCTAAGGTTTGGCAAATAGGCATTGATTACACCTCAGCAAAGGTACAAAAAGGCAAATATTATTGGTACAAAAGTATGATGTTTCAAAAGGTAAAATCAAAGAGCTTAAGGGATCAAAGGAGGCAGACATAAACGCCAATACTCCACTACACCAAAGTAAGAAATATGATGAAGAGTATCAGCAAAAGGGCTAGAAATATTAGTTCAAGGTTTTGACCTCTCAAAAAATAGTGAAATTAATTTTCAAATGGTCAAAAAGGGCAAGCATGAGGTAAAAATGCCTAAAGAGGTAATTATGATAAGCATGGTTTTCACTATTGAAGAGGAAAGGCGTTAAACTCCAAAAGACAGTGATTAAGAGAAAAAAATTGTGTAGGCACCTGCAAGAACAAGAGTGGCCATGGAAAGACACAAAAATAGTTTAATTTTCTCACCTTCCCAACCAGAGAGACATTATTGTCAAAATGGTCTGAAGAACAAACATGTAGCTGGTCTAAGAGAAGTAAAGCCTCCTTAATGGTTTCTTTATCAAGAGCATATTCTGCAAGAGATAGATTAACAATGAGTGACACTTCTGCAGGACTATCACAAAATGTTACCTACAGGAATATTGATAAGGACAAAAAAACCAGATGTTTCTCACCAAAATGGCACACATGAAGACTAAAAAGGTTGTTGGTGCCAAACTGATAAGGTTTTTTCACACCAAAAGGTTTGGTTCACTATCTCAAAGAAATACATGACAGAAGGTCAGTTGAAGGAAGGTTAAAACTCTCATTTTCAGTCTCTCCACCAACCAATTAAAGGCATAAACATGAAAGGCCGAAGACTCCCAGAAAAAGTGCTAACATGTTCACAAGATTATTGTTTACGAGTGTTGAAGTTTATAAAGAAGATAAAGTGAAGAAAAACCTTCAAAACAGAAGCACTAATTTCACTATCTGTCTATTTTCACCAAACTTGGTCCAAATAAACTTCTTTTAAAGGGCTCATGGTTTCAAGTGTGGGTTGAGGGCACATGTTTAAACTTGATGAAAGTTTGTGAACAAAAGAAGAACATTAAGAGGCTTCCAGCAAAGAAAAAACCATTTTTTTTGTCAAACTGCCACCTAGAAGACCAAAAGAGCCAAAACGATAATGAGAAAAATAAAGAGAAAACAAACCTTATAAAGTGGGTTTTGGTCTTCAAATACTTTTCAAAAAGAGTATAAAGTCTCCTTGACCTCTTCCCCACCTCATTTTTCATTGACAAGAAGAAGAAAACCATTGAAAGAAGTTTTTAAGGGTTTTTGTGCAAAACTGTTGAAAATGTTCAGGCGCTATGCACTGACGGAGGCACTACGCACCTGGCCGTCGGTGTTGCGCATAGACGAGGTGGCCGCAATGTAAATTTACACTACGGTGTGCATCGAGAGGGTGCCACTACGCACTTGTGCAAGCGCTACACACAGTCTCAGAACGAACCAACTACCCACTTTTGCACACCAGCGCTGCGCTCTGACGGGACCCGACAACCCATTTCATTGCCCGACTCGCCCACTAAAGGCCTCAGGCACTGTGCACAGGCCTGCCAGCCCAAACCGACCTGAACGTGCAGTCAGGTGGCACTACACATCAGTAATATTTGGCCTAAATTTCTCAAAAGGGGTCTAAATTCAAACTTTTTTGCCTCCAAAACTCTTGCATCAGTCAAGCAAGGTTGGTGGTTTTCTTCCTTACCCTCCAATTGATATTTTCATAATTTAGGAAGGTATTTAAAGGCCTAATGTGACCAAACCCTAAGCTGCATGGAAATCAAATTTTGACCTTCTAAGGCAAGGTTTACAAATTGGGGGAGTTATCATTAGCCTAAAGACACTAAAAACAAACGACCCTCCTTCTAAAAATCTGAAACTCCCCTAGACCTACTATATTTTTCCCTCATTTGCTATAATTTTCCCTCACATCACTTATTTTCCCTCCTTAGACCTAAAGGCTCTCAAAAAGTTTAAAAATCTTTTGTTCTTCACTAGTCACCATGTCTGAAGAAGAAATCCATATCGGTAGTGATGAAGACCAAAGGCCTATCAAGCCAAAAAACAAGGGAAGAAGGGTTAATAGGTTTGAGCCCTTAGACACCATTCAAATCACTTCTTCTCCCATGATTCTTGAATTTTTTCAAGATGTTGTATGTTATCAGTTTTGTGAGAGGGTTAAACAAGTCCAAAGCCACTCAGATTTGACTAGGTTGTTCATTCTCAGCCTACAAAACCACCAAGTCAACCTAGCAAGAGTGAATTTTGAACTCTCATCTGAATCCATTGCTAAAGCCACAAGAATACCAGATATTGGTGAGAGATGGTTTAAACAAAAGAAACTGGGCTTGAGCTACTATGAGCCCTACCTCAAACCTAGCTATCAACAAGGCTGCAAGGCTGTTTTCCCCTTCTCCCACCTGCTAGAGAGGTATGCCCTACTGATGAGGCAGATTATCAAATACTTCACCTGTGAGGGGAGGTACTCAAGGTTTTATTCATGTCACATAAGGCTAATAATGCACTTCACCAGGGTTAAATTACTAAACCTACCATACTATATCTACCGGAGCATTCACAAAATGGCTTCAATGGTCAATAAGAGGAGTTATGCCCACCAAATGCAGAGCCTTTTTCACCAATCCTTGGTTAAGATGATTGTTTTGCACTAGCTGGAGTAGAAGGGAATCCCTTGGGAGGTTTTTATCTCACATGATGCATTTGCTAATCCCCAAGCCTTCATTCAGCAAAATTTTCCTTCCACTTCACACCCACCTACCTCCACTCCCCCATCATCTCCACATGTGCCTTCTCCACAAGGAAACTTACCTCCCATCTCTTCTCCTAATGCATCAAGTAAAGATGATGAAAACAACAATGAAGAAAAAGGAGATGATGAGGAAAATGAGGAAAACAGTGAGGCAAGTACAGAGCTTAATCAAGAAGATGAAAGTGATGAAAATAATAAAGAAAGTGGGGCAGAAAAAGAGCCTAATCATGAAGAAGAAGATGATGATGACATGGAGGAGAGTGATGAAAATGGTAGTCAAGAAAAGGAAAACAGTGATGAATTTTAGCAAGACAGTGATAGTGATGACACCAATAAATCACTCTCAAGTGCAGAAAAGGGTGTTGATGATGAACAAGATGAAGAACAAGAGTATTATAAAGAAAACAGTAAAGATGACAGTCAGCAAGAGAATGCACAAGAAATCCAATAGGAAGATGTGTTTGAGAATGATAGTGAGCACAATGATAGTGAAAAAAGTGCTGAAATGAATACAGATGATGAACTTGAGGAAATAGAGGGAGATGATGAGGAGATGGAAGACCAAGAGAAAGCATATGATGAAACTAAAACATAGTTTTAAGGGGAAGGCATTGACCTAGGAAATAGAACAAATGAGATTGTCAGTGATGAGCAAGGAAATAGTCATGACAACTGTCATGACTGTCATGACACAAATCAGTCTCTAAATTACCAAGAAACTCAATATGATAGTGCAGGAAGTGACAAAGAAGAGGACCTTAGTGAATGACAGAGCCAAAATGAGGCAATTGAGGAGGCTAGTGATCAATTTGAAGGCCAAGATGACAGTGAAGAAAACAGTGAGGAACACAATGATGATGATGAGGATAAAGATCAAGAAATCAATGACCTAATGGAGCATGAAGTGACTCATGAAAGCCATAACAAAGATGAAAAGGCTTGTGACATCACCAAAGATCAAGGCACCCTCATCACCCCTCTCACATGCACCTACCACAGAGGAAAAAGAGATGTGTTTTCTACCTCAAAAAGACAAAGGGCCATCTCTCCTCAAGCTATCAAGCACAAGGACAAAGGAAAGGAAATTATGGACAAAGGTGAGCAACAGATAAAGGTAAGGAGAAGAAAAAGGATCAAGAAGACTTCTAAAGGGCCTCAATTCATTGATCTGGATAGTGACAATGAGGACAAGGAGATGACCACTATGTTGGGGTTCCCATGTTTTGGCCAGATTGGCAAGACCAAAAGATGAGACAACATCATAACCACTTTGGGGCCCTAGGATCTAGCCCTTCTGGACCTAGAGAGGGATCTCTCCAAATAGAGCAAAGAATGGTATATCTTTGAAAGCTCAAATGAGATGTTAGGCTAGTTATGAAGCACAAAGGGGGGTTTTAAATGATTTGGTTGGTGATTTGCTGGGTTGGTCATGAGATCATAGACTGAGAAAGTAATGGGAGAAAAGAACAAAACAACAGGATGTTTCAGCAAAGAGGATAGGTCAAGAAAATTCCATCCATTGGGCTATGGAGTCATGAAAGGAGATTACTTGCAACAACTAGCCAAATATTTCAGAGGGAAAGTAATCTAATACTAAAGGATCTTTTTAGATTAGATGGTGGGATGGAACATTAAGGATTGAAAGTGAAAGAGGAAAGCAACCTAATTTATGTCTATAGATCAGGTCAGAGGTCATTTAACTCCAGACCTGCTTGGACATACTCAAGGGTAAATTTCAAAGGAGGGACAAAGGGGCAGCTTATAGATCTGACCAGAGGTCATTTAACTCCAAGTCATCTTTAGCATGCTCCAAGGGAAAACAAAGATAAGTTCAACAAAAGAGATCTTAGAAAGGTCAGCTAGTCGCACAAGGATCCTAGTGGACAACGCTAAATATAATCTCCAGTGTTCCCAAATATTCCAGCTTAAACCTAACAAGAACAACTAACAGCAGAAAAAATTGAAGGCAAGGAGAGCAGAGACATAGGGTACCTAACAAGGGTAAATCCTATGCCATATTTCTGACGCAAGCTAGCAAAAAATGAAACAATATGAAAATGTAATAAACAAAGTTAGGAAACATCACCAATAGTAATAGACCAAGATCCTGTGAAATTTGCTTTGATTAATTGATGCAAAACCAGTCACATACACTGAGATCAATGGCTGTTACAATCCAAAATTCTCTTCCCAGCCTACTACATAACAACTACTCTACTAATCCCTCCCAAGACTGTTCTAACAGTCAGAATGAATCCCTTCTAACAGCAACGGCAACAGCTGAACAACAACCTTTACAATATGTTCTACAGGGTTCTTATAGGAGAAAGAATAAAAATGGTAGTTGTGAACTTAAATGCAACATTAAAACTCTGAAACAGTAGGAGGGCTGAGGCTCCATTCGGTTTTAATTCTGAGCATACTCTTCTGCGCTTTTAAGATGGAAGAGTGACCTTCGTCAGGCTGCAATTTACTCAAGGTATGTCTTTGATGTACTTGTTGTAGCCTTTTGTAGAATTATGGTGAATAAACCGAGGTGTATGGACAACTGTGGGGTTTGCCATACTATATAAATAATGCACTGGCAGCATAGGACTGTTGTCAAGGCTGAAAAATCTTTGTAGAACACGGCATAGAGTGAGAAATGTATGGGTACCTTTTCCTTTTATGGAAGAACATTCTGCTCACATGAAAACCCTGATGGTATAGTTTTCTGTGCTATGGACCTTTCGAGCAATCCATGGGGTCTTAATTCTGGTACCCTTTCCTTCTAAAATCCCTGAAGAGGCTCAAAAGTCTTCTATTTCTTGCCTCGAGCTCTCTGCTACTCCCGTACTGTCTCTGTCTGTGCAATTCGAGCTTTAATGGCCCCGGATAGGGTTTGCAGAGTTTAAACTCTATCCTTTGATGAAATTTATGATGCAGATGCCTTTCTGGAAATTTTTCTATAAAATCGGGCTCTAAATTCAGCTCCTTCTGTGCACTGTGCCTTAATAATAGTGCGTATGGACCATGGCAGGTTTTACCACCTGATAAACCTACAAAACATGAAAATGGTTACTAAAAACATTTATGGGAAGGCTGGTATGGATGAATGTGACAGTGGCATCGTGGCGTGGACGAGGATGATGACTACAGAGGAAACTATGGAGGAAAACATGACACAGTGGAGAATGCATGGGAAAATGTCAAGGCAGATGTTTTAACGTAAAAATATTTAACTTTGACCTTGGAACGAACATATATAACAGGGGCGGGCGAATGTACGGTGGAGACATGTGTACTTGTGACGTGGTAGGATCGAGAGATGGCGGGATAGTCAACAGCGGGGAAAACAAATCTAGACCGTCTGATCTCAGGGGGAGATCTACGGTGGGAAACACGGCGGAGGGCACATGAACGGTGGGCCAGGGGTACGGAACCATGGATTAACCCGCACGCAGCTTCGTGAAATGACAATCATTGGATGGGTGATTGCAGATCGGATGACGCACGGAAATATCGCTCCGCGTCCATGGACGAACGATAATGCGCGATGAGATAGCAGTTTTCCAGCTGTATCGATGCCACGCGTCAGATGATGTATGGAATCGCTGGTCGATTGGAAAGTACCGCCTACCTCCAAAAGGTGGTGCGATAGAAACTGGATGGTTTATGGAATAGTGCATGGCGGGGGCCACAGGAGCGGGTAAAATATAGACTGTCAGATCATCGCTCAAATGGATGGCGGATCTTTGATCGGATGGTGAATGGTTTGAACGATGGTTGCTACGGGGGCGACGATCACCATCCATTCTGCTTAGATCAACGGCTATAAACGTGCCCGATGAATCATATGAGATAAGCGCTTCCTGCCTTGGTGCCTGGTCATGGCGCTGGGTCACGTGAAGGAAAACGATACAGGGGCTTGGCTGAAAGGGGCTAGGACCCGTATGTGCAGAGTATGGGTTTTTCGGCCCTTTTTAATGGAATTTGAGGCTGGAAATGGGTAACGATAGAGGGAATAAGGGGAAATTTGGCTAAACAAAGGGGTGTAGGAATGGTTTAAAAGGGCATGGGTATGATTTAGAAAGTTTAGAGGGGAATTTTGACAAGGGGGAGTAGTGGGTTAAAATGGGGTATTTTGCAGGTATACAAAGGGAAAATGCAGGCCATCGAAGCACCATTTTTTGAAATCAGAGAGGCTACATAATGGCGATTCCGCTGGGGAATTGAGTGCATTTCACCTTAAACATTCTTAGGCACTCAAAAGACCCAATATATCTGGTTAGATTGGAATTCAATAGTTGATGGTGGACAGCATCCTGCTTCAAGCATTCACATACATCCACCTGGCGACTCCACACCCCATAACTCCCAAAATACCAAATGACTCCACTGGTAGAAGACTCTGAACTGGTTGAGAAGATAAAGTGGCCTCTTTCTGATTTACAAAAATGCTTCCACGCATACAGAGAAGATATGCCCCAATGAGTAGGGAGCATATCACTGGATTCCCACACAAAATTCCTGAAGTGGACTGGTTAAAAAACCTGCCTATCTTTCAAGGTGAAAACACTGAGGACCCCTTGCTACATCTCATCAAGTTTCATATACATGTGTGGAAATTTAAAGTTGAATGGCATGAAGACTGCCTAATGAAAATTTTCGTGGCAACATTGGATGGAAAAGCTAGGGTCTGGTATGAATGGTTAGAACCTCAGAGTTTTTTTTTCTTTAAGGGACATGCACCAAGTATTTTACAAGAATTATAAAGGAAACTCTCCATCCTTATCATGGGATTGTTGTGATCAATCTCAGAATATCATATAGTACCTATTAGATATTGATGAGGATTTGGCTAATATGCAATCTAAAGATCTGTTAACAGCCATTCAAGAATTTCATTTTCACCCTAGTTATCACAAGAACATGGATGAATCAACTGAGGAAGAAAAAAGTCAAGAGACTGTAGACATTCCTCATGAAATTCCTGAGAACTCAAATGCTGATCCATCATCCCTTGCAGTTGAGGCTTCATATGACATCCTGCCTCAAATCCAATCTTCAAAGGAAACAAAGAGCTACTGCACTTCTGCACAAAGGAACACAAGACCATTTTCCCCTTTAACGGAAGAAGAAATAGATCAGATCATCAATAGACAGCCAGCCTCTGAAATTTTTTACAAATCAGACATCCTTGTCCATTCATCTGAGGAGCTTTGTTGTACAAAGTTGGAAAGATCACATGTAAATCAGAGTGAAGAAAGATCTACTAATAATCCAGTACATCTGATTGGTAGCATTTACTTACATTCATGATTCTCCTATTTTTGATCTATCTGATGATGATGTTCTCCAAATAGGAGATGATCTTGCAGGGTCATCATTAGTAGATTTGTGGGAGGAAAATCAGTTACCTTTACTTCCAGAAAGTAATGAGCCAATGTAGGCTATTTATGACACTGATGGGGAGAGCTACGATAGTATAATAGCAGATGAAGATTCCTTGAATCTTCATTTTGCTTTACCACAAATCATCAGTGAGACTGGTAACCAACAGTTTTTCCTTTCAGAAGATGAAGAGGAAAAAAAGGAAGAGATCTTTGAGCAGTTTGAAAGCAATGAGCCTACTCTTGAAAAAGAGGAAGCAATGGAACAAACCACTGCTCAAAAATACTTAGATCTTCTCATAGAGCTCAGCACATCAAAGTAGAACATATCAGAGCTCCAAGAGGACAGCACTGCCATATATGATGAGTCCTCCAGTTCAGAAAATGAAGAAGAGGAGGGAGATTCTCTTTCTCAACAGATTCTTATTCTTGATCCAATGGAAGAAAAAGAAATCATGGTTGAAGCCTTCCTGCCAGATATTCATAACTAGGTATCATTCCATGATCCTTATGTACATTTTCTGCACACATTTGAAGAAGGATCAAAGGTATTTTTGAGCAGCATGTTGCAAATAGAAAGAAAATTTTTCAAAGCTACTGTTATTGGACAAAAAGAGTGGGAGCTTCCCTGCCTATCCAGCCTGCTCAAGGAGTTGAGCAAGAAAGACCAGTCATGGGATCGCTTGATGGACTGGTTGCATTGGAAGACAATGCTTGTAAGCTAGACTTGTAAATATTCTAGTTAGAGTAGGGTAGGTAGGAAAAGCTCAAATAAGCTCAATCTGTGAGCATGTAGTTAGTTGTTTTAATTTCTGCAAGGTCTAGCAAGTCAGACAATCTAATCCTGGCTTGACTGTTTTCAATTTCAGTCTTAGAATGTAGAGAAGAAATCTTCTAGACAGTTTAATCCTAGCAGATACTAGAGTAGGTAGAGAAACTATGAGACCAACAGTTTAATCTGGTCTCATGGAGTAATAAGGGTAGATTTAGAATAGGTTTATTTTCTGTTTACAAAATAAATGATGTAAAGGGTCTGCTAGTCCAAATGCACCCTAAAAGAAAAATGCTAGGATTGTAGTCTAGGTAGGTAGATTGGTTGAGAAATTTTGTTTGCTGATATAATGTCTTCAGGATTTGTGGCAGCTGATATAAAGAAAGAAATGGATGTGCCAAGTAGCAGGCACCTGGCCTACGCCAAAGATTTATCCTTTGAATTATTGACTCCTTCAAGAAGAAGCCATCCCCATGTGGAGCCACTGTTAGCCCCCTGTAAATTTTTGATAGGAAAAGTAGGGGGCTAAATTGTTTCTAAGCCTTCAATGAATGCATATACCCTGGAAAAAAATCATCCTTGAAGTCTCCTTGTGCCTTTTTCCTTTGATAAATTCCCTCTGCTGATTCCCATTATGAAACCTCTCTGATTGCAAAAAATGGTGCTCCGATGGCCTACATTTTCCCTTTGTATACCTGCAGAATACCCCATTTTAACCCTTTACTCCCCCTTGTCAAAATTCCCCTCTAACCTTTCTAAATCATACCCATGCCCTTTTAAACCATTCCTACACCCCTTTGTTTAGCCAAATTTCCCCTTCTTCCCTCTATCGTTACCCATTTCCAGCCTCAAATTCCATTAAAAAGGGCCGAAAAACCCATACTTTGCACATACAAGTCCTAGCCCCTTTCGGCCAAGCCCCTGTATCATTTTCCTTCACGTGACCTAGCGCCATGACCAGGTGCTAGGGAGGGAAGCACTAATCTCATATGATTCATCGGGTGCGTCTATAGCCATTGATCTAAACAGAATGGACAGCGATCACCGCCCCCGTAGCAACCATCGTTCAAACCATTCACCGCCTGATCAAAGATCTGCCGTCCATTTGAGCGATGATCTGATGGTCTGTATTTTACCCACTCCTGTGGCCCCCGCCGTGCACTATTCCATAAACCATCTAGTTTCTATTGCACTGCCTTTCGAAGGCAGGCGGTATTTTTCGATCAGACAACGATTCCATACATCATTCGATGCGTGGCATCGGTATGGCTGGAAAACCGCTATCTCATCGTGCGTTATCGTTCGTCCGTGGACGCGGAGTGATATCACTGTGCGTCGTCCAATCTGCAATCACCCATCCAAGGATTGTCATTTTACGAAGTTGCGCGTGGGTTAATCCATGGTTCCGTACCCCTGGCCCACCATTCATGTGCCCTCCGTTGTGTTTCCCACCGTCGATATCCTCCTGAGATCGGATGGTCCATATTTTCTTTCCCTGCTGTTGACTGTCCCGCCATCTCCTGGTCCTACCACATCACCAATACACGTGTCTCCTCCATACATTCGCCCGCCCCCATTATATATGTTCATTCCAAGGTCAAAGTTCAATATTTTTATGTTAAAACGTCTGCCTCGATGTTTTCCCATGCATTCTCCACTATGTCATGTTTTCCTCCATAGTTTCCTCTACAGTCATCATCCTCATCCATGCCATGCTGCCACTGTCACATTCATCCATACCACCCTTCCCATAAATGTTTTTAGTAACCATTTTCATGTTTTGCAGGTTTATCAGGTGGTAAAACCTACCATGGTCCATACACACTATTATTAAGGCACAGTGCACAGAAGGAGCTAAATTTAGAGCCTTATTTTACAGAAAAATGTTCGAAAAGGCATATGCATCATAGATTTCATAAAAGGACAGAGTTTAAACTCTGAAAACCCTATCCAGCGCCATTAAAGCTCGAATTGCATAGACAGAGACAGTATGGGAGCAACAGAGAGCTCGAGGCAAGAAATAGAAGACTTTTGAGCTTCTTCAGGGATTTTAGAAGGCAAGGGTACCAGAATTAAGACCCAATGGATTGCTTGGAATGTCCATAGCACAGAAAACTATACCATCGGGGTTTTCATATCAGCAAAACGTTCTTCCATAAAAGGACAAGGTACCCATACATTTCTCACCCTATGCCATGTTCTAGAGAGATTTTCCAGCCTTGACAACAATCCTATGCTGCCAGTGCATTAGTTATACAGTATGGCAAACCCCACAGTTTTCCATACACCTTGGTTTATTCACCAGAATTATGCAAAAGGCTACAGCAAGTACATCAAAGACATACCTTGAGTAAATTGCAACCTGACGAAGGTCACTCTTCCATCTGAAAAGCACAGAAGATTAATGCTCAGAATTAAAACCGAATGGAGCCTCGGCCCTCCTACTGTTTCAGAGTTTTAATGTTGCATTTAAGTTCACAACTACCATTTTTATTCTTTCTCCTATAAGAGCCCTGTAGAACATAGTGTAAAGGTTGTTGTTCAGCTGCTGTCGTTGCTGTTAGAAGGGATTCATTCTGACTGTTAGAACAGTCTTGGGAGGGATTAGCATAGTAGTTGTTATGTAGTAGGCTGGGAAGATAAGTTTGGATTGTAACAACCATTGAGCTTATTGTATGTGACTGGTTTTGCATCAGTTAATCAAAGCACATTTCACAGGATTCTGGTCTATTACTATTGGTGATGTTTCCTAACTCTGTTTATTACATTTTCATATTGTTTCATTTTTTTTTGGCTTGCATAAAAAATATGGCATAGGATTTACCCTTGTTAGGTACCCTATGTCTCTGCTCTCCTTGTCTTCAATGTTTTCTTCTGTTAGTTGTTCTTGTTGGGTTTAAGCTGGAATATTTGGGAACACTGGGGATTAGATTTAGCATTGTCCACTAGGATCCTTGTGCGACCATTTCACCTTTCTAAGATCTCTTCTATTGAACTTATCTTTGTTTTCCCTTGGAGCATTCTAAATCTGACCTGGAGTTAAATGACCTCTGGTCCGATCTATAAGCTGCCCCTTTGTCCCTCCTTTGAAAGTTACCCTTGAGTATGTCCAAGCAGGTCTGGAGTTAAATGACCTCTGACCTGATCTATAGACAGAAATTAGGTTGCTTTCCTTCTTTCACTTTCAATCCTTAATGTTCCATCCCACCATCTAATCTAAAAGGATCCTTTAGTATTAGATGACTTGCCCTCTGAAAGCTTTGGCTAGTTGTTGCGAGTAATCCCCTTTCATGACTCCATAGCCCAATGGATGGCATTTTCTTGACCTATCCTCTTTGCTGAAACATCCTGCTGTTTTGTTTTTTTCTCCCATTACTTTCTCAGTCTATGATCTCATGACCAACCTAGCAACTCACCAACCAAATCATTTAAAACCCCCCTTTATGCTTCATAACTAGCCTAACATCTCATTTGAGCTTTCAAATATATACCATTCTTTTCTCTATTTTAAGAGATCCCTCTTCGGGTCCAGGAGGGCTAGATCCTAGGGCCCCAAAGTGGTTATGATGTTGTCTCATCTTTTGGTCTTGCCAATCTAGCCAAAACATGGGAACCCCAACACACTAGATTACTTCTCTTGGAGAAATATGCATAGCTTCAGGAGTGGGAAATTGACTTTGACATTGCATAAGGTGTCATTTAGTATTACAAGGAGTAGCACAAGCATTTCAAGAAGGTAAAATGGACCTTGCTCTACAAAAGAAAATGACCAAGCATTATGCAAGGAAAAACATGCTTGCTTATGCCAAATTGAAGGAGGCCCTTATGGAGCTAGAAAACCTAAAAAGGGGAAAATTTCATGAAAGACTTGGAGTTTTGGCTGAGGCTTCTCAATAGGTGTCCAAGACCTCTTGAGGGACCTCTCCACCAAGTTTGAGGCAATTTGAAATTTTTTTTTTCTTTTTCAAATTTTGACCCCTTTGTGCGTAGCACCCTAGGCTCTACACACAAAATTGGTGCATCCTCAGCTCTCAAAGTTTGCATTTTTGGATTCCTCACATCACCCATAGTTTTCTCACCAATTTTCAGATCATTTGGAGCATTTTTGGCCCCCCAAAAGGTTAAAAAACATTAAAAATTTGACCTTTCTGCCTCATTTTCAGGCCAGGCGCTACACACAGAGAAGTGTTGGGGAAATTAAATTTTGAATAGGTAAATTGCATCCACTCAGCACAACTCAAGAATTTCTCTAATTTATACTCATCAGGATTTCCAACGAGCCATCATGAAGCCAAATCCGGTGTCGGGAAGGGGTCCAAAACTCAGCTACAAGAGACCCTATTTTCTACTGAAGTGGCGCTACACACAGAGGCTGCCTAGTGTGTTTTGGATGAAAAGTCAACAAAACACACTCATTTATTGCAAATATATATTTTTTATTTTTTTGAGGAAAATTACTATAGAATTAGGTGCAAATAGTTATTTTAGCATTTATTTCTTAGGATATTATGTGCCATGGGCCTTGCATGGTCTCTTGGCCATAAATGATATTTATGACTATATTTGAAATTTTCCTACCACATTTAGGGTTTTAGCCCTCATTTTATCCATAAATAGAGCATGATGCCCCTATGTATTTTGTTTCCATTTGATGAGCTTGAAGAGAAATATACATGGTTTCATGAGCTTGGAGAAGAAATTGGTTTTCTGAAGTGGATGAATGGTTTGTTTGTCTTGATGATGGAGAAGCTTGTTTGCAGGATTCCATAGCTTGGTGAATGGTGATGTTTTCCTAATTTGTCTATTTTTTCCTTTTTTATCATTATTTTTTGTGTTTCTTGGTTGCTATAAATAAAAAAAGTATAGGTTGAGACATGTTCTTTGAGGCACCTCAGTCCTCCTATTTGTTATAGCTTTGATGTTTTCTTCTTTTGGCCATCTTAAGGAATTCTTGATTTCTCCTTAGGTCCACCAAAACTTGTTTTTGTTTCATGTATGGTTAGTATGTTAGCTTACAAGTATGATTCATGATATGCCCTACTTATTTGAAGTTTTCAAAACCCTATCTTGAAGCCCTTTTGTGGAATATTGATTACTAGGTTAAGTCAAAGAGGTCTCATTCGATCTTGCCCTTTTTTCGTGCTTACCAACTTGTTTCAGAGTTCCAAATAGCTTGATATATGCTGTTTAGGAGTTCCCTCTCCATAAATTGAGTTATTTGTTTTATCTTATGTGTTTTCCTAAAATCTGAAGGTGAATTTCTAAAGTTTGAAGCTCTTATTCTCTCTGTGTTTTACTGGAATGTTTCTCTTGAATGTTTATCAATTTAAAGTATTGTTTATTGAGATTAATGGTTTTCCCTACCTCATGAATTGTAAATTTTAAACTATATATTTTTAAATACCTCTTATTCTTTCCAAAACTTAATGTTCACTACACCTCAGACATCACCTTAAGGATCCATTAACCTTGCTAAATCAGCCCTGCAACACACTCTGTTTCATCATTTAGACACCCTTGAATTTAATTTGACTCCATAGCCCAATGGATTTGATAGAATCTCACTCCACCTATTCCATTTGACCATCTTACCCAACCAAAACAATCAACAAACCCTACACTTAACAACTAGCCTAAAATCAAAACCCAAAAGCAAAAAGAACGTATCCTTTGCACCCAATAAAGAGATCCCTCTCTGAGTCCTGGAAGGCTAGGTCCTTGGGCTCTAAATACTGGTTCCATGTTACCCTGTCATTTGGTCTACCATTATTCCAAATCACAGGACCTTAACATGCCCTCTTGAGAGGTACTTTCATTTTCCTTCACGCTAACATCACTGTCATGACCTTCGCCATTGTTAACACTGGAAAATCGTACAGCAGAAGACGACATCAAGTAATGTCGAGCCCAAGGATTTACAGGATAGGAATAGAATATGGAATCAAGAAGTATTTAAAATCTCTAAGGTTTTGAGAAAATCAAATTTTAACTAGTCATAAATGCTCGAATGCACACTTTTTCCTTCGAGAAGAGCGCCTTCTGCGTGCCCTTTTGCCCGAAAAGTGTGCATTCCTGGAAATGGAAAAAAGTCACTTTTCGGGACCACTATAAGCAAAGGACAGTTACTCCTTATGTGAAAGCCGCCTAAGGACAACCACCAGTGCCTCTTTAGACATTATGTGATCACACAAAAGAATATTTGAGCACACAACGGAATCCCACCTCTCCCTTGGGTCACCAACCATCATGTACCAAGGGAGGGAAGGAGGATTTGAAGCTCACCTATATAAACCCACCAAGAGATGAAAAAAGGGTGATCACAAGGTTATGCTGGCCAAATTTTCCCAAGAAACACCAGCATTGTGTGTGACCTAAGGAGCTGGAGCTAAAGAGGACTCGATTGTTGGCCACCCAACATCTTAGTCCACCACAGCAGAGAGAGAGAGTTAGACTACGTCAGAGGGTAGAACTTGAAAGACAAACATCCTTGCATCGGGACCTAGAGCCATTGCCTAGGGGCCCTTTGGCAAGTGGGTAATATTTTCTTTTATTCCAAGCTTTCAATAAGAAGAGGCCATTGAGCCATCATTTGCATTATTACTATTTGGAACTCTCTATATAGCTTATTTTGTGTTTTTAGTTTTAGTTTTTTAACCAGAGCGTACTTTAGCATATTATTTCATTTAAGTTTTATGCTTTTGAGCTCCCCCCACATACTGCATGTTACCAATAGTTTAGAGAGTAGACCACACTCTCTAAGCTTGTGCGATTTCATACACGCGTGTGTCAAATCCACCACAACAGGATTGGTGACTCCACTGATGTGTTTCAAGTTTATGTGGTTGTGCCATCTTTTGCAGGAGACCCTTAGTCTATGCTGGAGTGGAGCTGATAGTCCTTTGACCCATCTTATAGTCCCTAGATTCACTGAGGTGACAGACTAAAGAAGGAAACTCCTAATATGTTACTTGCAAGACTTTTGTGCGTAGGTTTTTCACACAGAAGCGCATTGCGCGCATTCAGGAGTGACCTGCGCATAGAAAAGCGCACCTGTTAGAGGTTTTTGCGCACAAATTGCAGAGATATTTTTTCTCCCTATTTTCTTCATTTTTTCTGCTTGTAAGTGTGTTGGGAAGCCCCTAATGTATCTGCCAACACCTGTGTTGATACCCCAGAGCTTCTGAGAACTGATTTTTTGCTGGTTTTTGTAGGCATTTAGTTAGTTTTAATTTAAGTTGGTTTTTTGCAAAAAGTGTTCACATAGTTTAAGTAGGGGGTGAATTAACCATTGCTTTCCGAACAATTTATGTTTTTTGCAAATTCTAGTATGCACACTTAGTTTAACTAGTCCAAGTAAGTGGCTCATGACCACACATGCATAAGCTAGTGTAGAAATTGTTTAGTTTAAATTTCATTTTTTGCATTTAGGAAATTGTGGGACTAGGATTGAATCACAAATTAGAGCAAGTAATATATGTTGTCTTTGCACCATTTGGTGACCCTAGACAAGCATATGAACACTCTATATCAGTGATTCTCCATCTCCCTTTAGTCACTCACATAGACTAACTAGGAGGTTTTGGAAGCAGCCCATTATCCGCAAATGCTTTCTATTTGAGAAAGGAACAATGTCACATAGTTTAACTAGGGGAATTTTGTAAAGGAACACCGATATCCATATGTTCAAATTATGAGATTGTTCACCATACGCTCACACACATTCACCCACTAAGAAAAGAAAGCCACCTAAAAATAACTTAAACCAACTCACTAAATTCTCCCCACAGGGGCCACAAGAGAAATTATAGATTAAGTTAGGATCAAGGGGGTAGGCATCCAATAAGCCGTCTTGATCACACTTCAAATTTGAAACATAGAAGTTGTGTTTTTAGGGAGCTTTAAAATCCACCTATCAGCCCACGGAAAATAAAACTTGAGCATGGCAGAGACCCGATTCAGAGGGGGTTAGGCTTAGGCACAGTAAGTGCAGTATTAGTTGGGGCTACCTGACCTGGCTGATACTTGGTACTGTTAGTTGACTACCAAGAAGCCCAAGAATCGAACACTCACGTGGGATGGTGGTTCTTAGTGGCCAAATCTAGGGCATCGTTTACCCTATAGGTGACAGTGCAGGAAAGCGCCAAACCCTCTACCCTTACCTTGGTTGATTCTCTTCAGCTGACTAGGGGCATCGCCAGCTCTTACGGGACGTTGTGCCAACACTCGCAAGAAATCCTCTAAAGGCCCAGTTACTTGAGTGTGTGAGGACATTTTTAAGTCTTCTAGGATTTTAAGTATCATGCGTGTTATCACTATAAAAATTTTCCAAACTTGGAAAGTTTGAATTTGTTCCTAAGTCATGGTCTTAGATAGGGGTTAAGTCATTTTTATGTTTTTAGAGTCTAATTCATAGGGTTAGAGTCTCATTTCCATCATCAAATAAAGTCCAACAACCTTATTTCACACTTTAAGGGTCCCATATTATGTTTTGAAAGTCATGTGTTTATTCATTTTTAATTTTTTTTTGAATAAGCCACGAAACCACGTTTTCGTAGTGCAGATAGTGTTAAAAACTTCTTTTGCGCTACAAAAACGCTGGTATTTTCATAGTGCAAAACCCTAAAATTACATTACATGTGCTACAAAATCAGGGATTCGTAACCAATCTTGTCCAGCTGTCAAATCCATCAAATTTCATTAAATTTTCATGATTAAGTGTCAGTCCATGAATCCTTTCTCACACATGCAACCATTCATAACCATCATGAGATTCGTTAGGGGTCATTTATCATTATTCATTTTTAAATTTGAAAAGGGATGGTTGTTCTTGGTTGTATTGTCTCATGCAAAAAACACTTGGTGCATGTCTTTTTTCGAACGATAAGCTTATTGTAAGCAGAAACCAGAGCTTCTCTCAATTTTCAAGCGAGGATGAACGAGTTATAAAGTGAGGTTGAACCAGTTATCAAGTGAGGCTAAACCCTTAATCAAGCGAGCCAGTTTATCTGAAATCAAGCGAGGCAGTTTATTACAGGTTTTCTGAAGCCGCAAGGATTTCGAGGGAAATATGACAGAGGAAAAAAGAAGCCACAGGTCAGGCCACTATTTGAGAACAGAACCTAAAGGCATAGAGGTTCTCGCCAAGGATAAATAAGTTGAAGAAGCCTTCAAGAAGGCAGGATGCTAGAGATTTTTTGAAAAGCTACATGGAGGTCATAATCAAGTCACAAAATAATTTTCCATTTTTTCACAGGTTCAAATACAAAGGTTGGATTTTTAAACTTGCCAATTTCTCCTGAAATTATTTCATTAGTGACAGAGATTCCAAGGGGAGAAGAAAGGTGGTTCAAGAACTTCAAGTTTGAAATGGAACCTTGTAAAATATTTTTGAAGCTAGAGTTTGTGGACATAGATTTAACCAAAGCAGTGCCAAGAGGTTATGTCAAGAATACATATGCTAACCTACTCTCCAACATTCAATGTACTTCACCTGTGAAGGAAGACACCATAAGGTGTATTCTTATCATTTCAAACTCTTATTGCATTTCACTGGAATAATTTCTCTATATTTACCTTTCTTCCTGTTTCGAAGTTTTGCCAAGATGGAAGATAAGGTGCAGATGAAAACTCAGGCATGTGAAACTTCATTATTCCATCATGGTCTAGTTAAATTAATATTTTTTCATGAAATTAAAAGGGTGAAGAGAGAATGGTATTCATTTATGTTTTTGTGTGGATTTGGGGTGGAAACACATGGAACAGGTGTTAGCCCTAATGCTAAGGAAAAATCACCATAAAAAACCAGTGACCCTGCAGAAACAAGATCAAAGAGATTTTTCAAGATTAAGCCCAAAAAAAAAGTAAAGGAACCAATGATTAAAACATCATTGATTATTCAAGAGACTCCTTAGCCTGCACAGAAGAAGAAAACTCAAGTTAAAGAAACTGTACAGGAACAGTCAACTAGCAAACCAGTCCAGAAAAATTTGACTAGAAGTCAAATATCAAAGGAGAAGGGTAAAATAGTGATCACAGATGAAAGTATGGGTTTAAAGGGAAATTTGAATGATATTCTACAAGCTATTGATATTGAAGAAACTCCTCTGGTTCAGGCAGACTTCATAAAATTGGATGAAAGTAAATCAAAGAAGATGAAATCTTCCAAAAAGCTAGATTTTGATGATGAGATTTCAAAGTTTGTTGTCAACCCTAGAAAGCCTTTGACTGGGCAATCAAAAAAATTGCAGGAGCTAGATATGGAGGTAGATAAAATAGGAGAGGTTTCCAATGTTTATGAAGAGCCCATAGACCTATCATCATTAATGTATGAAGGTGACAGAAATAGAGTTTTCAACACTCAAAGAGAAAAGAGAAGTTATGAATAACTTAAAGAGAAGTTGAGACTTGCTAATCTTTAAATTGCTAAACTTAAGAAGAAAGAAAAAAGACATGCTGCTGAGAATACAAAATTCAACAGAATGATAGCTTTGTAGGAGGTTGAAATAATTTTGAAACCTGAAACAGTCAGCAGTGAAGATCAATTTTTTACGTGGACTGTCCCTGCAATTAAAGAGGCAAGATTTATGAGAATGGTAAATGTTAAATTAATAGCTACTAACAGAGAGATAAAGAGGCAGATTGAGGATCTTTAGATTCAATTGACAAAGTCTGAGGGTAATCTACAGCAAAGATAAATCATAATAGAAAGTTATAATTTTTTAATGCAGTTTTTTTGTGGAGAAGGACTTCACTTTTTGAAAACATTTCAAGGATGACATATGTTGATTATTAAAGCCTGTATACATCATGGAAAAAGTGCAAGAATTTTTAAAAACTGATATTTTTGAATTTTTTTTTGTAAAAAGACATGCTCAGCAGTTTCATAGCGCGCTAAGAAACTGTTGTAGGTGCAGTTTTGAGCATTTTGTTAAGGTTTCAAGAGGTAAAACATATGTTTTTTGAAGTTTTGATGATGCTAGAGGATGGAAAAGGTTCAAAAATTAAGTTCCAGGTGTTAAAGTAGAATAAATTGAATGTGAAGAGATGTTTACAAAGGCATAGTTACTGCGCTACGAAAACAGCTGATATTTTCGTAGCATAGACACATCAGCTCTCTTTACACTCTTTCAAGGACTTAATTTTGCACAGGTTGAAGGGCATGGTTCTATGGAAGTGAGAACACATGTCACTTGTCTAAAAAGGTCAATTTTTGTTAGAAAAAGGATTCGAGGAGCATAAATGAGGGTTAAAGCTATATTGTAGGAAACATGTTCCTAGTTTTCAGGACAGATAAGAGAAAAGTTAACAGAATATAACAACAAGGTTATGGTCACCATGAAGGTCAAATATAAGGAGGAGAAATTTTCAAACATAATATTTAATTCCTAGATAATTTTTTTTTGCTCATAATAAGGATTTTTACTCCTAATTGTATTAGGACTCTAGAACAGACAGTCAACTGTCACATGTAATTAATAGTGTGTTTTTGGAGTAGATAGGTTTCAAGCTAAGAAATTAGAATTCTCCTCAAGTTAGATAATGGAATAAAAGATTATAATGATGGATCTATAAGAGACATGAGGTTGAATTCCTAAAGGTTGGAAATTTTCATTAACAAGCAAACTATTCTACTATAGCAGACTGTGTGTTTTTATCATAATACAGATATTGGCTTACTACTCAGGATTCAGAAAGAGTTTTTAATGTGTGATCTTCCTATGGATTTCCTTATCTATATATTTGCAGTGGTATAAGCATATATTACTTAGAATTCATTGGAAAATTCTCTAACTTCCTTCATATGTTTGTAAACTGTGTTTTGTTCACTCTGTTACTGTTTTGTTGATACACCTAAAAAATATGAATTGCCCTGACTTCCATGATAAGCCAAGTTTGATGTTTTGTGGAAACATACCTTGACTCCATAGCCCAATAGTTGTTTTCTAATTAGTAATTCAACCATTCATACACTTTTATCCAATTTATTCCTAGAGTTAGCCATCTAACCTTTAATTCAAAATCTTAAACCTAGTGAGAGAGCCCTCTTAGGTTGAGAAGGCTAAGCCTCAACTAAAATTTTGGTTTGAAAGAGTTACTCAGAGTCTACCTGATGAGCAGCCTAATAGGGTCAAATTTTGTGATAACAACGTGCAAATAAACAAAACCATTTTTTGCTTGATTGATCACATAGATTAATTTAAAGGAAAATTCATTTCATTTTCGCTTTGTTTTACGTATGTGGCCATAATTTTGTCATGATCACAGACTCGATCCCCTCAAAAAAAATTTCCAAAACCTAACCTGGTCGACACTCAAATGGTTCCAACAGAACCACATCGGTCTAGGTGCTTTTGGACCTCCCCCTATTATCGGGAGGGGTTCCAGGTCTTTTGCCGTTGAGGCATCAAAGACGGAACATTGCCTTAGTGGTTGGTTCCTCCTTTCTTGGAGCAACCTTAGTTGGGAACCCTAGCTGGTCTCCCAACACCACACCACACACCACTCCCCCCTCATCCCCTGGGGGGCAGAAGAGTGCATCCCATATGGGAATCCAACTGAATTCACAACCGGGTACGTCACAGACTAACCCTCGTTCTAAGCAAAACTTTGTGTCTTCACATGTTGCCATGGCATCAACCTCTCAGTCACCCTTCTTAGTGGCGTTAAATCTACCAGATTTAACCAAGATCACCAATGACCCCATCACACATGACCCCAATTGGCCTCCCATGCCCACGAAGCTCCCTTTAGATATACCAAAGTTTGAAGGCAAGCAAGCGGAAGACCCAGGAAATCATATAATGACCTTTCACCTGTCGTGCTCAATGAATAACATCATTGACGATACTATTTGGTTGAGGTTGTTTCAATGCACTCTTACGGGAGTGGCTACGAAATGGTACGTAGAGCAACCCCCTGCTTCACATAGAACCTTTAGCGCCCTCGCTATTGCATTCCTCACATACTTTCAGTTACCCATTCACCATGATTTGGGAATGGAGTTACTCACTAATTTCAGAAAATCCCCCTCTACCCATATTTCAGAACATCTCCATGAGTGGAGAAGATGTCACAGTTTATGCAAAGAACAACTCGACGACTGATTCCTTTTAGATTTATTCTTGAAAACTCTAACGATGGAGATTTCAAAGGATGTGGCACAATGTAACCCCACATCTAAGGAGGACACAATCAGTAAAGCCCAATAGCTTGAACTGATCTATACACAATCAGGATACATATACAATATCTTTCCTAATGCCTCGCGCTTGCAATCTTATCAAGAATTTCCAGCCACGTCGAACTCTACAGACGGACTTATTGGGTCAATGACCCAAGGGTACCTATGCAGCAGTAGTGAGAATCCCAGTTACACACATGGATCTACCCAGAACATGTCTCAACCCAGATTCCAAAGTCATCATATGCAACAACAAAATTTGACTAATAGGACGCTAGAGTATCACCAAGGAGGACCTTACCCTCCGGCTGAGGGGACCTAGTATGCAGGAAGAAAAAATAATGGAAGAACTCCCCCCCAACGGCCAGGTGCAAACATGGGATAGAAATATGCTCAGTCCCAAGCACATAACCCACCAACGCAAAACAATGCACAGGTGAACCTTGAGCAGCCATCCCAAAATCAACCACACCAGTATGATCAGGAGAACTGGCCTCCTAACATGGTTAAAATAAAGGTAAAAAAAAAGCCCATAGGGAACCTTGGACAGGGGGGCAGCAACCAACAGCGCCCACCACGATTATGGGTTGGAGACTGTTAGCCACCTATAATTTTTAGCATAGCAAACAAGTGGCTAAATATGTTTCTGAGTCTTCAAGAGAAACATTTCCTTTGTAAATCTATCATTCTTGAAGCCTCCATGTGTCTTCTATCCTTCAAAGAATCTTCACTGCTATTTCCATTGATGAACCCTATTGTTTATGAAAGAAGCTGCTCTCAAAAAGGCCTCCATTTTCTCTTTTTTACTCCCACAACATTCCCCATTTATCACCTTTATTCCCTTCACAAAATTCCTCTATAACCCTTCATTTGACCTCTAGATCTTCCTAAAACCCCCTTAAACCTTATAATTGCCCTTTATTTGGTTTAAAAATCCCTTCTTTGCCTACCAGAACCCCTCATTTGGCTTAAAAATCCTTCACTTTTGGCCTAAAAAACCCATTTTTACACTAAGGCCTTAAGCCCCTTTTCCGCATATGACCTAGATCCATAACCAGGCGCTAGCCCTTATCGCTAATCGAAATTGGAGTTCAATTTTCCCGACTTTTCCTTTGTTCTTCCAATCTTCCAATGCGATCAGCCCCTTCTCCTCCGATCGCCGATTTGATTTGGACCGTTGATGTCTTCAGATCCAACGGCCAATGCTCAATCACATCGCCCCATTGGTTCTTCGCTTCGCTCATAACCCGTGCCCATCGATTTAATCTCAACCATTGAATCCACAAGAACCAACGCCTAGGATTCAATCGCGCTTCGTTCGTAGCCCTCCGTCATTTCCCTTCTGATTTAATCCTAACTGTCGATCTCTCCTGATCCGATGGCTAGTGCTTAATCATGTCGCGCTAACCCGTCATGCAATCCTCCACCATCCCGACCTCCGATTAAATCCCTGTCGTTGATTTTCTCAAATCCAACGGTCCATATTGCTTCCGCTCTTCAAACCCCATCACTCTTCTCATCCGTGCAACTTCCCCCAATGCGTGTGATCTGCGCCGTCGGATCTGGCTCCGTCAATCTGATGGTTGACATTATGTTTCGCAAAAGTTTTCCACCCAAAAAATAACACCCAAAAACTTTGCAAAATGGGTAGTATTAGAGGGACACACGTCAAGCGGCATACCATATCGCATTTTTTTAGCCAAACCACTTACCACCCAAAACATTTTGTGAAAACCACTCCGGTTTTCTACTTTACCACTGACCTCGCAATTTGTTTCAGTTTTAAATCCTAGCTGTTGATTTCTCTAATCTAATGGCTCTGACTTAATTTCACCACTAATTCATTCGCCTTCCATCCTCCCCCTAAATGATTTCGCCAATCAATCTCATTCGTTGATCATTTTGATCTAACGGCTTCGACATAACCTCGCTCCCAAACCTCCAAAGCCAGTTCTAAATCCATTTTCCACGGGGTTTTCTTAACTTTGTTTTTTTTTTGTAGGTTATAAAGGTTTCTCCCAGAGTTTTAAGAATTGCATGAAGGCCAAGAATGACGATTCCTAACCTTCATTACAGGAAGGGATCCAAGATTTCCTCATTAAAATGAACACCTCCACCCATGCAAACTTTCCGCACGCCTGCAAGACAACAAAAAAAACAATGAAAATCAACTAAACAGAGAGTATCAGCGCCTAAAGCACAATCAAAGCAAGATCAGTGAAACATGAAGGACAGATCAACATAGAAGCCTCTACACGCCAAATCAGAGAGGCTAGTTATTTTCCATCAACCCATACTACCCCCTGCAGTCTTATTTTCATTAACACAGGTCACAGTCAAGGAAGTCAGAGATATTATTGATATATATGTAGCTCAGAAGTAAATTTCCAGCCTACCAGAGCTTCCGAAAGTCAAACAAAACAGCCAGAGTATAGATACAAGCAAAGGCCCATTTAATGAAGTATGGAGCATGTCACTTCTTCTCCATCAAGCCTCCCAGAGGCTGAGAAGCACTAAATTCTTCATTTAATTGGGCCAACAATCCCTTCTGTTACTTCACCTCCTCATTCACCTATAAGTATTCACTGAAAATTTGTTGTTGGCGTTGGGATTTTATTGACTATTAGAACTGTTATTGAGAGGAAGTAGCTTAGTAGTTTGTAATATAGTAGGCCAGGAAGAAAATTCCGTACTGTAAGAGCCATTGAACTTCGAGTATGTGATTGGTTTTTCACATCAATTGAACAAGCATATTCACAGGATCCTAGTCTATATTATTGGTGATGTTTTCCTTACTGTAATTGTCTCCTTTCATGTTTTTCCATATTGTCCATTATTCTCTTATAAAGAATAGCAAGCATAGATTAGGACATACTATTGGAAGTACCCTAAGTCTCACTGTAAATCTTTATCTATATGTTTTCCTCTGATTTGTGTATCTAAGAACAAATTCAATATAATTTAACCAATATAGAAGTTGGTTTGTCCATGCTTATTGATGTATGAATTTAGAGTTTGTCTCTTAGATGTTCTTGTCTGGTTTCAGCTAAAAGAATTGGAAACTGGGGGATTAGAGTTAGCCATGTCCCACTAGGTTCCTTTTCTAACAGTTAGCCTTTCTAAGATCCTTTTGAGTTAGTGTCAAAGAAGTGAAGGTTAAAAGTATTTCTCTGATCTTAGGCCTTACTCTGTGTTTAACCTTAAATTTTTTCTACTTTCTGAAGGTGGTTATGAGGACTGCTGAATTGTTTTCCTTAAGAGTATGCTGAAAGCAGGTCTGGATTTAAATGACATCTGACCTGATCTTAAGCTACCCTTTGTGTCTTCACGAAGAGTTTCCTTTTTGAGTATGTCAAAAGCAGGATAGGTTCAAAGTCCTTACCTGATCTTAGGTTGCATTTTAGTTACTTTCTTTCACCCATTTCTTAATGTTCCATCTCACCACCTATCTAAAGAGATCCTTTAGTATAGATGACTTGCCCTATGGAAACCCTTGGATAGTTGTTATCCAAGTAAACCCTTTTATGACTCCATATCCCAATGGATTGGCACTTCTATTGACCTATCTTCCCTTGCTGAAACATCCTGCTATTCTGTTCCTTCCTCAATTCACATAACCTTCTCAGTTGATGATCTCCAACCAAATAAACAAATCAAAAACCCCTATGCCTCATAACTATCCTAATACCATAAACCAACCTTAAAGATATATTATTCTTTGTATTTATAGAGAGATCCCTCTCTGGATCTAGGAGGGCTAGATCCTAAGATCCCAAAGTGGTTTGATGTTGTCTTGTCATTTGGTATTGCCAAATCTTCCAAATCACAAGAACCACAACATAATGGTGACTCCACTGGGGAAGAAGACCAAATTAGCCTCGATTTGGTATAATTGCTGATGGTGGACAAAAACCCTCATTAAAAAATTGAGAATCCTCCACCTTGTGACTCCACTGGAGGAAGAACCTGAAATATGGCCAGACATTCTAGAAGGATAGAACATTTAGGCTGGATTTGGCTTAAAGAACTCATTTTTTTTATCTACAACTACATTCTATCCTACTTTAATCCTGATCAAGTGTACAAATATGAGACCCACCTTGATTATGGGAAAGATCTCAAGCCTTAGTTTTTAGCCCCTGAGCAGACTGATACACCTGTGATAAACCTAGTGAAGCCAGAGCCTCATGCTATATCTCTTACCTCTGATGAAACTTCAAGCAGTCATAGGTCTCCTATTGCACTACCTACACCCACAAAGGTCATGGAAATATATAAGCCTCTGGTTTGCCTCTTATCTTCCAACCCCTTCCTGCAAGACTTACAAATAAGCTGCCCATTTTCTATGGAGAAAATACAAAGATCACTGTTGAGCAGCATGTTCAAAATCTAGAGGATTTACTTGAATTATATGAAATAGAAGAAGATGATGTGCGTATTATAATGTTTGCCTTTTCATTACAAGGAAATGTTAAGAGATGGTTTAAATACCTTCTAGCTGCAAGCATTATCAATTTTCATCAGTTTGCTCAAGTTTTCCTTGATAGATGGGTAGTCCCGGGAAATCTCTTCCTCATCCTAGAAGAATACCAGAATTTGAAAAGACAACCAGGGGAGACAGTACAAAAATTTTCAGCCAGGTTTAATAAGATATACAATGCAATACCTACTGAGATAAAACCACCTTTGGGATGGGCTTTACTGCACTATCCGAGTTCTTTTGACCCTCAGGTGGAATTCCATATAAGAGAAAGAGAGCCTTCAAGCTTGGAAGAAATGAAAAACATAGAAATTGCTGTCGAATACAACATATGGCACAGGGAGGAAAAATTGAATACAATAAAGAAGGACCAAGCTGAGCAAAAAAGTTTGATCTCTTTAGAAACCAAGCTGGAAAAATTGAGAGAGACAACCAACAACTCGCTGAACATAAAAGAGGAAGAATATGAGGTTGGAACTAGAAATTCTCATCCGAAAAGACCCACACCTTGTCCTCAGGGATTAAAAAAAAAATCACTGTAAGACATGCAAAGCATGTATGAGAAGCAAGAGTTTAAATTAGAAAATGAACTTGCATATTATTTTGAAGAAATAATTGCTGAGAATCCAGTGGATTTGATTGGTAACATTGCTCATAATTATGATTTTTCTAATATTGATCTGTCTGATGATGATTTTTTCCAAAGGGAAGCTAAGCCTGCAGGACCATCATCAGTAGATTTATGGGAGGAAGATCATGACCATCAACTTCAAGAAAGTGATGAGCCAATGCAGGCTATCTATGATACTGATGAAGAAAGTGTTGAAAGCTTGATAGCAGATGAAGATTCATTGAATATTTGCTCTGTTATATATCAGATCATTAGTAATAATTTCCCTGAGGATGGAAGTCAACAGCCTTTTATCTCAGAGGATGAGGAGGAAAGCAATGAAGAAACTCTTGAGCAAGTTGAATATCCTGAACCTTCTCCTGAAAGGGTTAAGGTAATCAAAGAAACCCCTGCTCAAGAATATGTTTGTATTTTCACAGAGTTCAGTCCACTCAAGCAGAACCTATCAGGGTCACAAGAGGACAGCACTACCAAATATGATGAGTCCTACAGTTCAGGTTGCAATGAAGATGAGGAAGATTTTCTTTCTCAAAGAAATCTTTTCCTTGGTCCAGTGGAAGGAGGATTAATCCTGGTTGATACTTACCTACCAAATACTCCCAACCAGGAAAAGAATGATTGTGCTTTCAAGAGCCACACTGTAGATGCAGTGATCAAAGCTGTCAAGGATGTAGATAGCCTACCAGTCATGGAAGGTCTTAAAGAAGAAATTTTATATCATGTTTTTGCTGATCCTATGGCAGAATATATGGAGGCCCTGATTGGCTCAAGTTCCCAAGCATTGACCCTTTTCAAGAGCCGGATACATTAGGCATGGTCACCACCGATGGTGGCCTTGGTTTTGAAGAAGCACATTCAAAGTACCCTATGGTTATCTTTGATATGCAGTCAAGTTTCCTACCCATTTTTGTTACTGCTTAACTGGCTTCACTGGCACTATTTTATCATATGAAACAACAGAGATTTCCAAGTTAGAGTAGGGTAGGTAGGAGAATTTCAATAAAGCTTAGCCTGTGAGCATGTAGTTAGTTGTTTTAATTTCTGCAAAGTTCAGTCCATGTGCATCTTGTCTTTATGCCATGGACCCACAGCAAATCATACATTCTAATCCTGGTTTGGCTGTGTTTCAATTTCTATTTTAGAATGTAGAGAATGAAGATCTTCCAGACAATATAATTCTGGCAGATATTAGTTAGGTAGAGAAGCTGTGAGACCAACTGTTTAATCTGGTCTCATGGAGAAATAAGGGTAGTAGTAGATAGGTTTATTTTCCTATTTGAAAAATAATGATGATGTGAAAGTTCTACAAGTCCAAATGCACCTTGAAGAAAAAATGTTAGGACAGTAGGATGGGTAGGTAAATTGTTTGGGGAGTATTGTTGCCGATATATTGCTTTCACTTGTGTAGTAGCTGATAAAAAAGAAAAGAAATATGGTCAAGCACCAGGCATCTAGCCTACTTCCAAAGATTATTTCTGAGATTCTTGAAATCCTCAAGAAGATGCCATCCCCATGTGGAGCCACTGTTAGCCACCTATAATTTTTGGCATAGCAAACAGGTGGCTAAATATGTTTTTGAGTCTTCAAGAGAAACATTTCCTTTGTAAATCTATCATTCTTGAAGCCTCCATGTGTCTTCTATCCTTCAAATAATATTCACTATTGTTTCCATTGATGAACCCTGCTGTTTGTAAAAGAAGCTGCTCTCAAAAAGGCCTTCATTTCCTCCTTTTTACTCCCACAACATTCCCCATTTATCACCCTTATTCCCTTCACAAAATTCCTCTATAACCCTTCATTTGACCTCTATATCTTCCTAAAACCGTTTTAAACCTTATAATTTCCCTTTATTTGGTTTTAAAATCCCTTCTTTGCCTACCAGAACCCCTCATTTGGCTTAAAAATCCTTCATTTTTGGCCTAAAAAACCCATTTTTACACTAAGGCCTTAAGCCCCTTTTGACCTTAGTCCTAGCCCCTTTTCTACATATGACCAGGAGCCATAACCAGGCGCTAGCCCTTATCGCTAATCGCAATCGAAGTTCACTTTTCCCGACTTTTCCTTTGTTCTTCCAATCTTCTGATGCGATCAGCCCCTTCTCCTCCGATCATCGATTTGATCTAGATCGTTGATGTCTTCAGATCCGACGACCAGCGCTTAATCACATCACCCCATTGGTTCTTCACTTCGCTTATAACCCACACCCACCGATTTAATCTCAGCCATTGAATCCACAGGAAGCAACACCCAGGATTTAATCACGCTTCTTTCGTAGCCCTCCATCATTCCCCTTCTGATTTAATCCTGATTGTTGATCTCTCCTGATCCGACGACTAGCGCTTAATCGCGTCACGGTCACCCCTCACGCAATCCTCCACCATCCCGACCTCTAATTAAATACCCGCCATTGATTTTATCAAATCCAATGGTCCATATTGCTTCTTCTCTTCAAACCCCACCACTCTTCTCATCCGTGCAACTTCCCCCGATACGTGTGATCCGCGCTGTTGGATCTGGCTCCATTGATCCGATGGTTGACATTAAATTTCGTAAAAAATTTCCACTCAAACGTTAACGCCCAAAAACTTTGTGAAATGGGCGGTATTGGAGGGACATGTGTCAAGTGGCGTACTGTATCGCATTTTTTTAGCCAAACCACTTACCACCCAAAACATTTTGCGAAAACCACTCCGGTTTTCCGCTTTATCACTGACCCCGCAATGTCTTTTCAGTTTTAAATCCTAGGCATTGATTACTCTAATCTAATGGCTCTTACTTAATTTCACCACCAATTCATTCGCCTTCCATCCTCCTCCCAAATGATTTCACCAATCAATCTCAGCCGTTGATCATTTTGATCTAACGGCTCTGACATAACCTCGATCCCAAACCTCCAAAGCCAGCTCTAAACCCATTTTCCATGGGGTTTTCTTCACTTTGTTTGTTTTTTGTAGGTTATAAAGGTTTCTCCCAGAGTTTTAAGAATTGCATGAAGGCCAGGAATGACGATTCCTAACCTTCAGTACAGGAAGGGATCCAAGATTTCCTCATTAAAATGAACACCTCCCCCCGTGCAAAATTTCTGCACGCCTGCAATACAAAAAAAACAACAGTGGACATTAGCTAAATAGAGAGTATCAACGCCTAAAGCACAATCAGAGCCAAATCAGTGAAACATGAAGGACAGATCAATAGAGAAGCCTCTACACGCCAAATCAGAGAGGCTAGTTATTTTCCATCGACCCATACTACCCCCTGCAGTCCTATTTTCACTAAAACAGGTCACAGTCAAGGCAGTCAGAGATATTATTGATATATATGCAGCTCAGAAGTAGATTGCCAGCCTACCAGAGCTTTCGAAAGTCAAACAAAACAACCAGAGTACAGATACAAGCAAAGGCCCATTTAATGAAGTATGGAGCATGTCACTTCTTCTCCATCATGCCTCCGAGAGGCCGAGAAGCACTAAATTCTTCATTTAATTGGGCCAAAAATCCCTTATGTTACTTCACCTCCTTATTCACCTATAAGTATTCACTGAAAATTTGTTGTTGGCATTGGGATTTTATTGAATGTTAGAACTATTATTGAGGGGAATTAGCTGAGTAGTTTGTAATATAGTAGGCCAGGAAGAAAAGTCTAGACTGTAAGAGCCATTGAACTCCGAGTATGTGACTAGTTTTTCACATCAATTGAACAAGCAGATTCACAGGATCCTGATCTATATTATTGGTGATGTTTTCCTTAATGTAATTGTCTCCTTTCATGTTTTTCCATATTTTCCATTATTCTCTGATAAAGAATAGAAAGAATAGATTAGGACATACTGTTGGAAGTACCCTAAGTCTCACTGTAAATATTTATCTATATGTTTTCCTCCGATTTGTGTATCTAAGAAAAAATTCAATATAATTTAACCAGTATAGAATTTGGTTTGTCCATGCTTACTGATGTATGAAGTCAGAGTTTGTCTCTTAGATGTTCTTGTCTGGTTTCAGCTGAAATAATTGGGAAACTGGGGGATTAGAGTTAGCCCTGTCCCACTAGGTTCCTTTTCCAATAGTTAGCCTTTCTAAGATCCCTTTGAGTTAGTGTCAAAGAAATGAAGGTTAAAAGTCTTTCTCTGATCTTATGCCTTACTCTGTGTTTAACCTTAAATGTTTTCTGCTTTATGAAGGCGGTTATGAGGACTGCTGGATTGCTTTCCTTAAGAATATGTTGAAAGCAGGCCTGGATTTAAATGAAATTTGACTTGATCTTAAGCTACCCTTTGTGTCTTCACTAAGAGTTTCCTTTTTGAGTATGTCAAAATCAGGATAGGTTCAAAGTCCTTACCTGATCTTAGGTTGCACTTTGTTTTCTTTCTTTCACCCATTTCTTAATGTTCCATCTCACCACCTATCTAAAGAGATCCTTTGGGATAGATGACTTGCCCTATGGAAACCCTTGGATAGTTGTTATGCAAGTAAACCATTTTATGACTCCATAGCCCAATGGATTGGCACTTCTCTTGACCTATCTTCCTTGCTGAAACATCCTGCTATTTTGTTCCTTCTTCATTTCACATGACCTTCTCAGTTGATGATCTCCAACCAAATAAACAAATCAAAAACCCTTGTGCCTCATAACTAGCCTAATACCATAAACCGACCTTAAAGATATATTATTCTTTGTATTTATAGAGAGATCCCTCTCTGGATTCAGGAGGGCTAGATCCTGAGATCCCAAATTGGTTTGATGTTGTCTTGTCATTTGGTATTGCCAAATCTGCCAAGTCATAGGAACCACAACAGAGACAACTCCAATCGGAACTAGAAATAGGAGCCAAGCAATGCCCAAAAGCAAGGCAAAAGGCCACCTCTACGAACAAATCATTCTTGTTCAATATGTGGTGAGTACGAGCAATATACTCACCACTTTCCCGAACTCCTTGAGCTTAAAAAGCTTCAGAGTAACTGAGGACAAGGAGGCTCTTCCCAGACAACTACAGTTATGCAAAAAACCTTTCGCCATCAAGGAACAGTCAGCACTCAGCAACAAAACCTCGACGATTCTGGAAAAAAAAACCATGAAATTTACATGGCTGGGGAAGAAATGTTTTTCCAAACTTGAAATCACAACTATGACACCCCACCAGAAACCAGTACGTTAGGGGCTAGTACGAGCGGGCTGACTGCACCTTTAACCATTCCAAAGATTCCTTTGGAACCATTGCAAAAAATGGTAAAAGGGCCTAATAGGTGAGCAGGTAACTACTCCAAAGTAGCCCACAATTACAACATCATAGACAATTTAGCCCAGTCACCTGCTTCTATGTCCGCTTTGGAGGTACTATAGTTGTTCCTAAAGCAACGGAAAGCCCTAATTTCGGCATTAGGTGTCGTCGACCCTGCCGACACGCGCATGGTGGATTTTGACTTAGAAAAAGCCACTCCTAGGCTTCCCTCCATGGTCGCCTTCCAGCTACCAGTATCAGTACATAATATCACTATTCACCGATGTGTCATTGACAAGGGTGCATCCACATGCATCATGTAAAAAAACGTATGGCAGAAGTTAGGAGCCCCCGAACTGAAACCTTTCGTCATCACACTCAGAGCATATGACGGTCGTCCCTCGACCCCCATCAGTATCTTCCAAAATGTACTGGTCTGCTTAGCCAGAAAAACGGTCCACATAGACATCGAAGTCTTGGACGCTCACTTGGATTACAATATAGTCCTTGGGCGGAGTTACATGTATGCCATGTCTGCCATAGCGTCCTCCATTTTCCACATCATGATGTTCCCCCATGAGGATCGAATCATCACAGTAGACCAGCTGATGCAAAATGAAAAGTGTCCCTTGACCAACAGCAATATGGTTCTACCCTATGTAGATATAGCCACAGATGGTCTTTCACGGTATCAATAATATGGCCTTGGCCAATTCAAACCGTCGTTCTTCCTAGGGTCATTCCTAGGAGATCCTCCTATTATCCCTAAGGTATCGCTCGATGCCACAGGGGCCCCGGTATGTATGATGTCCACATCAATCACTAAGTTTAGTCAGGACACAGACTCAAGTAGTAATGACACCGAGGCATCAGCTACTACAGCCTCCCTAATCTATGTCACCTCCCAAACTCCTTTCCTCTACCCACCTCCTAGCTTCACCTCCCAGCAGGTCTTGGCAACACTGGTATTACCCAATATATCATTGCCATTCCCAGTGTGGTATCTTGTTCCCCCTCCAGGAATTCCAAATACCAACATTACTATGTCTGGGTTAAAGCCCCCCAGTCCCGAGGAGCTCCAACCTACCCAACTAGCAGTCGAAACTACCCTCGCAAGGGAAATCCCCACTGTGAAACTGACAACCATGATAAAGAAAATTGCCAAGAAAGGAAAGAAAGTGGTGACCCCCACCATGCAGAGGGAGTCATTAGCTTGCGCTATATGTGATGTCACAGGACACCCTACTCACATATGCCCGAAGTTGGATGAATTAAAACCACTCCTCGGCTACGAGGCAGGCACCTCAAAATGACATTCCCATAAAAATGAACTTGCCACCAAAATTATAGGCAAACCGCTGTGTACCAATCACGCATGCACTCTCTGTGACACCTGTGGGCATTATACCCACCATTGTCCAGAAATACCATGGTATAGGGATGCCTTATGTTGGTGTCCCGTGTTTTGATAGTTTGGAAAATCAAAAGACAAGGCAACATCAGAACCAATATTTAGAGTCCTAGGATCTAGTCTTCCTGTTCTCAGAGAGGGATCTCTCGAATGTTTGTTTGCAAAATTTTATCTTGTGTTCTTATAATATTGATTTTAGACTAGTTATTAAGTGCAGGTGTTTGTTTTTTTGTTTGGTTGGATTGAATTGATACAGCAAAACATGAAAGGTCTAGGAAAGATACATAGAATGGAGAAACATCTGGTTCATTGGGAAATGGATTCAAGAAAAGGTCGTAACAAACTCATCAAAGGATATGGGATATCAGAGGGAAAATCTAACTTGGCCACTGGATCTTTTTTTTTTTTGGAATGTGATGAACATTAATGATTTGGAAAGAGGAATTGAATTCTCAACAAAGGGAATTTGAAAGCATAATTTGAAACAATAAAGAGTTCTTTGATAGACAGGGCTAACCATAAATTCTACAAATCACACCTTTAAGCAAATAATGATTTCAAAACAACTTTCAAAATGAAATATAAGATTCAGGGAACACCCTATTTCCTCAAAGATTTTATTCTAAAGTACTTTAGAAAACATAAAATATTTACTGATAATTACAATCATAGAAGAGGGAACACCTAATACATCTATGATCATAATTATAACGACCTTTAATCCAACTGTTTAAGTGAGGACAAAGGGCAAGATCAAAACAAACCTCTTCGATTCACTGTAATCAAAGAACTTCAAAGGGAGACTTCAATAATAGTTTTTAAGTGGCAGCAGACAAGCAGGGAGAACCATAAATCATGCTGAAACCAACTGTTCAAACTATTAAGGAAACAAACAAGCATGAAGACTAAAGAGAAAGTTTAAAGCCTCTAAAATACTTTAGCAGAAGAAAACATAAAACAGTGAAGGATGAACAGGTCTAAGGTGCTTCCAGGAGTCATTTCTTAGCCTAATAATTTCTATCCTACTGTAGTAAGAAATTATGGAACATAATGAAAACAGGGGAAAACATAAGACAGTTCAAAATACTTCACCAACAGCCAAGCTCATGGATCCAATGATAGAGCCTTCTCAGGAACAAGCATGAAAAAACATCATCAAGATCTTCAAGACTTCAATTTGTTCTTCAACTTCAACAGACTATGTATTCACTTCAAAGAGCTTTAGTATTACAACTTGTGATCAAACAATAACCAAAAATTTCTCATCTTCTACTGCAGTATTTATAGAAGAATGAGGAGGTGAGACCTAACAAAAGATCTTCAAGGATAATTAATACAAACTTATGACTTCTCGGCCTTTGAAGGGCTCGATGGAGAAGTTTACAGGTGGACGACTATATTTATGTTTTACAATTAATATTTTAAACTTGATGGGAGCTTTGTTGACTTCTAGGCTCTACATAATGTGGAGTAAATCCTGAAGATATTTTGTTGCATAAGCTTCCTGTGGCAGAGTTAATTTCTTGGCAGCACTGGAGGCAGATATTTCTTCAATCAATAACTTCGGCCTCTGTTTTGAATGGTTTGAGGCAACAGGTGGCTTTTGTAGTAGTTGAGGAATCAATTTGCCTCAAATGCAGGTGGAGGAAACCTTTCTGTTAGTTTTAAACACTTATGATTTCTTTTGACTGTGTTTGGATCCAGGGAATTAGGTTTTTGATAATTATCTTTAACTGTAATTCCCTAAATCTGTCTTCAATATTCATCTTCGCTGCGTTCTGTTCTTCAAACTTATACTCTTTTAAATCGCGTTTAAAACACAGTGTCTTATCAATGTGCAGAGCCGCGCAGGGCTTTTAGAGGCATCAATGCCCATGAAACATTGATAAAACATTGAATCGAACCCTGTGAATGGTTCTCTTTTAAGGACTGAAAGGCACGGGAATCGTCATTCCCGGCCCCTGGCCTTTCTTCAATATAATAGCAGAAACCATTTAAAACCTGCATAAAACATAAAAAATTTTAATAAATCTTGCGTTTTTGGGTTAAACTGATTGAGAAGGCGAGAGAGGAGCGTAGCCATTGAATCTGGACACGTGGACGGTCCAGATCTAATTGGGGAATCGCAATTGGCGGGAGGAGGAAAAGGGTGCGATGAAAATCTCTGATGCGATTAGGCGCCTGGTTATGGGGCTTGTTTTTTTAAAAAGACTTTCGATAGGCCCGGGACTATGTATATAGGGGCTAATCGGGGTCAGGCCTTCGGGCCGGGGCTTTTCAATCAACCCATTTAAACTTTTTCCGATGCGATAAGAGACTCGGCCTCCGTGCTTGGTATTACAAAGAAAATAAAAGACCAGGGGCTATGGAAATAAGACCCAATTGCATCAAAAATTTTGATGCGGGTATTTTCGATCAACCCATTTGATTTCTCTAATTTCAATTGCACGATCGGTCTTTCAATCAACCCATTTTTATTTTTAACACGTGATTTTCGCCTTTTTAAGTTAAAACTTTGGAAAAGTGGGTTTTTTGGATTTTTCAAAGGAAAAGAACGATTGGAGATGGAATATAGAAGGTATTCAGCGCCAGAGGCGGGCCCATCGGAAACATATGTAAAAATACCGATGCGATCGGGGTTTTTCAACATAAGGCTGATCGCATCAGAACTTTTTTAATACAATATAATCGCATCGGAACTTTGGATGATGGCAAAATACTTGCGCACTTTGAATTTGTGCGATGCGATAAGCACCGGGAGGGGCTTAGCACCTGGTTTCCGGGTAAGGGGCATGTGGGGGGAAGTGGTTAGGACTTAGCCCAAAGGGGCTTAGGTCCATAGTAATAAAACTTTTTTTTTATGAAAATTTCATATTTTTCCAATGGAAATGGGGGTTCCGAAATAGTTAAAAAGTGAGTTTTTAACTATGGAAAGGGGTTTTTTATGAAGGGGAGAAGAGGAATCATGAAAAAAAATGGGTTTTTATGAAGAAAAAAGGGGAGCAAATGAAGGTAAGTTTAGAAGAGGGGAAAGGGAAAAAATTATGGTTTTTACAGCAGTTTCTTCTTATGAAATAAACAGAAATTCTGAGTATAAAAATGGGAACAACAGTGAAGATTTTGGACAGAGGCATGAGACCTTCTAGAGTCTTCAAGAACCAACAAATTTTAAGCAATGAAATTGGTTCCTTGAAGGCTCAAAAGTCTTAGTCACCTTTTGCTATAACAAATATTATAGGTCACTAACAGTGGCTCCACTTGGGGATGATGCCTTCTTGAAGGCATCAAGAACTTCAGACCTGCATTCGCTGAGATGCTGATCAGTTGCCTCATCCATTGAGCTGATTTCTTTACTTGAATGATCTTCTTTTGTTATGGAAATAAGTTAGCAGCCATGGAAAAACATTGGATCTTTTATCAACAAGATTTATACCTACCCAATCCTATAGGTCTAACATTTTTTCTTCATTAGAGTGCACTTGGATTGGAAAACTCTCTTACAACATTTTATTCTTTTTGAAAGCAAAAAATATAATCTAGTTCTACTTCTTATTTCTCCATGGGCTCATATTAAACAGTTGAGCCCACATGCTTCTCTACCTAATCTACTAATCTGTTGGGATTAAACAGTCTAACCGATTTTTATTCTCTAATTTTTTACTAAAACATAATTTTTTTAAAAAGCATTCAAGTTAGGATTGATCAGTTTAATTTGATGCTGATCTATGGCATAAAGACAAGCTACACATATATTATTATTTGTAGAAAATTAAATCAAAATTGGAAGGCTTAAGATCTGAAAATTCAAGCACTTCCTTCACTCTTTTTACAGCTATGTTTTGACTCTTATGTGAACTGTTTCTTCCTTGCTCTCTGGTTCAGATTTTGAGATAATTAGAACCAGATCATCTTCTTTTTTACTCAGAAAAATAAAATAGATTTGAGTCATCTCTCTTTTGGAAACTTAGGTTCAGATTTTTAACATGTTTGAACCTTTCATTTCTATCCTAAACTATCTACTGATAAGCCAAGATTTAACAGTTTGGCAAATCGAATTCACTATTCTATCAGCAGAAAATTTAAAGCTAATTAGTCAAGATTAGGTTGTTTGACTAACTAGAAGTGTGTTATTCAGGAGTGGCATTTAAGCTTGCACACTTTCAGAATTTGTTTCTCTTTTTTGGTATGGGGCTGTACCTTTATTGTTTTTACCATCTGCCCTCTTTTCTTTCTTTGTTTTTGTATTTTGATTTTTCTAAATTTGAAATGCAATGGTTAGACTATGACATTTACAATGAAAAAATAAAATGCTTCAAAACTTAAGATTCTTGGCAGAAGTAATGCTTGAGCATCCTGCCATTGACAGGACCTCCATACAGATCTTCTCCATTCAATTCTCTCAAGAAAAATGCATTATGACCCCTCTCAGCATGAAAAATATAAGGCCCTTTCCACAAGTTCTCAAACTTGCCATGTTTTCCCTTCTCTTCTCTTCTTGAATCCCATTTAAGAACAACATTTCCAATTTGGAAATTGTTTGCCTTAGTCCTCTTATCAAATATTTTCTTCATTTTTTCTTGGACTAACTGTGTTCTCTCATAAAATTCTTCTCTGGCCTACTGTAAATGGATTTTTTGGTCGATCCTTCTCTGCATATCATTTTCTTCAATTTGCACTTCTTGAAGGAGTTTCATGACTGGAACTCCTAATGAGGTGGGAAAAACCGCATCCATGCCATAAAATAACTGATAGGGGGAAATATTTATTGACTTCTTTGTAGTTAATCTATCAGCCCATAAGGCATGAACCAGCTTATTGTACCATGATTTCTGATTTTTCTCCAATAGTTTTTTGATTATATTGAGGAGACTCTTGTTGGAGGATTCAGCTAATCCATTTCCTTGGGGATAGTAAGTAGTGGAATGGACCAAGGTTATGTGGTATTTGTAACAGAAATCAACCATTTTCTTAGATTTAAAAGCAGCAACATTGTCTGTTATGATTTTTCTGGGACAACCAAATCTGGATAGGATATTTTTTTCAAGGAACTTGATAATGATAGATTCATTAGCATTTCTGGAGGGTATAGCTTCTATCCACTTGGTAAAGAAGTCAGTGGCTGTGAGGATCCACTTATGCTGAGCTAAGGAGGATGGATGAATTTCCCTAATGAAGTCCAACCCCCATTGTTGAAAAGGTGCCTCAACTCTGATAGGATGTAAAGGTAAGGGAAGGAGTTTTCTTTTTCCATCAAATATTTGACACTTATGGCAAGATATGACCAGCTTTTGAGTGTCTGGGAAAAGGGTAGGCCAATAGTAACCAGATCTAAGAATTTTGTTTGATGTGGCCTTCCAGTAGAGGTGACCTCCACATTATCCATCATGCAATTCATGCATGATCTTTCCTGCATCGTCTTCAAGTAAACATTTAAGCGAAATTCCAACAACATTTTTCTAATATAATACTCCATCTAAGATACAAAAACTCAAAGCCTTTTGTTTCAAGAATCTAGCTTTATTTTTAGACAACGAAGGAGGGGTATTTACATATAAAAGCACATAAATAATGTCAGCATACCAAGGAGAATTTAGAAATGTTTCTTTAATAACAGGAGCATCAGATTCTTCTATTTCTTCCAACACATCTACCATATTCATGTCTAGTGCTTGGAAGTTAGATTCAGCCATACGTTTTGCTAATCCTTGCCCTTTAACTAGTTTGGTGGGCCTGATTTCTAAGTCATATTCAAGAATATTTGCAATCCATTTTCCCCTTTTACCATCAGGGTCCTGACTCATAATGTCCTTGACAACAGTATGTGGAACAAAAGAAATTATGTGAGAGTGTAAAATATAGACCCTAAAGTCTTTCAATGCTTTCACCAATGATAAGGCTTGCTTCTCCATGATATTATATTTGAGAGGAGCATCTCTTAAGGCCCTACTAAAGAAAGATATTGGTTGTTCTTGCCCCAAATCATTCTTTTGAAGTAAAACTGCGGCTATTGTATGTTCATATGCAAAGGAAAAGATATAAAAGTCTTTGGTAAAATATGGACTAATCAGGACTGGTGTTTGGGTAAGAGCTTGTTTGACCAGTTTGAATGATTGTTTAGCTGGTAAAGTCCATTTCACACCCACATATTTCCTAAGCATGTTTGTAAATTTTTTTAATAGCTCAACAAGGTTGGGGATAAACCTTCTCAAAAAATTAATCTTTCCAATGAACGATTATAATTCTTTGAGGCTTCTTGGATGGCTGATTTGCAATATGCCATCTATCCTTGTAGGGTCTATTTTGATTCCTTCTTCTGAAATTATTTGACCAATAAGCTTTCCTTCTTGGAGACCGAAGATTGTCTTCTTGGGATTCAATGTAAAGCCAAATTTCCTACATTTCTCAAAAAAATTTCGTAAGTGAGTCAAATGTTCTTCATCAGTTTTTGAAAAGACAGTTATGTCATCAAGGTAAATAATTATGAAATAGCCAATATCTTCAGAAAAGGCTATGTCCATGGCCCTTTGGAAGGTGGCCCCTGCATTCATTAACCCGAAAGGCATTTTGACATACATAAAGGTGCCCCAAGGTGTGGTAAAAGAAGTTTTGATTTGATCACTTGGGAGCACTAACACCTGGTTGTAACCCGAGAATTCATCTAAGAGTGATATCCTTTTTGACCCAATTACCTTCTGAAGTATATGATCCATCTTTGGCAATGGGTAGTTGTCTTTTAGGGATGCCCTGTTTAAGTTTCTGAAGTCGATACAATGTCTGATCTCTCATGTCTTTTTCCTAATAGAAACTAAGTTTGATACCCATTCTGAAAATCTAACAGGTACTATAATGCTAGCATCATGCATCTTTTCAATTTCAGCTCTAACTAAAGGTAATAAAAGTGGGTTTATTCTCCTTAGTTTTTGTTTGAAGGGATTTTGATTTTCCTTTAGGGGAATCTTGTGTTGAATGATGCTGGTATCATAAGACTTCAGATTTGTGTATGCCCAGGCAAAAACATCTCTAAACTCTTTAAACAGATCAATGTATCGAAGCTTTATGTGAGTTGGAAGAGTGGTGGACAATTTAATCATCTTGGGTTTTGTTATGGAGCCTATGTTGTGTTCTTCTACGTTTGTTTCTATAGGCTCCATTTTTGGTTCTTTGGCTACATCATTAAAGTCTAAAAGGTGTTCCAAAGGTGAGAGACCTCTTGGAATTGAACCGTTCTTACATTCTAAAACTTCCAAGTCTCTTTGGTCCACGTTGTCAATTGACTCTGCTTCGAACGTATTCTCATAATGACTTATATCAGCAAAGTGTGTTATTTCAGCTTCTGGGATTTCTTCAATATATGGACAGTTTTGATTATGGCTCGATTCTGATGTAGGTATGGCGAAATCGTTTTCTGACCTCAAGAAATCGTCTATGTGTTGGTCAGAATCAAAAACTTGCCAGTGATATACGTTATTAGGCACTGCAGGCCTATCTTTAACCTTTACGCTAAGTTGTTCATTTATCTTAGTTATTTGACAGTTACTGGCATTAAAAGCGAGTTCATTTTCTAAATGGTTAAACGCTCTAGGAATGAAAACAAGTTCGTATTTTTCGAAGGTTTTTAATAAATCGAGAGCAACGTTACGATATTCCCTAAGCCTCGAATTTCTAGTTGAGTATTCTCCTTTGATTTGTTTTATGATAAGTTCAGAATCTCCTAAGATTGTTACCTTTTGGGCCTATAGTTGTTTAAGCAATTGTAAACCTAGGAGAAGTGCTTCGTACTCAGCAATATTGTTAGTGCATGGGAAATCTAATTTATATGAGAAACTCTAATTCGTATTCTGGATCCATACGCCTGCACCTGCGCTTGCTTTATTACAGGATCCATCAAAGTTCATTGTCCAAATTATGTTTGACTCATTTCGTTTTCTTGTTGCTATTGATTGTCGATGTTTTGAAGTTGATTTGAGAGGAAATTTGATTTTTCTAGTGAATCAATGGGGTCTATGTTCTCTTTATCTTTTTGAGTAATTTCATCTTCGTTACACAAGATAAAGGAATCTAAACTTGATTAAATAGAATATATTGGAGTGTTGTTTGGTTTGTCTATGTTGCTCACCATGTACTTCATGTGAGATTCCCTATATAGTCTTTTTTTTTGGTTAAAAACAGTGATGATGGCATAAGACATGTCCATTTGAAGGCTTCCCTGAAGTTTAGTTCCCCAAGATCTTGATAATAGCATGCCATACTTAGGGGGAATGTTAGCTACAAATATATCCATAACTAGACTCTTAGCAGGGATCTGAGCTAAAGTAACACATAAATCTTTGATTAAACCGAAAAACTTTGTTGGGAAAAATACTGAGAGGGGGGGGGGGGGGGTGAACCAGTATTTAGTGCAGACAATAAAACTTTTTACTTTTTCCTTTCTAAAAACCCATACGCTACTTTCCTGAAGCCAACTCGCGTATATACGCGGATATCCTTTACATAACTCATGTATGTCCAGAGATCTAATTATGCATTTAATTCTTAACTTAGATCATTGCATTATTCATTCATCAGATGTTTTAGAAAATAGTAAACAGGTGCAAAAAGAACAGAATAATCATCACACATAAGCAACACACATGAACACCAGGATTTTAGGTGGAAACCCAATTCGGGAGAAAACCACCGCTGCCGTCATCTCAGTCTTCAATATTTATTATAAAGAAAACTTCTTACAACCATGTACTGGCGCAGACTCATACCAGCACGCAGGCACCCACCTGCAGAAGGCTACAACCTTCTCTCGTTTACCAGCCTCTCCTGGAAGGGAGCTACAACCCCCTGTACTCGTTTACCAGCCTCTCCTAGAAGGGAGCTACGACCCCCTGCTCTCGTTTACCAGCCTCTCCTGGAAGGGAGCTACAACCCCCTGACTGAAGGCTTCGACCCTCAGCACCACTGCAGACCACGTTTCATCAATTTTCAAACTGGATCAAACAGTGTCAACACAACCCTTCACTTATCAACAATCATACTTTGCCTATTGCTTCATACAAAACAATGAGACCACTGTAACCAGAATATCAGAGCTAACCCAGACTTCAGAATAGATATGAAGATGTAAACTTAACCCAGAACTTAATTAATTCAAAATATCATATGCTACTTTTATTCATTGAAGTCGCGTGTATACACGCTTTCTTGCAGACCAACCCGCGTATACATCTATGCATTCTTTAGAAAACCCTAACTGCTCATACGCGCCTTTCATTCATCTAACCCACGTGTATATGCGCCTTTTATGAAGCGAACCCGCGTATAGATTTGTAACTTTTCAGGACAGTGCAGTTGTTTAGATCAGATAGACAACTCAGAATTCATCCTTCACTTCAGCAAAGATTGGCCAGATCACAGATCTAAACATTCCTTCATCAGATTTAGAATATACATAGACATTTCAGATCTAGAGATCCCTCTTCATTATTTTCTTCATGGGTGCATTAATTTAGATCAATCATTCAACTGTTACCCATTCCATACAGATATACTTCAGAGTGAAGTATTCATTAGAGCCCAGACACTTGCACACATTTGCACAATGATTTTCTTCTCCTTATATAGGTTTAGCCTTTATCAATACCATGAGTCAAAACCACACTACTTCCGATGGTATTCCTGGACGGGACCAAATAGATAATCAAGCGCTCAATACAATGGGTCAATACCATGGTAACACCCCTTGGTATTCTAAATTTGGAGCGCAAAAGGGCATACGCGACTTGGCACGTACTTTTCGGTGTGCATACGCTACTTCGCCTTAACAAACCCGCGTATGCTTTGTGACACATCATATTTATCATTTTTCTGTCACTTCCTTTCTTTTGTTCCTTCTGAGCTGATCTGTAGATACATCATCCTTCCATATTTAACTTATCTGGTTGTATCATGAGCAACGCTAAGGAGCTGTAAATAGGTTGCCATCAAGGACAACACATTGCATCATATCGCCGACAGTCTTATTTCATCAAGTAGGTTGCCATCAAGGACAACATATGCCAACAATCTCCCCCTTTGGACTTGATGGCAACCATGATGGTGTTTGATCACCACAACAACAGATAGATACATTTATTATAACCATTATGCAAACACCATGATATTCTCCCCCTTTGACATCAAGGGCAAAGGGCGGATCAAAGCCAAGACAATGTTTTTCTACTCATGATGTGCAATGAAGTTACCATGCTCCCCCTGAGTTCATGCTGAATCTTCAACATAAAATTCAATGAAGTACATGACTCTATGACCTTTCCTATCACCAAGGACTCATACTTACATCAAGGATCCAACCAAGTGGATTTACATATATGACTCAAGTACCCAACCAAGTGGGTTTACAAATTTGAACAAGCCCTTTACATGACTGAATATTAAAATTTACATCATAGGTCTCAACATAACCTTTTCATAAAATTACAAAAATGACCTTTTATAACAAATACCAAAAGGACCTCAAGAAAGAGATCATATTCCAGGATCACCATAATGCCAACAATGCATTACATTCAGCAATGCTAATGCTCCCCCTGAAACTGTGCATACAATGCATTCTTTCCATATAGCCAAAACTCCTCCTTAGCTTGTGCAACCTGAACACTTTCAAAAACCAATCATCAAGGCATCTTCACCCAATATCAGAGAATGAAACATCATCAGAGATACCAAACAGAATCAGAGATACCAAACAGCACTGCAGCTGTGCTGGAAAAATGCTGACCTAGAAGAAATTTGTCAGCAAATACCCATACGCGGTTTTCTGTGTCTAAACTTGCGTATATACGCGACTGTCCCTCAGGAAATCCGTGTATCCAATTTAATCTTCCAAATTTAAGCAATTCTAATTTTATGCAAGGTAGATACTACTCCCAGCTTCTGTCTGAGATATTCGAATGCTTCCCTGGGCAGAAGTTTGGTAAATATATCAGCAACTTGTTCTTTGGAGGGAACATACTCCAACTTCACCTTTTGTTCAAGCACTTGTTCACGTAAGAAGTGATACTTGATGGGAATGTGCTTGGTCTTGGAATGCATAACAGGATTCTTTGAAATACTGATGGCACTTGTATTATCACACATAATGGAGACAAGAGGTGTGCACTTGATTTGAAAGTCTTGTAAGGTTTGCATCATCCAAAGAAGTTGTGTGCAACATGATGCGGCAGCCACATATTCTGCTTCTGTTGTAGATAAGGCAATAGAGTTTTGCTTCTTGCTGAACCAAGATACTAACCGGGGCCCCATATAGAATGCTCCACCACTAGTGCTTTTCCGATCATCAACATTTCCAGCCCAATCTGCATCAGTGTAAGCATGAAGAGTAAGATCAGCATTCTTTGGATACCATAGTCCAAAGTCTTGAGTTCCTTGCAGATATTTGAATATTCTTTTGACAGCCTAAAGGTGAGATTCTTTTGGATTAGCTTGGAATCGTCCAACAATCCCAACTGCATGCATAATGTCCGGTCTAGTCCCAGTGAGATAAAGTAGACTTCCTATCATGGATCTGTATTCTGGTTGATTCACCGTGGGAGAATCATCATGAGAACTGAGATTACATCCGGTTATCATTGGTGTACTTACAGGTTTGCACTCTTCCATGCCATACTTTTTCAGAATTTGCTTAAGGTATTTTGCTTGTGATAAGAATATACCATCTGTAGTTTGATGCACTTGCAAGCCAAGGAAGAATGTTAGTTCCCCAAGTAAAGACATTTCAAATTCTTGCTGCATGACAAAAGCAAATTTCTGACTCATAGATTCTTCATTACTTCCAAAAATGATATCATCAACATATACCACCACAATCAATAGTTTATCATTTTCAATTTTTTTGTATAAGTTGCTATCAGCAGACCCCTTTGAAAATCCTTGTTGATGAAGATATTTGTCAAGGTGATAATACCATGCCCTTGGAGCTTGTTTGAGACCATATAGAGCCTTTTTAAGTCTACAAACAAGATTTTCATCATTTCCCAAAATGAATCCTTCTGGTTTTTCTATATAAACTTCTTCTTCTAGATCACCATTGAGAAATGCAGATTTAACATCCATTTGATCAACTTTGATTTGTTGAAAACTTGAAAAAGCAAGAAACATTCTTATGGCTTCAAGTCTAGCTACAGGAGAAAATTTTTCTTCAAAGTCTATACCTTCTTGTTGAGTATACCCCTTGCAAATAAGTCTAGCTTTGTTTCTTACAACATCCCCATTCTCATTTAACTTGTTTTTGAATATCCATTTAGTTCCAATGACATTTTTGTTATGAGGTCTTGGTACTAATTCCCAAGTGTGATTCTTTTCAATTTGATCAAGCTCTTCATTCATGTCTTGAACCCAACATTCATCTTTGCTAGCTTGATTGACATTGTGTGGTTTAATAGTGGATAGAAATGCCAGATAGCTAGAAGATCCCACAAGAGTCCTTCAGGTTTGTACTCCTGCTCCCTTATCTCCCAAAATTTGAGATTCTGGATGATTCTTTTGAACATATCTGGATGGAGCTTTTTCAGATAAATCATCTTCAGGTTCTTCATTGGGTTCACTTTTTATATCATTGCTATTTGATGTGGAAGGGCATAAGTCGCCATATTCTTCATTTATTATCTGTTTTTCTTCTTTTGGGGCTACAGGAGACTCATCAATAACAACATCAATACATTCAACAATTTTCCGAAGTCTTTTATTGTAACATTTATAAGCTCTACTCGTGGAGGAGTAACCAAGAAGTATTCCTTCATCTGCTCTAGGTTCAAACTTGCCAAGTTTTTCATCATTATTTTTGATAAAGAATTTACTTCCAAAAACTCTAAAATGCTTCACAGAGGGAGAATTACCATACCAGAGTTCATATGGAGTTTTGTCACTATTTACACGAACATGTGCTTTGTTGAGAATGTTTACCGCTGTATGTGCTGCTTCTCCCCAAAATGTGTCGGGTGTTCCAGAATCATCAAGCATAGCTCTAGCCATTTGTTGAACTGTTCTATTCATTCTTTCTACTACGCCATTTTTTTGTGGAGTGCCAGCTACAGAGAACTGTCTTTGTATGCCATGTTGTTCACAAAATTCAAGGTATTCGTCTGAAGTATATTCTCCTCCTCGATCAGATCTAAGACATTTGAGTTTTAGATCTAATTCATTTTCAACCAGAGCCTTGAAGATCTGAAATTTCTCAAAGGCTTCATCTTTGTGTTTAAGCAACCCAATCCAACACATTCTAGAGAAATCATCAATAAATAAGATATAGTATTGTTCACCACGAGGTGAATTTTTCCTCATAGGTCCACATATGTCAGTATGAATGAGTTCAAGAGGCCTACTTGATGATCCTTCCTTGGCATTAAATTGCACTCTGGTCTGCTTACTGAATTGGCAAGATTTGCATATGATACTTTCAGGTAGAGTAATATTGGGAAGACCACGAACAACATTAAGTTTGCTTGATTTGTTGATTTGAGAGAAGCTTAGATGCCCCAACCTTCTATGCCATAGCCAATTTTCTGAAGATTGACTCAAGTAACATTGTTCTTTGCAGTTCTTCAATACATACAGGTTGCTTGGAGTTCTTTTCCCTTTTATAATTGTTTTGCCTGTATCAAGATCACGAACCACACATTCTTTTGAACTAAAGACAACTTCAGTTTCTTGATCACACATTTGACTTACACTTAGCAGGTTATGCCTTAAGCCATCCACATACATGACATCATTAGCCTTCACCTTTTCCTTTAATTACAGCAGGATTATCATTTCCAAATGTAACTTTCTTTTCCTTTTCTAAAGCACTATATGCAAGAAGTTTGTGTTTGTCACCTGTCATGTGTCTTGAGCATCCACTATCAATGTACCATTGATTTTCTTCACCTTCTGCGAATAATGCTATGCCACAATTTTCAACCTGTAATTCCTTCTTTTTCCATACTTTGGATCTTGAAGGAAAATGCTCTTTTGGCTGAACTTTGCTCCTACATTCAGATTCTTCATGCCCAAAGTTATTGCAATAAGCACATTCAACTTCATTTAGAAGAGGAGAAAACTTGTTATAGGTATTCTTCTCAAATTCAATCCTTTTCTTTCTTGCTTCTCTAGTCATGATAGTTTTATATGCAACACATTGAATAGCTTTATGACCAAAATTGTGACATGAGAAACATTGTCCATTGAAGAAAAAATTTCTGCGATCATGAAATCTTCTACTTGGATTTACCTGTTGATTGGTGTTTCTTTGAGAGATATTCCTGTTAGTGTTCTTTGAATTGAGATGATCATGCTTTACCTGTAATGATTCTTTATTCCCTTGCTGAGTGGCATAATTTTGTAAACCAGCTGTAGCTACTTTTAGATAATTTGGTGCTGAAGCTTGAGAGGATTCTCTGGTATATCCAAGACCTGTTTTTATAAGAGGAGAACGTTGTACCTTGATAATCTCATCTAAGGTTTCAGATCCTTTAGAAAATCTAAGATTCAGAGTCTTTACTTTCTCAGAATCTTTTCTTAGACTTACCACTTCACATTCTAATTTCTCAATGTGTTTCTTTGCTTCTTCAACCTGCTTTTCCAGAGTCTCTATGGTTATGTTCCTTTCTTCTAAGAGTATTTTACTTTCTCTTAAGCGTATTTTGAGTTGATTGTTTTCTTCAAGAAAGTCATTGTCCTCTAGATCATCCACAAAAATATCCTTTTCTTCTCTAGATTCAAATTCCATGAGAAGTCTAAGATCTTGTTCACATTCTTCTTCACTATCAGATAGCCCATCACTGTCTTCATGAATATAATAAATTTTTCTAGTGTTAAAATGATTCTTATTCCTTCTTGCTACTTCCTTCCCTTTTGCAGGTGTTTCTTTATGAGGACACTTAGCAGCATAATGACCAATTCTTCCACACTCAAAAAATTTGAAAGGAAGCTTACCTCTGAATCGTCCTGTGCCAAGTTGGAGTTTCTTTACAAAATTTGCCTCATCTTCTTCTGAGATATATCCTGATCCTTCTGTTTCTTGTACTTCTTTCCCTTTTGTAGAAGCTCTGAAGACAACCTCTTTGACTTTAGATGGTCCTCCTCTTCTCATTTCATATGCGGTTAGTATGCCATGAAGTTGTACCATAGTAAGATTTTGAAGATCCTGTTTTTCTTCAAGAGCAGAAACTTTTGACTCAAATTTTGCTGTTAGTGATCTTAAAATTTTCTCAACCAAAGTAGATTCGGTTATTGTTTCTCCCAAATTTCTCATACGATTTACAACATCATCAACACGTAAAAAGAAACTGGCAATACTCTCATCACTATGCATCTTTAAATTTTCATATTCAATTCTGAGAGTTTGGAGTTTTGCACTTTTTACCTTTGTATCACCTTCATAACTTAAAATGATTTTGTCCCATATTTCCTTTTCTGTATTCAGCTGCATGACTTTGACAAATTCTGATTCAGTTAGACTTCCTATTATAGCATTGACTGCTTTTGCATTTGATTCATAATTCTTCCTTTCAGTTGGATCTGTTGGTGTAGCAGCTGGATATTGATATCCTTGTTCAACAATGGCCCATACATCTGCTCCCATAGACTGAAGATAGGATCTCATCCTCATTTTCCAGAAGATTAAATTACTTCCGTTGAAGAGCGGAGGCTTGATAGATGTTGTTCCCTCTTGATTGCTCATCTTGCTTGATCTTCCTTCTAGCGGCTAAGCTTTTTCAGAAGGACCTGCTCTGATACCAATTGTTGGGAAAAATACTGAGAGGGGGGGTTGAATCAGTATTTAGTGCAGACAATAAAACTTTTTACTTTTTTCTTTAAAAACCCATACGCTACTTTCCTGAAGCCAATTCACGTATATACGCGGATATCCTTTACAGAACTCGCGTATGTCCAGAGATCTAATTATGCATTTAATTCTTAACTTAGATCATTGCATTATTCATTCATCAGATGTTTTAGAAAACAGTAAACAGGTGCAGAAAGAAAAGAATAATCATCACACATAAGCAACACACATGAACACCAGGATTTTAGGTGGAAACCAAATTCGGGAGAAAACCACCACTGTCGTCATCTCAGTCTTCAATATTTATTATAAATAAAACTTCTTACAACCATGTACTGGCGCAGACTCAAACCAGCACGCAGGCACCCACCTGAAGAAGGCTACAACCTTCTCTCGTTTACCAGCCTCTCCTGGAAGGGAGCTACAACCCCCTGTACTCGTTTACCAGCCTCTCCTGGAAGGGAGCTACGACCCCCTGCTCTCATTTACCAGCCTCTCCTGGAAGGGAGCTACAACCCCCTGACTGAAGGCTTCGACCCTCAGCACCACTGTAGACCACGTTTCATCAATTTTCAAACTGGATCAAACAACTTCAACACAACCGTTCACTTATCAACAATCATACTTTGCCCATTGCTTCATACAGAACAGTGAGACCACTGTAACCAGAATATCAGAGCTAAACCAGACTTCAGAATAGATATGCAGATGTAAACTTAACCCAGAACTTCATTAATTCAAATATCATACGCTACTCTTTTTCATTGAAGTCACGTGTATACGCGCTTTCATGCAGACCAACCCGTGTGTGCATTCTTCAGAAAACCCTAACTGCTCATACGCGCTTTTAATTCATCTAACCCACGTATATATGTGCCTTTTATGAAGCGAACCCGCGTATAGATTTGTAAATTTTTAGGACTGTGTATTTCTTCAGATCAGATAGACAACTCAAAATTCATCCTTCACTTCAGCAAAGATTCGCTAGATCACAGATCTAAACATTTCTTCATCAGATTTAGAATATACATAGACATTTCAGATCTGGAGATCCCTCTTCATTATTTTCTTCATGGGTGCATTAATTCAGATCAATCATTCAACTGTTACCCATTCCATATAGATATACTTCAGAGTGAAGTATTCATTAGAGCCCAGACCCTTGCACCCACTTTGCACAATGATCTTCTTCTCCTTATATAGGTTTAGCCTTTATCAATACCATGAGCCAAAACCACACTTCTTCCGATGGTATTCCTGGACGGGATCAAATAGATAATCAAGCGCTCAATACAATGGGTCAATACCATGGTAACACCCCTTGGTATTCTAAATTTTGAGCGCAAAAGGGCATACGCGACTTGGCATGTACTTTTTTGCGTGCATATGCTACTTCGCCTTAACAAACCCACGTATGCTTTGTGACATACCTTGTTTATCATTTTTATGTCACTTCCTTTCTTCTATTCCTTCTGAGCTGATCTTTAGATACATCATCATTCCATATTTAACACATAGTTTTCTTATCATAGGCAACTTATCAAGAACAACTTCATCAAATAGGTTGCCATCAAGGACAACACATTGCATCATATCGCCGACAGTCTTATTTCATCAAGTAGGTTGCCATCAAGGACAACATATGCCAACACACTTGACTCTTCTTAAGTCAAAGGAATAAAATTCTTTGTATGGTTTAGTAATTTCTAAGCCTAAGATTTCCATCACTACCTTGGGCATTAGATTGTGTGAAGCTCCTGAGTCTAACATAGCATTGTGTAAAATTTTCTCATGTATGTTCAAGCTAACATAGAAGGGAGGGACAAAACCTTCTTGGTATTTTCCTTCAACTTCTGGACCAAATAACAACTTAGGTTTGTCATCTGTCAAGTTTAAGGTGTCAGTATCACTTCCTAGGTTCAAAGCTTTAAAAACTTGGTTTTTGTACACTTCTTGGGTTACTAGTTCAGCTAAGGGAATGGAAATTTTTATCTTAGCAATCTCTCCCTCAAAACTAAAAGGAATAATTGATTTGTTGATATTTGCATCTGTTTTTTCAATTGAATTCCTTTCAACAATTTTGATTTGCTGAACCAATTGGGATAGTTTTATTAGGACCACTAGCTAAAGTGCTAGGGGTACTGTGTTCAATATTTGGCTGGACCCCTTTGTCTTTGCTTAAGTCGGGTTTCTTAGCCAAAGTGTTGGTCTTCTCTGCTGTCTTTTTGGACTGAGTTTCTACGTTTCTCTTGACAACAGTATTAGTGTTCTTTTCTTTTAAGTTATCTATGCTTCCCTTACTCCTAAGATCATACTGTTTATGTACTTCCATAATTGCATTTTCAAAACCCAATCTATAGTCATCAGATTCTTCATAGGTGTTTGTATTTTGATCATAAGAGAAGAATCCTTGTTCTTCCTCAGTGAGGAAAACATCATCTCCACTGTCTGATCCAATCAAGTTTACATGATCTTCTTCCAACCTTTCCAACTCCCTATCTTCCTCATATTGATCTACATAGTTTTGTTGGAAGGGAGGTCTAATCTGTTGGACATTCTCATTATGTTTGCCTTGATTGTTTTCTCTTCTATAATTCTGATTTCTATTTTGAGGAGCAGTTTGATTTTGATTTGCTTGTGCTCTCTTAATTATGCTCATCTCTTTCATTATTTCTTCTAACATTCTCTCCATTTTTGAGCTTGAGGTAGAAGGAGTGGAATCTTCTTTAAAAGATACTCTCTTCTCAGTTTTCATTCTTGCTCTCTTCTCCATCAAGTTGACTTCCACAGAAAGAGCGCCCTTTTGCATATCTTCAAGAGTTGCAAAATCTCTTTCTCTCAGCTGATAGGTCATGTCAGAGTCAAACCCTTCAGTAAATTTGTTTAAAGTTGAGCCTTGTGGAGGTTTTAGTTCTGGGGAAATTGCATTATATACACTATTGAACCTAGTGCAGTAAGCTTGCACACTTTCCCCAGTGTTTCTATGGAGGTTCTTGTAGTCAGAAAGGACTTGGAGAGGGTTTTTCTTTACTTCCCATTTGTTTAAGAACGTTTGATGGAAGCCTTGGAGATCATTAATACTATGGGGGGCTAAACCCTTAAACCATTTTCTTACTTCTCCCCCTAGGCTCTGAGAAAATAACCTAAGCTTGATAGAATCGTCATCAATTTCATTTTTGTCAAAGTAGTCATTCATTTTATCTACATGTTGTGATGCAGATGTAGCATTGTTGGCATCATATAATGGAATTTTGGACTGATAGTCCTGTGGAAGATTAACTAATGGTACAGGAAGGACTAAGGGAGCATACCATGCTGCCGTGATAGGTGGTGGGGGTGGATTTATAAGGAGCAGATTTATAACAGGAACAGTGGGCTGAGGTGTAGTGGTTTGAACAGTGGATGAAGGGTGAGTAGAAGTGGAGGGACCAGAAATAGATTGCTGAGCTGATCTTGGATGAGAGATACCTAAGTTGTGAAGGAAATGTAAATCAAGAGGTGTTGTTTCTCTTCTACCAAGAGGTTCACTTGTTTCAGGAGATGATAGTGAAGACTCAGAATCTAATTGATCTAAATCACCAAGAGACCTAGTTCTAAATGGGTTTACTAAGTCAAATTGAGGTTTTTGTAGAGCTGAAAGATTTTCAGGAACTGAATTAGCTCTCAAGGGTGATCTGAAAACATTTGATAATTTTATCTTAGGAGACTTCCTAAGGATAATTTCAGGGTTTTAAACTATTCCCGGTGGGTTTGGGTCAGGGTAGGCTCTAGTATGAATCTTTCTAGGAGCCACTATGCTTTATTTTTTAGACCCAGTTAGAAAGAAAAGTTTTAACAAAGTATGACAATCTTTAAGAGGCTAACTGATCTTTTCAGAAGAAGGAAATTTTAAATATTAAAGCCTTATAGCTGAGTTTGTAATATGCTATCAAAACTTGGGGTCTTCCCAGTGGAGTCTTAAGGTCTGTTTTTAGGATTTTGGAGTCGCCAGGTGGGAATTTTTCTCTCTTTTTGGAGGTAAAAAGGTTTTATGGTCCACCACCGAGTTTATTATGAAGCCAAACTGGAAATTTGTTTTGGGTTTTCTGAGCTATTTTGGTCTTATAGGTTAAGAGAGTGTCCTAATTATGATTTAACACTTAGCTAGGGTGTTAAAACGTACAGATTTTACTCTTATGGCTTGGTAACCGAAATCTTCAAGGTTTGACAAGGCTTTTTATGAGAATCCTAAGGGTTACTTAGTTTGTCACTGATTCAAAAGGTCCTATCGTGATTACCATTATGCTTAGTAATGCTTGAAGAAGGTTACTTATGTTATGCTAGACAGTGAGTGGTTTAATTTTAAATATTTCACTCAGGGTCACTAGATATTCTTGAAAATAAGGGATTTCTGGAGTCCTAAGGGGTACTTAGATTGTCACTGACTCAGAAATGTCCCACTGTGATCGCCATTATGTTGGTGTCCCATGTTTTGATAGTTTGGAAAATCAAAAGACAAGGCAACATCAGAACCAATCTTTAGACTCCCAGGATCTAGTCCTCCTGTTCTCAGAGAGGGATCTCTCGAATTTTTGTTTGAAAATTTTTATCTTGTGTGCTTATAGTATTGATTTTAGACTAGTTATTAAGTGCAGGTGTTTGTTTGTTTGTTTGGTTGGATTGAATTGATACGGAAGAACATGAAAGGTCTAGGAAAGATACATAGAATGGAGAAACATCTGGTTCATTGGGAAATGGAGTCAAGAAAAGGTCGTAACAAACTCATCAAAGGATATGGGATATCAGAGGGAAAATCTAACTTGGCCACGAGATCTTTTTTTTTTTGGAATGGGATGAACATTAATTATTTGGAAAGAGAAATTGAATTCTCAACAAAGGGAATTTGAAAGCATAATTTGAAACAATAAAGAGTTCTTTGATAGACAGGGCTAACCATAAATTCTACAAATCACACCTTTAAGCAAATAATGATTTCAAAACAACTTTCAAAATGAAATCTAAGATTCGGGGAACACCCTATTTCCTCAAAAATTTTATTCTAAAGGACTTTAGAAAACATAAAAGATTTACTGATAATTACAGTCATAGAAGAGGGAACACCTAATACATCTATGATCATAATTATAATGACCTTTAAGCCAACTTTTTAAGTGAGGACAAAGGTCAAGATCAAAACAGACCTCTTCGATTCACTGTAAGAAAATAACTTCAAAGGGAGACTTCAATAACATTTTTTAAGTGGCAGCAGACAAGCAGGGAGAACCATAAATCATGTTGAAACCAATTGTTCAAACTATTAAAGAAATAAACAAGCATGAAGACTAAAGAGAAAGTTTAAAGCCTCTAAAATACTTCAGCAGAAGAAAACATAAAACAGTGAAGGATGAACAGGTCTAAGGTGCTTCCAGGAGTCATTTCTTAGCCTAATACTTTCTATCCTACTGTAGTAAGAAATTATGGAACATAATGAAAATAGGGGAAAACATAAGACAGTTCAGAATACTTCACCAACAGCCAAGCTCATGGATCCAATGCTAGAGCCTTCTGAGGAACAAGCATGCAACAACATCATCAAGATCTTCAAGACTTCAATTTGTTCTTCAACTTCAACAGACTATGTATTTACTTCAAAGAGCTTCAGTATTACAACTTGTGATCAAACAATAACCAACAATTTCTCATCTTATACTGCAGTATTTATAGAAGAATGAGGAGGTGAGACCTAACAAAAGATATTCAAGGATAATTAATACAAATTTATGACTTCTCGGCCTTTGAAGGGCTCGATGGAGAAGTTTACAGGTGGACGACTATATTTATGTTTTACAATTAATATTTTAAACTCGATGGGAGATTTGTTGACTTCCAGGCTCTACATAACGTGGAGTAATCTTGAAGATATTTTGTTGTATAAGCTTCCTGTGGTAGAGTTAATTTCTTGGCAGCGCTGGAGGCAGATATTTCTTCAATCAATAACTTCGGCCTCTGTTTTGAATGGTTTGAGGCAACGGGTGGCTTTTGTAGTAGTTGAGGAATCAATTCACCTCAAATGCAGGTGGAGGAAACCTTTATGTCAGTTTTAAACACTTATGATTTCTTTTTACTGTGTTTGGATCCAGGGAATTAGGTTTTTGATAATTATCTTTAACTGTAATTCCATAAATTTGTCTTCAATCTTCATCTTTTCTGCGTTCTGTTCTTCAAACTTATACTCTTTTAAATCATGTTTAAAACACAGTGTATTGTCAATGTGCAGAGCCACGCTGGGCTTTTAGAGGCATCAATGCCCATGAAACATTGATAAAACATTGAATCCAACCCTGTGAATGGTTCTGTTTTAAGGACTGAAAGGCACGAGAATCGTCATTCCCAGCCCCTGGCCTTTCTTCAATATAACAACGGAAACCGTTTAAAACCTGAATAAAACATAAAAAAAATTAAGAAATCCTGTGTTTTTGGGTTAAACTACTTCAGAAGGTGGGAGAGGAGTGTTACCGTTGGATTTGGACACGTGGACGGTCTAGATCTAATAGGGGAATCACAATCGGCGGGAGGAGGAAAAGGGTGCGATGAAAATCTCCGATGCGATTAGGCGCCCGGTTATGGGGCCTGTTTTTTAAAAAGACTTCCGCTAGGCCTGGGCCTATGTATATAGGGGCTAATCGGGGTTGGGCCTTTGGGCCGGGGCTTTTCAATCAACCCATTTAAACTTTTTCCGATGCGATAAGAGACTCGGCCTCCGTGCTTGGTCTTACAAAGAAAATAAAAGACCGGGGGCTATGGAAATAAGACCCAATCGCATTAGAAATTTTGATGCGAGTCTTTTTTATCAACCCATTTGATTTCTCCGATTGTGATTGCACGTTCGGTCTTTCAATCAACCCATTTTTATTTTTAACACGTGATTTTCACCTTTTTAAGTTAAAACTTTGGAAAAGTGGGTTTTTTGGATTTTTCAAAGGAAAAGAACGATCGGAGATGGAATATAGAAGGTATTCAGCGCCAGAGGTGTGCCCATCGGAAACATATGTAAAATAACGATGTGATCAGGGTTTTTCAACATAAGGCTGATTGCATCGGAACTATTTTAATACAAGATAATCACATCAAAACTTTGGATGATGGCAAAAGACTTGCGCACTTTGAATTTGTGCGATGCGATAAGTGCCGGGAGGGGCTTAGCACCTGGTTTCCGGGTAAGGGGCATGTGGGGGGAAGTGGTTAGGACTTAGCCCAAAGGGGCTTAGGTCCATAGTAATAAAACTTTTTTTTTATGAAAATTTCATAGTTTTTCAATGGAAATGGGGGTTCTGAAATAGTTAAAAAGTGATTTTTTAACTATGGAAAGGGGTTTTTCATGAAGGGGAGAAGAGGAATCATGAAAAAAAAGGGGTTTTTATGAAGAAAAAAGGGGAGCAAATGAAGGTAAGTTTGGAATAGGGGAAAGGGAAAAAATGATGGTTTTTACAGCAGTTTCTTCTCATGAAATCAACAGAAATTCTGAGTATAAAAATGGGAACAACAGTGAAGATTTTGGATAGAGGCATGAGACCTTCTAGAGTCTTCAAGAGCCAACAAATTTTAAGCAATGAAATTTGTTCCTTGAAGGCTCAAAAGTCTTAGTCACCTTTTGCTATAACAAATATTATAGGTGACTAACACCTTACATGCGATCGAGAGATCATATCAAGAGGATCCCTCCATCTAGTCTATTAATGACAAGCCTCGTATCAATTTGTACCTACAAGAAGAACAATGGTAACCCAAAAGACCCCCTGCTATACCACCTCCCCCAGTCGAAAGGTGTGTACATTACGATGAACTCGATAATTTCATCATTGACTGCCCAGCCTTGGAAATGTTCCAATGATGGTACCCAGTCCATTTAGTGTACCGTGCTAACATGGATATTCAATATTCATGCCAGATATGCGGGGATATCCACCTCGTACATCATTGCCACTACATACCAAGATTCCGCACAGCTTTAGACTATATGTGATCGACCATCGTCCGCCTCTCCCAAGAAGATGGCGCAGACTGGGATTCCATGAACAGTTTGACGACCCAAGAGGATGTGACAAATATGTCTACCCCATTGTGGCCATCTGAAAGATAGCCAATTAGGGAAATCCGACCCCCTCCAAACGCTGACGACACAACACACCACATGTTAGTATGAATCTTTTGTCAAAGTGTACGAAAAAATACCACTTTAGCTATGCATAACTTGTAGCCCTAACATCAAATATGGCTGCCAATATCTTTGGATCCGCAGTTAGTTGATCAAGATAAATGCTCCACAAATCCAGATCTATGTATAAAAATACATTAAGCATTAAAAATAAGTTTTTTCTCCATACATCCAATAGACAAGACAAGAACAATATTTTTGAAAGAATTTTATATTAAGGGCACCTGAGAGGAAAACAAGAAAGGTGTTTCCAATTCTCCTCAATGGGATGGCTTCTTGAAAGTCCTCAACATTTCAGATCTATCATTTCTCTCTCTCTTGTTGGCATAGAAAACCCATACAAAATATAGAACTCAAAGGGATCTCACAAAGAAAAGATAGAAAATGTGACAATGATAATGGCTCAAAGTCAGACCAAGAGTAAAGATCCAGAGTGATCTCATAGGCAACAAAAGGTGACAAATGAATGGGAAAACCCTTCTATTTATAACAAAATATTGGGCCATTGTAGATCTTGGTGCATGATTAAAATAATATTAACCAAATATAGATCCACATTTTATGGAATATTTTATTATATTTGTTGGAGGGAAAAGGTATTTGACTTGGGTTAAATCCCTTTATTTGTAAATAATAAATAAATAAATGATTTATTTATTATTTTAAGGAAGTGGTTGAATAATAATTAAATAAATAATTATTTATTTAATTATTTATAAATGATTTAGTCATATTTAATAAGGAATATTATTTAAATAAGATTTAAATAATTATTCCTAGAAAATAATAAGATAAATAAGGATTTATCTAATTAATTTCCTTGTTTTGGGTTAAATATGACCAGGAATAATAATTAAATTATTGTTTAATTAATTATTCCATGAGGAAAAATAAACAAATATAGATTTGTTTAATATTTCCCTTTGGGGTTTCCTGTTTAGACCATAAACAACCTAATAAATGTGTTTTATTAAGTTATTTCACATAGTGAAAGCAATTTTACTTAGGGTAAAATTGGTATTCCATGTTGTACTTGGGTCCATCTAATGATAATAGGTTAGATGACCAAAAAATGGTGTAACATATTACCCCCCAGCGTGCGAGTGTTAGGAAAAAATCGTATGACCGAAGTACGTTGTAAGAACTCAATCACCAGACATCAAAAGGGAAGTCAGAGAGAGAAATGTAAGGTAGCCTAATGTGTTGGAGAACTAGACCCTGAGGAGACGAGACTTACAGGTGCAACAAGTCTGTTTTTATGAGAGGGTACCTATGCTAGAGGTGGCGGGGGAGGCATACCTATGCTCGCCGAGACAAAGTACAAAAGAATAGTGCATCCAGTAAACAAGGGACTGAACTATAAAGTACATGCTGGCATAAACATAAGCCAGATAAAATATATAATGATGAATCCCACATACATGCTATGCCTGGGATAACAAATAGGACTTATACAATAATATCTGAGTACATGAGATACAAATACAACCCAAATGCCCCCTATCAACAGGGAAGGGCTCACAAAATCTGACTGATACATGCAAATCAAAGAGGTGCTGCAAGTAACTAAGGCTGACATCATCAAATGTATGGAGCTGCATCGAAGTCTGTGAGGAAGAGGTCATCTGGGCATGTGGGGGGTTACCTGTAGGGCCACCCCCTCATGAGGGTTGAGAAATTTCACACATACTCGGGAATTACAGAGAACAGCTGCTGCATCACTGGACCATCAAGTATACGGATCTTGATCATGCTGAAAGGAGCTGAAGGTGAGAAACAACCAAGTCAAAGGGCAATAAGTAGTCCCTTTGCCTGATCCGAGGCACTGAACAAAAGTGGAAGCTGGAACCAAGGTACACTACCCTCTAAACCTATCTTCTAGAATTAATGAGCTGATGTCGACAAAAGGAGTTCCACCATAGGTGAGGCAATAAGGAATCCTCAACTAAGGCATGAGAGAAAATAGTAGAGCGACTGACAGACTGACACCAATGATGATGATGAAATGGGGGGTACTGAGTAGCGAATGGACGACTTCCCTTGTTAAAGAATAAAGGGCATGGATGACCTGGCAGCGACTGACACAATATCATGAGGGATAGGGGATAGTAGGACTGAAGGCCATAATGTGCGACATGAGAGAGGGACTGAGCAATGAATGATGGAGGACTATAGCAGGATACAAAGGGACTCGGGATAGATTCCATGAATGCGATGATGACTCAACTCGGATGCTCTAAAAAAGGGCGACTCGATGGTGCTGCCACACAGTAAAGGTCCAATGGGGGGCCATAAAAATGTGAGTACAAGAGGGTATTCATGACGAAAATAAACACAAACAAGGACAAGTAAGGAGGAAAAGTGGTGCCCCAAGTACAAGTGTTGTAAGTGAGGAAATCCGATTTGGAGGGGAGGTGAATAGACCCTTCGTGGAAAAAATGTGTCCTGGTGAAGTATCAAGGTACTAAAAACTAACAGGTACCCAAAGCTCATGAACAGGCCAGGTCTCACTTTTTGGGGTCTGTTCTATGACCTGGGTAGCAGGTATTGGGCAGAAAACTGTGACCTGTCCCAGGAAATGACCTGAAAAGTGCGACCTGTTGGAGAAAGGGGGTTTCAGTGCTATTTTTTGGCTGAGATTTGGGATTTTTATGGTTGAGGGGCCTAGGTGCCCCCAAGCGTGTTGTGTTCATGTCAAAATGTATTTAGGAAAATGGGAATCTAAACACATTTTAATGATGTGGTGTGCCATTTGTTTTCATTATGGTTATGCAGCTTAAGAAAGGAAATGGAGGATTACCAATCTCTTTCTCTACTGCATATATGAATCAAATGGAATTTAAGTGTTCGGGTTTGCATACCTGGTGTCACTATCCCAAAAAGAGGATTTGGAGATAATGAACTGATGCTCTCTTAGAAAAGTTATAGTTTGGTCAACAACAATGTCTAAGAGATTGGTTTGCTGATGTAAGATGAAGGAACAATAAGGGGTATCATCCCTAGAGTGATCTGAAGTGATATGGGACTCTAGAGGTTCTTCTAAATGTGGAAGAATAATGGTACTAGAGTCGGAATGACCAGATACACTAGGAGAGTTGTGGAGAATTGCTTCTCTTAGTCTCTCAAATATGGGTGCCCCCTTACCCAAACATTCGGTTTCAATGTAATGGCCACATGGTGTATGTGGTTTGAACACATGGGGTCGATGTAAGGGGGAATAGATAAAGTTAGGGGAGGTGATCCCTTCCATAATGTCGTCATCGTGATAAAATATGGGGTTACTGGTGGAAGAAAGAACACATGATGCAGCGAAGCTACCTGACTGATCATCATGAGAAGAGAGGGTCACATGTGCATCGTCACAAGGGGTGACAGAAGAGTAAGCAGATAAAGGATCTATCGATGTTGAGCCCAGGGTGATCGCTGAAGGGGGGTCGAGCGAAACATCAAGGGAAGTCTCCAAGGGGACTTCCACCGAGGGTCTCATGGATGATGATTGGTAGAGGATGGTGGTAGCAAGCTCTGTCATCTCGACATCGGGAGGGGGAATGTCAATGGGAGTGGGTAAATCCTCAAGCTGAAATGAAGCATACTTCGCAAGTATGGGAGAGGCGGATTGATTTTGTTCAATCTCATACTCTCGAACTACCTCTAAAGAGGCGCGGTAATGCGTCAGGTGGGGACAATGGTGGGAATAACGACCATGGACACCACACAGAGCATAGGGTTTGTTGGTGCAAATAGTCTTTGGGTTCTTGGCTGTGGTCAAGGAAGAAACAGAGGGTTCATAGACTGTAGACTCAGGGAACGTGACTTTAACCATGGGTTTAATACGGGGCAACTCGGGACAAGTATGGGTGGCATGACCGATGATATCACACAAGGCTCAAGGCTTTGTAGGTGGGGGAGGAGCAAGGTCAGTCGGGGTGGCTTTTTCTTTGGATGCCCCCTTGCGAGCTTTGCCTTTCTTTCCCAAAGCTCACCCAACAAGAGAGGGGTCCTATTGAGGTGCTAAGGGCACTGTAGCAATGGAAGAAGCTAGGGGAACCAGTTGAACTAGTGTCAAAGCAAGGTACGGTTTGGGGTGACCTGGTGGGGTAGCAGCTGGAGGGTCAAGGTACTAGACGGGTATGCCCAGGGTCAAATTGGGGAGGGAAAGGGTGGCCATGATGGGGACCAAATAGACTCCAGGAGAGGGAGCAAGGAAAGGTATCTGACCAGTGGGGTAATGGTCAGTAGGGATAGCTGCAAGATGGTTGAGACCAGGTGGAACCGACCCAGGAGGGTAGAGAGGCTCATGGGTACTAGCTATAGGAGAAGGGCCATAAGGAAGAGGTCTGGCTGGCTGAGGCGAAGGGCTAGGAGTAGGTTGCGGCAGGCAAGGTTGAGGTTGCTGACTAGTCGAAGCGGGCTGCTTAAGGTTAGCCCAGGATGATTGCATCATGCAAACATTTGCTAAGTTGGGATCAAATATAGGAGGAGGAAGAAGACCAGGGAAGGTTCCAAGCAAGGAGGAGTCTTTGTAGAAGCTGGGGGAGACATTGGTCAAAGAATCGACGATTTTCTTATTGGCTACAGAAGAGATGGTCGACTCAGGGGAGGTCTGAGATTTTGGCTCATGATATGTCTACTGGTCAATGGTGACTATCTTTCCATTATGAGGGAAAAGAATCTTGTAGTGGACCGCATATGGGACAGTAGACATAGCATAGGTGTAGCTATGCCCCAAAAGAATGTTATAATCAAGAGGGGTGTCAATGACTTCAATGTCAACGCAAATAGTCTTGCCCGCAAGAGTGACAGGACAATTACGGAATAAGCCAATGGGCTGGGAGGCATGGCCAGCCCATGCATGAAGGGTGATTGTGGAAGGGGCCAGCTCAGGAGATCCGATCTGTTTCCAAATCGAAGCAGAAATGACACAGGTAGATGCCCCCTCATCAATAATACACCGAGACACGTTAGCGTTTTGGATTTTGACAGGGATTTGGAAAGCAACAGAAGCAGGAACGGAAGGATGGTCTGACTGACGGGCATCGAAAACAATCAATTGGTCATCAGTAGGATATACAACACCTATGGAAAATAGTAGAGCCTTCCTTTGAGAAGGACATGACTGGAGGAGTTCCAGTGCGGAAATGGTAGCAGGGGACTGCGCCAAATAATCTACTATGCTATACGAATGAGCAGCTCGACCAGAAGTAGCATTTCGGTGTAATGGACCCTTAGGAACCTTGGTATGAACCTCAACTTTGGGCTGAGGGATCTGCAAAGGACCATTTGGTGTAAAAAGAGGCTCTGTAGGACCTGAGGAAGGTGACTCGGGGACAGACGGAGCGGGAGGCTTGGGGTACTGGCGAGACCGATTTTGGAGGTTAAAGGTTGGTCAGAGTTCATCATGAGAATCTGGTAGTCAGAGGAACCAGAAGGGGAAGTTTGAGTGGTTACCGGTGCATGAGGTGGTTGGGTAGCGACGAATCCTTGTTGAGGGAAAGGATCGGTAAACACAGTCAGTTGAGAAGTAGCTGCATTGGGGGGAACAGTGGGGGAGGCATGCTGTCCACACAATGTAGCCTGAGACTCCCACATCTGCCGCATCTATGGTAATAGGGGAAAATCGTGAGTGTAATGACTGTAAACACCGCAACATGAACAAGGCTTATTGGTATGAAGAGGCCGGTCTGGCTTGGGCTAAGTGCCTTGTTGCTGGTTAGCAGTGTTAGAGTCAATACCTGAAGGATTGGATCCACGATTACCAGGGATAGATTGATTTTGATTAGCTTTCCTCTTTCTTTGAGAAGAAGGAGGATTAGTTGCGCCCTGCTGTGCAAATACTTGCCCCCGAGGGGGTGGTAGGTGTTATTGTTGGGGTTGAGAAGGCAAGGGAGGCAGAGGTGCAAATGTTGTAGGAACTGGGGCACCAGGCTATGGATAAGGATATTGGGTAGGTTGGGCAACATTGAGGTAAGCAGGAGGTTGGGAAAAAGGAGGAGGCATGCCGTATCCTGAATACATGCTACCTGGAGGGGGAAAAGTGTTGGAGGTGCTGGCCCCTCCCGAAGGGAAACCATAGCCCATAGGAGGTTGAGCATACGTATGTGAAAGAGCTCCAACGATATTGTCAGCAGAATGAGATGCCTCTGGGGCGTTAGCGCCGGCGGGTCTGGGGAGGTCAGGAAGGACGGTATAAACATAACCAGACTGAGCATAGATGAGGTCATATTTCAAGGCTATTTGGAGGGAGGATTCTTCAGTTTGAGGGAATTGGGATGCGACATCTTTGCCGATGGCAGGTAAGAGAGATCTAAGGAACCAGTCCATGTAGACCCAATATTCAAAGGTAGGAGCTCGACATAAGCTCCTTCTTCTCCGCCATTCCTAGACATGAGTGGAAAGGCGGGTTGCAGATGATTGATGGAAAGAAGTCAAGAGTTTGGTACCATTGTCGTATTGGACAGGGAGCTGGAAATAAGATAAGAAGGCTTGGGAAATGGTCACAAAGGTGGTATGGGAAGGGGCGGTCTGATCAACATACCACTTAGAAGCTTCACCTGTAAGCGTGCATTGGAACAATCTAAGATGGATGGAATCATTAGCAATGGAACTGGATGAACACCACATGTGGAAAGATCGGATATGGTTGGAGGGATATTTGCTATCCAGGCCTTCGAACTTGTGAATGTCAGAGGGGAGCTTGGTTGGCATAGCAGGCCAACCAACATCGTGGCGGATAGGATCATTGATCAACTGATTGAAATTAGGGAGACTGAGATCTTCCATATAGGGAAGAAAAGGCACAGTCGAGGTAGTTCTTGTGGTGGTTCCGCTAGTAACATTCCCAACATTAGGGATAAGGGTGCCGCTAGCATTAGGCCCTGGACCAGACCTTGTGAAGGTAACAGGGGGAGAACCAGAAGAAGGGGGAGAATCCAAAGAATCATAAGAGGAGTCAGATTGTGGACTCGGGGGAAGACTAACTCGACGACAACGGGAGGGAGCAAGTCGACCAACCGGAAACTGAGGGTGAAGGCCAAGAAGTCTCCATGATATATGCCTTGGGGATGAAATGATGATGACACAAAGGGAATAAGAATGACCAACAAGGGTAGGGAGGTGCAGAATCAAGTGATTACAATGTCGAAACAAGGGCAGAAAGGTGTAGTGTCAATTTATTTTAAATTCTTTACCTGGCGGTGTTAACCAGGCTCTTCTTCACTTAGGGTCAGTGTGTGGCGTGTGTTAATTTTAATTTTTTAAACCTAGATGCTTTGAGAGTAAAATAAAAAGTGTGCTGCGTAACTGAAAATAAATCTATAGAGAACAGTATATAATGCTGAAATAATAGAAAATTAACAGCTAACAATACATCGATCTAACCCAAGAAGGTGGGCTCTCAAAACTAGTCTACAAGAGGGAAAAAAAATATAGTCAAAACACACTAAAAAGGGGCCAATAGATCTAAGGTCGGGAGGGACAGGGATCTAAAGGAGAAATCTGCTGAAAAGAGGTGCATAAAATAGCAAAGAGGCAGAGGCAAGGTTGCTGTAACAAAGGAGGAAATTAGCTAAAGGTAGAAGGGACAAGGAGGTGACCCTAGAGGCAAACCCAAACAAAAATATATGAGGTGATTTGAAAGGGAGAAGAGCTAATTTAAAAGGGATCTAAAAGTGACGTATCAGATCTGAAAAGAAAAAGGCTGAAACTCTGAAAATTCAGACGGCTGAAACAACTAAAAATCTTCCACAAAAAGTGGAGGGTACTAAATCCCTAGGGGGCTAGATTCCCACTTAGATGAGTAAAACAGATCAGAAATAGGTCTAAATGGGCTGAGACAGAGGCTGGAAAACCCTGACAGAAGCTTCAGACAAACCCAGAAAAGTTGCAGAAAAATAGCAGAAAAAAGGGCAGGTCCCAGGTTCTGACCTATTTTCGGTCGAGGGCGCAGATTCTGGGCTGAAAAGTGCGTCCTGTAGTCTAGGTCACAGGTTCTGGGCTAAAAAGTGCGACCTGCAGTTCTGGCTCTCTCAGCGGCATATTTCAGAAAATTTTATCATCTCAACTGTGGTTGATGTCTGTTATCTGCGCAATAGGGCCAGAAACACGCAGAAGTTAGAAATGTTAATGTTTTAGGGTTTTTTAGGGGAAAAACACCATAAAAATAGGAAAAACAAAAAGCTGAAGAGAAACCCTAGGGTCTGAAACAGTTGGTTATGCAGGAAGACAAAAAACAATAGTGGTCGTAAATGAAAACCCATGTGGAGTTGCCAATTGTTAGTATGAATCTTTTGTCTAAGTGTACGAAAAAATACCACTTTAACTACGCATAACTTGTAGCCCTAACATCAAATATGGCTGCCAATATCTTTAGATATGTAGTTAGTTGATCAAGATAAATGCTGCACAAATCCAGATCTATGCATAAAAAGACATTAAGCAGTAAAAATAAGGTTTTGCTCCATACATCCAATAGACAAGACAAGAACAATATTTTTGAAAGAATTTTATATTAAGGGCACCTGAGAGGAAAACAAGAAAGGTGTTTCCAATTCTCCTCAATGGGATAGGTTCTTGAAAGTCCTCAGCGTTTCAGATCTAGCATTTCTCTCTCTTGTTAGTGTAAAAAACCCATACAAAATATAGAACTCAAAGGGAGCTCACAAAGAAAATATAGAAAATGTGACAATGATAACGGCTCAAAGTCAGACCAAGAGTAAAGATCCAGAGTGATCTCATAGGCAACAAAAGGTGACAAATGAATGGGAAAACCCTTCTATTTATAGCAAAATATTGGGTCATTCTAGATCTTGGTGCATGATTAAAATAATATTAACCAAATCTAGATCCACCTTTTATGGAATATTTTATTATATTTGTTGGAGGGAAAAGGTATTTGACTTGGGTCAAATCCCTTTATTTGTAAATAATAAATAAATAAATGACTTATTTATTATTTTAAGGAAGTGGTTGAATGATAGTTAAATAAATAATGATTTATTTAACTATTTATAAATGATTCAGTGATATTTAATAAGGAATATTATTTAAATAAGATTTAAATAATTATTCCTAGAAAATAATAAGATAAATAAGGATTTATCTAATTAATTTCCTTGTTTTGGGTTAAATATGACCAGGAATAATAATTAAATTATTGTTTAATTAATTATTCCATGAGGAAAATTAAACAAATATATATTTGTTTAATATTTCCCTTTGGGGTTTCCTGTTTAGACTATAAACAACCTAATAAATGTGTTTTATTAAGTTATTTCACATAGTGAAAGCAATTTTACTTAGGGTAAAATTGGTCTTACATGGTGTACTTGGGTCCATGTAATGATAATAGGTTAGATGACCAAAAAATGGTGTAACACCACATATGGTTCATGACATCATGCATTGGAACCATGACTTGAGCTATCTACTCATCTACCATAGGTGTAGAGACAGCTGCAGCTACAAGAGTAGCTGGCCCTATGACAGTACAGACCCAATCTGTTTGCACTCTATCAATGGCATCTGGTTCCACCACATCCACGATGGAGTCTTTGTCCTGTTTCTCAACTAGCTCCACTAGGATCACCTCCATTCAGTCTCAACCTACGGGGGAACAATCCCCCCTCGAGACCCTCTTTCATTCGGATGAGGATATCCTGGAAACCATGACGGAGCCCGATTACCCATGGGATGCAATGCATCACTGCTCGATGTTTCTTCCCATGAAGGCAGTTAGTTCTGACAAGACAAACGAACCAAAGATCTATGCGATTGAATCAAAAGACTTTCTGCCATCAGGAAAGGTCGACTGGTTTAAAAACCCCATCCCCGTGCCCGATGCATTTGAGGAAGGAAATATGTCGAATATTTCACCTACCATCAAAGTGAACATAACTCAAAATCCGTCAAAAGTAAAATAAATCTTGCTGGGGACAGCATGTTCACCAGAAGAAGTAGCCTCTTATACCAAATTATTACAAGAGTATCGAGATATCTTCGCTTGGGACTACTCAGAGATGCTTGGGCTTATTCTCGTGATTGTAGAGCACCATATTGACACTTGGCCGAATGTAACCCCAGTCTGCCAAAAGAAACATAAACTGCTCCCATCAAAGGCAGAAGCAATAAAACGAGAAATCGACAAGCTTCAAAAATCTGGGTTTATCTACCCCATCACCTATACATCTTGGGTTTCTAACCTCTTTCCTGTCATGAAAAAATAGGGAACCATATGCATCTGCACCGATTTTTGAGATTTGAACAAAGCTTGTCCTAAAGACAATTATCCCACCCCCTTCATCAACCAAGTTATCGATGCTTACGCTAGCCACGAGGCTCTATCCTTCATGGATGGGTTCTCTAGATATAATCAAATCTAGATCCGCCATACAGATCGGTACAAAAATGCATTCACCACCCCCTGGGGCACATTCATATACAAGGTAATGCCATTTGGCCTAAATAATACTGGAGCTACCTTCCAAAGGGCCATGAATTACATATTTCATGACTTGTCACACCTTATCCTTGCTTACTTGGATGACCTTACGGTACACTCCAAAAAATGCTCCGACCATCTCAAGGATCTGCGATTTTTATTCCAATGATGTCGTCAATACAACCTGTGCTTAAACCCTCTTAAGTGTGTCTTCTGCGTCAACACAAGAAGACTATTAGGAATTATTGTGTCCCAACAAGGGATTCGAGTTGACCCTTTAAAAGTTAAAACCATTAAAGAGGTCCCCCCACCTCGAACCCTCAAGCAACTCCAAAGCCTGCAAGGAAAGGCCAATTTTCTGCGACGTTTTGTCCCAGATTATGCCACCTGTGCTCAAGGTTTCCTGCGCCTTCTCCACTAGGACATCCCGTTTAAATGGGATGATCATGCCCAACAATCATTTGATGCGCTGAAAGAAACACTATCTTCAGCACCACTTATCAGTGCCCCCCTAACTATAACAATGATTATATCCTGTATCTATCAGCCTCCGACTCCACGTTGGCCGAAGTATTAGTCCAGGAAGGCCTAGATGGAAGGGAGCATGTAATCTATTACGTCAGTAAAACCCTATCAGGTCCTGCATTAAGATATGAGCCCGAAGAAAGAACTACCCTAGCATTAATCCACACAATACAAAAACTTCACCATTACATCATCTTAAAAAATACCACGGTCATAGCAGACACTAATCCCATCAAATACCTACTCATGCGCCGGCTAATGAACCATAAGTACGCCCACTGGATAGTCATTCTCCAAGAATGTGACTTAAATTTTCTCTCTCCAAAAAGCAAAAAGGCACCTGCCCTAGCAAAGTTCATTACATACCTCCCAGGATATTCCAAAGGATCACCAGTAAACGATTTTCTACCAGATGAACACCTATTCTTTGTAGCAATCGATGACCCTTGGTACGGGGATATTCTCCTATTCTTACGAACCCAAAATTTCAAACCTCACCTCACGCGAGATGACCGCCGGTGCATATGCCAACAATCCCCTCGATACCTCCTCATAGGAGATGTCTTATACAGGAGAGGTATCGACACAATTTTGTGGCGATGCCTCACTCACGATCAAGTAGGGCAAGCGCTGAACGATTGCCATGTGGGTGCATGTGGCGACCCTCTATCTAGAATAGCTACCGCCAAAAAATTCCTACGAACAAGGTATTTTTATCCATCCCTGTTTCGTGATTGTATCACGGCAGTCAAAATATGGGAGCGGTGCCAAAGCTTCGCCCACAAGGCAAGAGAACCACCTGTCCCTTTACATCCTATCATCATAGCCGACCCCTTTTGTAAGTGGGGAGTCAACTTCATGACTTGTAACCTAGCCTCATCAGGCAACCATAAATACATCATTGTGGCCATCGATTATTTCACCAAGTGGGTTGAAGCCATGCCCACATACAACAATATAGCAGAAACTACCGCTCGATTCCTGTTCAACCACGTAGTAGCCCGATTTGGCATCACCAAAGAGTTAGTCTCCAACCACGGAAAGCACTTCGAAAACGAAGTCTTCGAGGAGCTATCTCATCATCTCCGATTCACCCATGAATTCGCTTCACCATATTACCCCTAGTCCAACGGACTGGTAGAGGCCATTAACAAAGTACTCAAAACTATGTTACAGCGCATGGTGAATAACCACAAAACCAACTGGCACCACATGCTCTTTTCCGCCCTGTGGGCATACTGCACGATAGTTAAGACTTCCACTGGTTTTACTCCTTTCCACTTAGTATACGGGATCAAATTTGTGATCCCTATAAAATGTGAAATCCCAAACTTACATACCACCATCGAACTCCTTGATGACACCTAGCCTCTAGAACAACACCTAGTACAACTAGAGCTAGTTGATGAAAACATGCGACAATCGCTGCAACACAATGAGGCCCACAAGAAAAGGGTAAAAGCATCATTCAACCGCCACATCACCCCCTGCTCATTTACCGAAGGAGAGCTAGTCCTTCGCTACGATGTCGCAAAAGAAGCCTTAGGGCTAGGAAAGTTTGAAACCCTATGGAAAGGGCCCTATATCATCAAACATTGCCTCCGAAAGGGGGTATACATCTTGACGGAACCAGACGGAACCTACCTCACTAACCCCGTTTACAGCCTTTACCTCAAGAAGTTCTACCCATAAGGGCCCCTGTATCCCTTATCCCCTAGAGTTAGAGTACACAAAAACCCCAACACCAAAATATTTTTGACCCAAAAAACCTAAACGCGCTCAAAATATCACCATGGATCACCAACTTGAACCCTATTTCAGATTTGCTGATGAAGCATCGCAATGGTCTCAAAACTTAGTTGCACCCACTTGGGTCATTTACTACCCTGACCGATCACCACTGTGTTCAAATGGCATGTGCATCGGATCAGCAACCAAGAATCAGGCAGAATATGATGTCGTTATCAGACTTATGTGTGGGGCCCTCCACCAGGGCATCCACCATATGCATTTCTACCTAGATTCCCAGTTATTAGTCTCGCAGTTAAACCAAACATTTGAAACCATAGATGAAAACCTATTTAGAAAATATTTGTGTGCTAGAAGATTAAGTAGACAATTTGATTATATTACATTCTCACATGTATCAAGGAATCAAAACCAAACAGCTGATCGCATAGCTAACAATATCCTAGACTGGACTGCATCACGAAAAAACTATTAGTCATCCATAATTTTCACTATCTGAAGATGACTAAGTAGTGGTCCTAGATTTCTAGAAACAAAATTCATAAACCTTGTGAGTTCTAGAAATCTCACTGCCTTCATTATCCTGAGATAAAACTTTCACTATTTTATCATCCTAACTAGTCATGACTGGCCCACCACTCTCGGAAGACCCATCATGGGCTCAAGCCATTTGTTTTAAGCCTAACTTGTCACCCATTTTTTCACCATGTCTTGCCATTTGGCCCAAAACCTCTGTTTGATCACCTCCAGAATTCCCCACTACTACCTAAACCTACCAATCAAATAACCTTGCTGCCTCTTCCATAATATTCTTAAACACTGATTGTCTCTGCAGGCCCTTTGTATAGTTAAGTATGTTGGACCTTAGGTTTTCAAATACAACAAGCTTGGCATGGATACTATCTTACACTTTTGAACCCTAAATATAGATCTCAGTCCAAAGTCCAAATCCAAGAAAGCCCCATTAGGTCACCTAAGGTTTCACTCAATCATACGATGGATTTGGTGCCCTACAAAATATGCTTTCCTATATGAAGAAATTGTGTTCAAAGAAGAATAAAATCAAGCAATTTGGCCCAAGATTGGTTAACAGTCATGCAAGAAAAGCCTCTTTAGCTTAAAAACACAAATATTACAAGGGACAGCTGACCTTGTTCATATTTTTGCAAACAAATGATCAGGTTTTCCATCAGCAAAAGGAGAGGTAAAGTAATGGGATGCAATTTTCACTAGGAGACATCCACAAGCGAGAAAAAGGAAGCAGGCCTATGTTTAAAAGAGAAACAAGATTTCTTTAGGGTTGTTGAACAAAACAGTGGTGATAGGCAAGAAACCATCACAAAGGCCACAAAGTACAAAAGCCACTTCAACTGCCATCAAATGCACATTGAAGATTGTTGCAAAGTAATGAATAAGTTTTGAGAGGCTACAGAGAAACTTAGCAACACTTCTTGTCCTTTCTAAAAAGCCCTAAAAACCTAAGAGTTTGCACATATTGGCAAGACAAGTCAATTGAAGGTGACAAAGCTTTCTTCTTAACAGCAGAGGGCATATAAAGGATATCAGTTTAAAAGGGAGAAATGGAAAAAAGGGGGATAGGTTTGTACAAAATGATAAAAAATCCAAGGACAAGTTCCTTTTATTTCAAAAAGTGGACAGGAGTAGTCTTGATATCTTCAAGTAGATTGGAAATATTAAAGAGAAACTTGAGAGGCCCCCAGGAAACAGAGAAAGGAAACTTTGTAAGTCAAACACGCCACCTGCAACACCAAATAGTAAAAAAGGCACAGTGAGAAAAGGTAAATAAACAAAAAACATTATCAAAGTGGGTTTAGACTTCTAAATTATTATTTTTTCAAAAAGGTTATAAGGGCTTTGAGCATACTACTCCCGCACCATTTGTCATCTCTAAAACCACAAAGAGCCGTTGAGAAGAGATTTTGTCATTTTCTGAGCGAATTGGAGAAGTTTGCAGGTGTTATGCTCTTGGGTCACTGTTACGCGCTTGGCTTGCAATGTTACACACAGGAGGGGTCGTCGTAGTGTTATTTAACACTACATTACGCACCCAGCATCCGTTGTTACGCACCTGGCATAGTGTAACGCATAGATCCTGAAAATTCCCAGACTCAGGTGTTACGCCCCTGCATTGTTAGGCACAGAGCCGGACAGGACATTGCTCAAGTGTTACGCCTTGTTGTTATGCTCTTGATGATATGCATTAGTGTTACGCTCTTGGTTTCACGCTCTCGGTGTTATGCTCCTGGTGTTACGCTCTTGGTGTCACGCTCTCGGTGTTACACTCCTGGTGTTACGCTCCTTGTGTTACGCTCCTGGCTGTTATGCATAGACAGAGCTCCTCTAAAAATGATAAAGGGAGTCAAAACTTCAATTTTTCCTCACCCTCAAAGCCTCAGTAAAGGACATGAACAAGGTTGGTGATTTGTTTACCTCCTAAAAACTCCATTTTTTCTAAGCAAAATCATATTGAAGGTCTCGAATGAACCAAATCCTAAGTTGCAGCACAATCAATTTCTAAAAATACCTTTGTTTAGGGTTGGAAAGAAGAAATTGTTATATATACCAGAGGGGGGTGAGTGGCATCAATCAAGCCTCTCATCTCATTGACCCTTCACAACCTTAAAAGATCCACCAACCAAGTTAAAATTTCCCTGCAAATGCTCTTGAAACCATTGATGAACTTATCATGATCTTGTTAGACTCCATTTCCCAATGACTTAACAATCTTCCATGTTTTCTATCTAAATCCATCTGAGCATCATACCCAACCAAAAACAATCAAAATACCCTGCACTTAACATCTAGCCTAAAATCAACCCTAATCAGCAGATAAGTTCACATCTTTACACCTACTAGAGAGATCCCTCTCTGAATCCAGGAAGGCTAGGTCCTTGGATTCCAAAGCTTGGTTTGATGTTACCCTGTCCATTTGTATCTCAATCAATATAGAAAATTACGGGGACCTAACATAACGGCAATCACAGTGGGACTGAGTTCATAGTAGCCTGAAAAACTCTTATAGACTCATATACATCCCTAGTTTGACTTAAAAAATCAACTCATAGCCAAGAGTAGAAACTAATTTCTTCACCATCCTAGCAAGATGTTGACTCGGCTAGAGGATACTCATTGAAACCTTAAGGCTGCATAAAGAAATTGAAAAAGCCCAAAAGTACTCCCTAGATTGTTTTTTATCAAAAAATTGGTGGTGGACCGTTGTATACATATCCTCAAAATTTCAAAAAACATCCACCTGGCGACTCCGCTAGCCTCTAGTAGACCTTTTTTTTATCTCATTGGTCCCATAGGTTTTTTGTAGGATTGTGTTAAAACAGTCCAAATTATTTTTTAAGGCCTATTTATACCTCATGTGAGTAAAGATATCTGGCTTCACGAAGGATCAATACCAGATCACACCCGGACCCAAACCCTCCTACCATAGTTGATGACCCAGAAAAGATTTTGTGGAAAACTTCTAAAGCTAGAAACTCACCCACTGTTAGGACCATTCATAGAGCAAGTTTTGCACTAGAACACCTTACAATTTCACAAGATCATCAGTTTGACTTGAACCATACCAAGAATCTATTCAGGACCAAGTCACAAAGTAGAGCTGACCAAACTGACCTTGACCCCATAGATTTGCAGCAAAGCTCCAGTAGAGAAGCTTCTCCTTCCACTCCACCTGAATTTTAGCTTCTCCTTCCACTCCACCTGAATTTCAGCTTCTCCATCACTTCATCCTTTTTCATCTCAAATCCACTCAGAATCAGTTCTCCGGTCCAAGTACCTCAGCTACACCCATTCATACCACCACTGTGCAAACCACCCCACTCCATTCTACTCCACCTCTCACAAATCCTCCCCTTGTAAATCAGCCCTTATTTCCTTTTCCTCCCATCATGGTAGCTTGGTATGCTCCACTGGCTCTACAACAACCACTATTACCTTTTCCAAATGACTATCAGTCTAAGATCCCTCACTTCTTAGGGATTGAATCCATCCCTGCTCAGAAGCATGTCGATAGAATTAGTGATGCTTTTGACTACATGGAGATAGAAGAAGAAACCATAAAGATGAGGATTTTTGCTTAGAGCCTAGGGGGAGAACCCAAGAAATGGTTTAAAGACTTACCTCCCAACAACATACATGATCTCCCTACCCTCTACCAAACCTTTGTAAAAAAATGGGAAATCAAGAAAAACCCCCTTCAAACTCTTTCCGAGTATATCAATCTTAAAAGGAATCTGGGAGAAAGTTTTCATGACTACTCCACTAGGTTTAATAGTGTTTACAATACCCTCCCACCTCACATAAAACCTCCCCAAGGCTTAGCCTTAGTAAAATATCCCGAAGGCTTTGATGCTGATATGGCTTATCAACTAAGGGAGAGATATTACCTAACTCTAGAAGACATGAAAAAAGGGGCTATGAGTGTAGAGGCCATTTTAATTGAGAAAAGGGCTAGGATGAGATCAGAAAAAACAGTGACTTATAAATATGACACAACTCCTACAACCTCCTCTGCTGACACCAAACTTGACTCCATAGTTAGGACAATGGAGAGGATGATGGAAAAAATCAGTTTAAATGAGAGAACACCTCCTAGGGAAAATCAAGCCAATCTTCAAAACAGGAATAGGAGTCAAAATTTTAGGAGAGACCCTCCTCAAGTCAGACAAAGAGAGAGTGACCAACAAATCAGACCTCCTTTCCAGGACAACTATGTAGATGAAGATGAAAGAGAGCCTGAACAGTTGGAAGAAGACCATGTAAATGTCATAGGTTCAGATGATGAGGACAAAACCTTCCTTATCGAAGAAGAGAAAAGCATGTTTTATTCAAAACCAAATGAGAAATCATATGAAGATTCTGAAGACTATAGACTAGGATTTGAGAATTCCATTATGGAAGTCCATAGGCAATATGACCTTAGGAGAAAAAAAAATCAATATGTTCCTAAAATAAATCAGCCAAACACTACTGTAAGAAAGACCTCTGAACATATTCCTAAAAAGACAGTAGAAACCACAAATACTATGGCCAAAAAAGCTGACCTAAACAAACCAAAGAGTAGCCAATCTAGTAATGATTCAAGCTGCCCTAGTACTTCAACTAGTAGCCCTGAAAAAACATTTTTTTCCAAACCATCAAATTATAATCAGCAAATAAAAAATGTAGAAAATTTCATGGCTGATAAAGATGATGTAAATATAATGAAGACACCTGCGCCTTTCAACTTTGAGGGGGAAATTGCTAAAATCAAGATAACCATACCCCTTAATGAGATAGATCCTAGATTTTCAAAGTGTTAAATATAGGGAATGATACCGACACTTTAAACTTAACTGATGATAAACCAGAGCTATTGTTTGGTCCTAAAGTAGAGGGAAAATATCAGGAAGGAGCTGTCCCTCCTTTCTATATAAGTCTGAACATACATGAAAAAATTCTGCATAATGCTATGTTAGACTCCGATGCCTCACACAACCTCATGCCAAAGGTTGTGATGGAGAGATTGGGCTTAGAAATCACAAATCCCTACAAAGACTTGTACTCTTTTGATTCCAGTAGGGTCAAGTGTCTAGGCCTAATCAAAGATCTGTGTGTCAATCTGGCACAAATCCTCGCTAAGAGTCTAGTCATGGATATAGTTGTGGTTGACATCCCCCAAAGTATGGAATGATTTTATCTAGATCATGGGGGGGCAAAATCCAGGGAAGCCTTCAAATGGACATGACTTATGCCACCATCCCAGTCTTCAATCAAACAAGGAGACTATACCGGGAATCCCACATGAAATACATGGTGAGTAACATAGATAGGCCAAATAACACACCAATTTATTACATTCACTCAGACCTTGATTCCTTCATCTTGTACAATGAAAATGACATAAATTAACAAGTGAATGACAAAGAGAGAGAACAAAGCCCCTCAGAAAAACCAAGCCAATCCTGTAACCAAGAAAATGACACCCAAAACTCTAGCAGCCCCAAAGTGCAGAACATTGAAAAAATATAAATTGAAACCCTTTGGCATATAAGCTTTGATGGCTCCTATGGTAAGGCTAGCTCAGGAGTAGGGGTTTGGATCCACAACACAAATGAAGGCCATTCCTATAGGCTATATTTAAAATTCACCAATAATGTTGCAGAATATGAGGCTCTCGTTATTGGTTTACACCTACTCAAAAAACTCAAAGCTAAGAAAATATTGGTTCAAGGAGATTCAGAACTGATCATAAATCAAATTAAGGGAGAATATTCAACCAAGAGACCTAGACTAAGGGAATATAGGAATGCTTCCCTAGACCTTCTCAAAACCTTTGAGAAATATGAGCTCACTTTCATCCCTAGGGCCCAAAACTACCTTGCCAATGAACTTGCCTTTACTGCCAACAATTTCTCTTTGCCTTATGAAAATAATAAATGCCCCATAAAAATAAAGAGCAGGCCTATTGTACTGGACAACTTGAACCATTGGCAAGTTTTTTACAATGATGACCAAATAGATGATTTTCTGCAATATAGAAATGACTTTGCAAGCACAAAACAAAGTTTAATATTTGAAAGAAATAATTCTGCTAAAAATGAAACTCCCAAAACAGAGCCACCCTTTGATGATGATATAAACCACCTTCAAAACCCTTGTGTTGCAGAAGTATTTGATAAATCAGATCAAAGAGAACATGAAATTATGCAGTACAAAGATGACGCCTTGCTAAGAGGCCTTACACCACTGGAAGAGTTGTTTGATTTTAATGATGTAGCTAAAAAACCCAAGATAGAATCCACTGAAACAAACATAGAAGAATGTAACATTGGAGGGATGAAAGAACCCAAAATAATCAAGCTGTCCAAAACTCTCCCACCTCACACAAAACAAAAATACATTGAGCTTTTTAGAGAATTTAAAGATGTGTTTGCTTGGGGGTATGAAGACTTAAAATCCTATGACACCAAAATCATCCAACATAAAATTCCTCTCAAGGAAAATTAGAAACCATTTAAACAAAAATTGAGAAGAATTAACCCCCTCTTGTTACCCTCAGTTGAGAAAGAAATAAAAAAGATGTACAATGCCGGGATCATAGTCCCTATCCGATACTCAGAATGGGTGTCCAACCTTGTGTCAGTTAGGAAGAAGACCAGGGAAATTAGGCTTTGTATTGACTTCAGAAATTTGAACAAAGACTCCTTGAAAGACAATTACCCCTTTCCTAAAATGGATCACATACTCCAAAAAGTAGTTGGCTCACAAATAATCTCATTACTAGATGGCTTCTCAGGTTATAACCAAGTTCTAGTCTTTCCCAGTGACCAACTCAAAACTGCTTTCACTACACCTTGGGGTACATTCATGTATGTTAAAATTCCATTCGGTTTAATGAATGCAGGGGCTAATTTCCAAAGGGCAATGGACATAGCTTTTTCAGAAGACATAAGTTACTTCATAGTCATATATCTTGATGACATTACTGTCTACTCTAATATTGATGAAGAGCACTTAGTCCACTTAAGAAAAGTCTTTGAAAAATGTAGAAAGTATGGCCTGTCCCTAAATCCTAAGAAAAAATTGTGTGGCCTTCACGAAGGAAAACTCTTAGGTCACATCATCTCTAAGGAATGATCAAGATAGATCCCAAAAAAATAGAAGGCATCTTACAAATCAGCCATCCTAGAAACATTAAAGAGCTGCAATCTTTCATTGGAAAGATTAACTTCCTAAGAAGATTCATCCCTAACCATGCTGAGCTCCTAATAAATATCACAAATATGTTGAAAAAGGAAGTAGGAGTGAAGTGGAATATGGAAGCAAAACAATATTTTTATCTGGTAAAACAAGAACTCACACAAACACTAGTCTTAATCAGCCCTGACTTCACCAAGGACTTTTACATTTTCTCCTTTGCCTCTGAACATACTGTGGCAGCAGTATTGTTGCAAAAGAACATCATGGGGGCAAGAAAAACCCATATATTTCTTCATAAAAGCCTTAAGGGTTGCTCCTATAAAGTATAACATTATGGAGAAACAAACCTTTGCCTTAATCAAAGCTTTGAAGGATTTTAGAGTTCATATTTTGCATTCACATATCATGGCCTTTGTCCCACACACAGTTTTCAAAGACACACTTAATCAAGACCTTGATGGTAAAAGGGGAAAGTGGATTGCTACCATTTTAGAATATGATTTAGAGATCAGACCCACTAAATATTAAAAACCAAATAAACTCAGACAAATACAGAAAATTCACATAAAAACCAGACACCAAATATTGGCGGAAAGGGCTTCAGCCTCACGGCTTCCTCACATATTTTTCTCATTATTAAAAGAATGTAATTTTACAATTAAATAGATGAGGAGATAGTTTCTCAAGATAGTACGTGCTATCCTGAACACATTTTTGAGATAATTTCTCAACCAAACACCCACCAATATAGGAGCTACCTAAAATAACTCTTATCTTAGAGGAACAACCCAAGAGTTAGGCACAAATTCCTAACTTGTAATATTTAATTTATTTATTTATTTTTGAATTTATTATTATTTTGTGAGAGAGGTTAACATTCCCCCCTTCAATGATAAATCCAAAAGAAGAACGAGGAACCATCTTCCAAGTTCTCATGTTGATCCTCAAAAACATTGCTTGAAAAACCGCCAAAGCTGGATGCTGAAAAACTGCAATCTGAAGAGACCATGAGTCTGCTACATGTCTGATTCATCTTGGAATTTCACTTGAAAACTCCATCATGTGCCAAGTTGCAAAAGGATCCATCTGTTGTTGGCGAGAAATCATCATCCTTTGTCCACTGACAAAAGTTTTTCAACACCCACTGGCTGATGATGTCAAAAGAAACTCATTGTTGCTTTTGTTGTGCTGAAAACTGCTCACTGCTTCTTTGCTGTTGACTGCCCACTGGTGAATTTGTCGATGCCCACTGGTTGTGGAAGCTTCCCACTGGCTGTTTTTGTTAGTTTTGTCGAGAATTTTAGTCTGACAACCATCGTCAATTTCATTGACATTTTCCCCCCTTTCTCAGCTGAAAGGAGAGACACTTCTCTCGAAAGTTTTCCTGAACTCCCCCCATTCAGGTGTAGGAGTTGTACACTGGTGTACTCCCCTATTCAACTGCATGAGAGTACCATCATCTTTTCACTGTTGGCTGCACTATGCGTGATTGTATTCGGTTGTAGAACTAAGACAATCTGTGGATTGTGGATGACCATTCCAAAGGATCGATCCATTCATAATGTATCTTCAATCGGGCTGATTGTTGTTGTTTGCGACATTTATCTGAGGAATGATTGGGCTTGCCACAATGGAAACAAGGATGGAGATCAAAACACTGATCTTCCATATGACCGGTTTTTTGACAATGAGAACATTTAGGTTGGAATTCAACTTCAGGTTGCATGCAATTCTGTTTGTTTGCAACTTTGTGTTGCGTGTATTACTGGTTGTCTGCAAATTTCTCAGAACTTGTTGAGGTGAGTTGTGCAAGAAATCCTGCATTGACGAACTTAATTGGTTTGGAATAATCTGGGATATGCAAGTTAGTGTCATCATTGACATATCCTAAGCCTTGTCAATTCTTGTTATTTTGAATTTCTTCCCAGGGCTTGATGATGGGCTTGGAAGAAATTTGAACTGGAACAACTTCGACACTTGAAGCTATTTGGATAAATGACTGATCATATGGACGGTTCAAAGACTTGGAAGTATCACTCTTTTCTTGCAACTCATTCCTTTGAAGTTGTGACTCTAGTTGAAGAAACTCAATGGTTTCATTTGTTTGTTGTAGATGTCGTGAAAGATCAGCAAGAGTTTCTTTGCTGACTTTTCTTCATCACTTGAGATGATCAAATTGTGAAGAATGTTTAACAATTGAATGTGTTGCGCCATCTAAATTTCCTCTCTTGAATTCAGGCTCTCTTGTTGTAGATTTCGTGCTTTGAACTGTTTCACTTGATTTTGTTACTTGAATGACAGGCTCTCTTGCTATGTGGCTTGAATGGCACGCTCGCTTGATTTGTTGCTTATTGCACATGCTTGGAACACTTTCTTGCTTGAAATTTTGAATTCACACTCGCTTGATGACGATCACTTTGCTTGAAAGCTTACTTGACTTGCTGGATTACATGACGCTCACTTGAATGAATAGTCACACTCTCTTGCTTCAGAATTTGCTGGATCTCTTGCTTGGTGAAACTTGTTTCTCTTGTTTCAAGTTTACTAGGACTCATGCTCGCTTGCTGTAGAGTTCAACTTGCTTGATTGGTGTTAGAGTTGACCTTGTTTGGTTGCTTTAATGGTTTCTACAATGAAATTCACGCTGGCTCGCTTGATGGTTTGAACTTTGTACTGACTTGATGCAAATTGCTTGAATGAATAATCACGCTCGCTTGCAGGAGATGTGAATTTGTTGCTTTGTTTTCTTTAGAATTCGTGCACTCACTTGATTTTTCTTAAAGAAAGGGTGTTGAACACTATTGAAAATGCACCCAAAAATGCTTACAATGATTTTAATGATTCACTTAAAACAATGAATTCACTTGTCCTTTTAAAAATTCATTAACAATGAATTTTTAATGATTCACTTTAAAACAATGAATTTGATTACAAGTTCCTAAATGTATTTGCAAGAATGTTGATGTAGACTTTGATTTGAAATTCTAGAGTTTCCAGATTCATGAACTTGACTGTATTGAGTAAATTTTCTTGTTGAGGTAGAATGACGATGTTGAAAACTTTGATTATTTGTTGTAGTGACGCAAATGCATGTGTTGAGCTTAATTATCCTTCCTTGTAGCTACTTCATTACATGTTTTGTGCTTGCTTGTATGGAAATTTATGTATGTGTTAAATGAAATCATTGATGTGTCAAAACAAGACACAAATCAAAAGAAACAACATGAAGCCATAAAAACACTCGCCATCACAAACAGACATGGTGTACCTAATATCCCCTTATTCAATTTCGGGCGGATCTAGGACACAATCACCAAAAAATGATATCTTTATTAAACTGTGGAGTACATAATCGTGTAGCTTCACAACATCTTCATGGAATCAAAATTCCATAACGTCTTGGAAAAAAATTTCTTCAAACACTGACGCAACCCCCTACAACAATGAGCTTTCCCTTGAAAAAACTGATCACTCCAAATTTACAAAATATGCACCTTATTTCTCCACAAAATATTTCTCAAAATTACAAAATGTAATGCACCTTATCACTCCAAATTTTGTTTTTAAACATCACCCTTATGACAAAATTACAATCGTCACCCCAAATGTAAAAAAAAATTACCTTATCACACCATACAAAATGGTAACACACCTCCTTTCTCCACACCTTATTTCTCTAATTTTACAAAAAAAAGTTTACTATATCACTTAATCCTTATCACTCACAACTTATCTCTCCAAAAATATACCAAATTATAAATTTCAAAGAAAAACACACCTCTCTTTTAATTTGACCTTTGAATTCCTTTTAAAATCTACCAAAAAAAAAAAAAAAAATGATTTTAATAAATCGCCTTTAAACTATGCCTCAAATAAACGTTGCTTCTCTGTTATTGGCTCTATAGGTGCATCGAGAGCATGAGGGCTTGCGCTTGATACAAAACCTAGACAATCAATGCAACTGGTGGATTCGAGAAATTCGCCTTGGATTTTCTATCCGATCCACCTGAAATCTCAGTGACGGTAACAATAGATTTGATTCCAGTTTCACCGAAAATCGTTTCTTTCCTTCAACATTGATCCTTCCTGTTGAATGTTGGCTCCTCGACTTGGATGATGCTGTAAGGTTGACCGTCTTCAAATTTTGCAGCGTGCCATGGCAGCTTCTCCGACGGCTATTCCTAACGAAACGGCTAGTCTAGTTCCCTTTCTCGGCTTGCTATGGGCTGTAGGCATGAACTGGCTGCTCCATGCTTCTATGTTGGGAGTGGTCAATTGCTGACTATCCAGAGTGCCATAAGCTCATAAAATTCCAAAAGTGTGCCTTACCAAAGCACGTCCTTATTACTCGTTTACAAATAACTCTGCTTGTGCTATTATGAATAGAATCCAGTATGTGCAGTAGAACACAATTAAAATTTCCATCCAGTTGGAAATATTGAAAGAGGAATTGGGTAAGAAGTTAAGAACTCATTAAGTAATTCTAGTTAAAAGCATAGAAACAAATAGCCTAGAGTGAATTATTCTTCACCTTTCCAATCTTAAAACCTTAACTATGTTTAGGATCAGGTCTCAAGAAAAATGACGGTTGACCCTGTGTTTCTGCATGTGGAATGATCACGGTTCTGTTGTGTTTATGATGGAAGCCAATGTAGTGGTGCTTCAACGCTGTGCAAAACTCGAGTTGCATCGAGCCATCTTTAATGCATAACAGCATCCCTCCAGATGCCTTGAGCCACCTTCAATACTTGGCACCAACTGACAGAATGTCAAACCCCCGAATTTTCCATGTTCCAGATTCTGTCAATGGACCAGACTGCTCTATGAACAATGAATGACCATGATTTGATTCGATTGAGTGCATGTAGCGGGTCTTCGCCTTGCCGAGTGTGAATTCCACTTGTAAACTTCCCACAGTTAAAGCAATCTCTCTCCCTATACGATCACATGCACGAGAAAATATTTCACAACAGAACTCGTTAGATGATAGCACTCTCGTGGATGGAAAATTAGGGTATCGATCTCGTCGTCATTGATGTTGTATGAGTAGAGGGGATCAATGCCATGGATCTCGTTCTTCATCGTTTCACCAACTCCATTCACACTTGCATATTAGTGGAAGTGGAATTAGTATCCAAAGGTCATGCCATGATTATAAATTGTGGTAAGAATTACCGGTGTCCTGTTGTGTTGTGGCCAAAGAACCTCTTGAATAAGAAAGAAGAATTACAGTGTTCAATTGAAATCTAGCGGCATGAGTCACTGAATCTTCAAATTTTACAACTGGAGATAAATATAGAACTGCTGAAAAATGACAACAATGGAATTGGCTTCAAGGCAACCTTTCAGAGGTCGGATTTCACCTGCACTGGGCTTCTCATCACAATCACCAGCAGCAATATGCAAAAATCGACCTTGGTCACCTTTAACATCGTCCTACACACCATGGCATTCACATATATCAATGTTGGCCCTCTTTATCGGCTCCATGCACAGGCAAATCAAGCCGTGGACAAATCCACACTCAACAAAAAACACCCATACTACTATTCAAACCTTGAAAAATCCTTAGCTCTGATACCACATATTAAAAATCAAATAAACTCAAACAAGTACAGAAAATTCACATAAAAACTAGACACCAAATATTGGCGGAAAAGGCTTCAGCCTCACGGCTTCCTCACATATTTTTCTCATTATTAAAAGAATGTAATTTTACAATTAAATAGATGAGGAGACAGTGTCTCAAGATAGTACGTGCTATCTTGAACACCTTGTTGAGATAATTTATCAACCAAACACCCACCAATATAGAAGCTACCTAAACTAACTCCTATCTTAGAGGAACAACCCAAGAGTTAGGCACAAATTCCTAACTTGTAATATTTAATTAATTAATTTATTTTTGGATTTATTATTGTTTTCTAAGAGAGGCCAACACTAAATTGATTAAGGGACAAGGACTTGTAAAACTTATGGTTGACTCAAATTTCCAAGCTTTAGACATGAACATGGTTGATGTGTTAGAAGAAACTGAAGAATCTACAACACCATACATTGAAGAAATGTTTTTAAATTCATCTTGGTATGTTGATATTATTTATTTGCTTCTTTATATCAATGCTCCCCCTTCTTTGTCAAAAACCAAAGCTAGATTCTTAAAACAAAAAGCATTAAATTTTTTCATTTTAGATGGAATATTGTACTAGAAGAGTTTTGCTGGTTTGCTTCTTAAATGTTTTCTTGAAGATGATGCAGAAAAAATCATGCATGAATTACATGAAGGGGAATGTGGGGGTCACCTTTATTGGAAGGCCACAGCCAACAAGATCCTTAGAGTTGGCTACTATTAGCCTACCCTATTTTCTGATACTTACAAACTAGTCATGACTTGCCATAAATGTCAAATCTTTGCTGGCAAAAGAAAGATCCTACCTTTACCCTTGCACCACATTAGTGTTGAAGCCCCTTTTCAGCAGTGGGGTTTGGACTTCATAGGAGAGATCCATCCTACTTCATCTGCCCAACATAAGTGGATCCTCGCTACCACTGATTATTTCACCAAGTGGATAGAATCCATCCCTTCTAGAAATGCCACTGACTCAGTCGTCATCAAATTCCTTAAAACCAACATCTTGTCCAGGTTTGGTTGTCCTAAAAATATCATCACTGATAATGCTTCTGCCTTTTCATCTAAGAAAATGGTAGACTTTTGTTACAAATATCACATCACCCAGGGCCACTCCACTGCTTACTACCCACAAGGTAATGGACTAGCTGATTCCTCTAACAAGAGCTTGGTAAACATAATTAAGAAGCTCCTAGAACAAAATAAAAAAGCATGGCATAGCAAAATAGTGCATGCACTATGGGCTGATAGACTAACCACCATGAAATCTATTGGTATGTCTCCCTATCAACTAGCGTATCGAATGGATGTAGTTTTACCCACCTCTTTGGGAGTTCCAGTCATGAAGCTTCTTCAAGAAGTACAATAAGAAGAAAATGACATGCAGAGGAGGCTGAACCAAACCATTCATTTGTAGCAGTCAAGGGAGGAACTTTACAAAATGACACAAGCTATACAGGACAACATCAAGAAAATATTTGATAGGAGAACCAAAGCAAATGATTTCTAGATTGGAGACATGGTTCTAAAATGGGACTCTAGAAGGGAAGACAAGGGCAAACATGGCAAGTTTTAACATCTATGGAAAGGCCCTTACATCATTCAGTCAGTTAGAGGCAACAATGCTTTCTTTTTGCAAGAGCTTGATGGAACTGAAATGTTTTGGAGGTCCGGTAAATGGGAGGATGCTTAAACATTACTTTGGTCGATAAACCTAGTTTTTTTTCTCATTCATTTGTACATACCACAGTTTGATGAAAAGAAAAAATCACAAAAAAAATATAAAAAGAAAAGAGGGCAAAGTTTAAAAGAGAGGTACATCCCAATACCTAAAAAAAAAAAATAATGCTAAAAGTGTGCAAGTCTAAATGCCACTGCTTATTTCAAAAAAGCCTTGTTCAGTCATCCAGCCTAATCATGGCTGAACATGTTTTAAATTTATGGTTGATAAGTTAGTGAAAAGGAGTAGGTCACAATTTTCAGTTTTGACTTGTCAAAATATATATTAGGAATGAGAGATGCTGGTTCCACATGCCCAAATATTAACCAAAGAGGAAAATGGGAATGTTAAACAAATTATATATATTTCCCTCATGTTTCCTAAGCTTCATCTGTACAAAAATAACACTTGTGTGCAGCTTGTTTCAATGCCACAACTCATGGTGAGTTAGATTTCCTAATCCTGATTTACAGTGCTTTCAATTTCATGTTAGTAGGATAGAGAAATAAAGTTTTTCAAACAACTTAATCTTGACATATGAGTAGATTAGGTAGAAAATAAAAAGATTTCATTAGCCTAATCTGAACTCTTGGGAGAAATCAGGGTATAATTAGATAGTTTGATTTTTGTTTCCAAAAAGAGAAATTTCAAGGGTTTTCCAGTTCAAGTGCACGAAGAAAAAAATGTTAGGGAAGTAGATTGGGTAGGTAGAAATGATGCTGATATAAATCATGTCTTTTCAAATCTCAAAGATTACAGACTCAAAACAAACATTAGCAAATGAAGCAGGACACATCTGCCCAGTGAAAAGGCACTGGCCTCCAAAAGCCAGAAAAATCTAAAGTTATGAACACCTCCTGAGAAGGAGTTTCCCTCGCCAAGTGGAGCCACTATTAGTCATCCATAATTTTCACTATCTAAAAATGACTAAGTAGTGGTCCTAGATTTCTAGAAAAAAAATTCATAAACCTTGTGAGTTCTAGAAATCTCACTGCCTTCATTATCTTGAGATAAAACTTTCACTATTTTATCATCCTAAATAGTCATGACTGGCCCACCACTCTCGGAAGACCCATCATGGGCTCAAGCCATTTGTTTTAACCCTAACTTGTCAACCATTTTTTCACCATGTCTTGCCATTTGGCCCAAAACCTCTGTTTGATCACCTCCAAAATTCCCCACTACTACCCAAACCTACCAATCAAACAACCTTGTTGCCTCTTCCATAATATTCTCAAACACTGACTGTCTCTATAGGCCCTTTGGATAGTCAAGTATGTTGGACCTTAGGTTTTCGAATACAACAATCTTGGCATGGATACTATCTTACACTTGTGAGACCTAAATATAGATCTTAGTCCAAAGTCCAAATCCAAGAAAGCCCCATTAGGTCACCTAAGGTTTCACTCAGTCATAGGATGGATTTGGTGCCCTGCAAACTATGCTTTCATGTATGAAGAAATTGTGTTCAAAGAAGAATAAAATCAAGCAATTTGGCCCAAGATTGGTTAACAGTCATGCAAGAAAAGCCTCTTTAGCTTAAAAACACAAATATTAAAAGGGAAAACTTCCCTTGTTCATATTTTACAAACAAATGATCAGGGTTTCCATTAGCAAAAGGAGAGGTAAAGTAATGGGATGCAATTTTTACTAGGAGACATCCACAAGCAAGAAAAAGGAAGCAGGCCTATGTTTAAAATAGAAACAGGGTTTCTTTAGGGTTGTTGAAAAAAATAGTGGTGATAGGCAAGAAACCATCACAAAGGCCACAAAGGACAAAATCCACTGCAACTGCCATCAAATGCACATTGAAGATTGTTACAAAGTAATGAATAAGTTTTGAGAGGCTACAGAGAAACTTAGCAACACTCCTTGTCCTTTCTAAAAAGCCCTAAAAACCTAAGAGTTTCCACATATTGGCAAGACAAGTCAATTGAAGGTGACAAATCCTCCTTCTTAACAGCAGAGGGAATAAAAAGGATATCAGTTTAAAAGGGAGAAATGGAAAAAAAGGGGATAGGTTTGTTGTTTGTACAAAATGATAAAAAATCCAAGGACAAGTTCCTTTTCTTTAAAAAAGTGGACAAGAGTAGTCTTGATATCTTCAAGTAGATTAGCAATATTAAAGAGAAACTTGAGAGGCCCCCAGCAAACATAGAAAGGAAACTTTGTAAATCAAACACACCACTTGCAACACCAAACAGTCAAAAAGGCATAGTGGGAAAAGGTAAATAAACAAAAAACATTATCAAAGTGGGTTTAGACTTCTAAATTATTATTTTTTCAAAAAGGTTATAAGGGCTTTGAGCATACTACTCCTGCACCATTTGTCATCTCCAAAACCACATAGAGCCGTTGAGAAGAGATTGTGTCATTTTCTGAGTGAATTGGAGAAGTTTGCAGGTGTTACACTCCTGGGTCACTGTTACGCGCCTGGCTTACAGTATTACGCACAGGAGGGGTGGTCACAGTTTTATTTAACATTGCATTACACACCCAGCATCCGTTGTTACGCACCTGGCGTAGTGTAATGCACAAAGCCCAACAGTCTCCAGACTCAGGTGTTAGGCCCCTGCAGTGTTACGTACAGAGCCCGACAGGACCCTACTCAAGTGTTACGCCCCAGTGTTATGTTCTTGATGTTACGCCCTGGTGTTACGCTCTTGGTGTCACGCTCTCGGTGTTATGCTCTTGGTGTCATGCTCTCGGTGTTATGCTCTTGGTGTTACGCTCTTGCGGTTACGCTCCTGGCTGTTACGCATAGACAAAGCTCTTCTAAAAATGCTAAAGGGAGTCAAAAATTCAATTTTTCCTCACCCTCAAAGCCTCAGGAAAGGAAGAGAACAATTTTGGTGATTTTTTTACCTCCTAAAAACTCCATTTTTTAAGTAAAATCATATTGAAGGTCTCGAATGAACCAAATCCTAAGTTGCAGCACAATCAATTTCTAAAAATACCTTTGTTTAGGTTTGGAAAGAGGAAATTGTTATATACCAGAGGGGGGTGAGTGGCATCAATAAAGCCTCTAAAAACACTGAATATACCTTTTTAGACTTCCATCTTTCCTTCATTTTCTCAGCTCTACCCTCACTTCACTCCTTACAACCTCTTAACCCAAGAAGCCTTCAAACAGTTTTTAAAGAGCCCTTATTTTTCTGTGCTAAGAGAAATCAGCCACTATGTCTTAAACAAAAAGCCACACCAGCAATGATGATGTTCAAACACCTACCAAGCCTCAGTACAAATGAGTGAGGGAAAATAGATTTGAACCCTTAGATACAGTCCAGATTACATCCTCCCCTATGATCCTTTCAAGCTTTCAAGATGTAGGGTGTGTTCAATTTTGTGAAAAGATCAAACAAGTTGGCAGTCATCTAAAATTGACTAGGTTGTTTGCCTTTAGCTTAAAAAATCATCAAATTAACCTAGAAGGGTGAAATTTGAGCTCTCAGCTGAGATTATTTCAAAAGAAACCAGTATGCCAGACATTGGTGAAATATGGTTCAAACAAAATAAGTTGCAGTTGAGCTATTATGAGCCCTACCTGAAACCCAGCTACCAACATAATTGCAAGACTATTTTCCCTTTCTCCCACTTGTTAGAAAGGTATGTTGCACTAATGAAACAAATTATCAGGTATTTCACTTGTGAGGGGAGATATTCTAGGCTCTACTCATATCATATAAGGTTGCTAATGCACTTCACTAAATTCAAGATGATGACTCTACCATACTACCTTTTCCGAAGCATTGACAAAATGGCCTCACTTGTCAAGAAGAAAAGCTATGACCACCAAATGTCGAGCCTTTTTCATCACTCCCTCATCAAAATGATTGTCCTATACCAGCTAGAGAAGTAAGGAATATCTTGGGAAACGTTCATCTCACATGATGTGTTTACATACCCCCGGGCCTTCATCCAACAGAAATTGCCTTCCATTTCACAACCATCTACCTCCACACATACATCATCTCCCCATATGCCTTCTCCACAAAGAGTTTCACCTCTTACCTCTTCACCTAAATTTCCAAGTGAGGGGGCTAACAGTAGCCCTAGTGAAGAACAAATAGAAGGCAATAGTCAAGGGGAAACTGAGACAGATAATATGGACAAGAAGGGAGCAGTGGAGAAGAAGGTGATGAAGATGAAGAAAATAGTGAAGAGGAGGGGAGTAGCCATGAAGAAATCAGTGATGGAAATGATGGAATTAGTAAAGGCAGCCACAAAGATGAGAGCAGTGGGAAAAATGGTGAAGAGGAACAACAAAGTGATGAAGAAGAGTAGCCAGATAATGAGGAGGGGCAGGATGATGAGGGGGACAGCCATCAAAGTACACCAAACAGTCAAGAAAAGAGTTATGATAGTAATGATAGCAGTCATGACTGTCTTGACAAAAATCATTCCATGCATGACAAAGAAAATCAGAGTGAGGCAAGTGCAAAATATTCCAAGAAAAATAAAGGTTAAAATGATGATAGCACTGCCTTTCAAACTTCCATTGTTACCCCTCTCACATGCACATATCACAGAGGGAGAAGAAATGTGTTTACTGCCTCTAAAAGGAAAAGGGCCATCTCTTCTCAAACAGCCAAAACATTGGACAAAGGCAAAGAAAAAGTGGAAAAAGTTGAGCAGAAGGTACAGGTAATACGGAGCAAAAGGATCAAAAAAACTTCTCAAGGGACTCTTTTTGTTGATCTAGACAGTGATAATGAGGACCAAGGGATGAGTACTAAATTTCTCCTCTTAGAAAAGGATGCACAGCTTCAATAATGGGAAAAGGACTTTGAGAGGTCACAAAGAGTCATATACTATTATAAGCAGGAGCATAAACATTTCAAAGAGGTGAAGAGGGGCCTTGCCTTACAGAAGAAAATGGTCAAACACTATGCAAGGAAAAGCATGCTTGCCAATGCCAAACTAAAGCAAGCCCTCATGGAGCTAGAAGAGCTAAAAAGGACCAAAGTGCTTGATAGCCTCGGGATCTTGGCTGATGCTTCTCAGCAGGTATCCAAAACCCCTTGAGGGTTCTACACACCAATTTTGAGGAAAATCCAGAAACTTTTTGTTTTTTCCAAATTTTGACCCCTAGGAGCGCAACACCCTAGGTGTTACGCTCAAAATTAAGGCATCCTTAGCTGTTTAAATTTACATTTTTGGATTTTTCACAACACCAACAGTCTACCCACAAAATTTCAGGTCAATTGGCACATTTTTTCCCCCTCAAAAGGTCAAAAACACCTCAAATTTGACCTTTCTACCTCTTTTTCAGAGCAGGTGTTATGCACAAAGAAGTGTTGGGAGATTTAATTTTTGAGCAGGTAAATGGCATCCATTCAGCAAAAATCAAGTATTTTTTGAAAGTAGACTCATCAAGATTTCCAACGAGTCGTCACAAGGCCAAATCCTATGCCAGGAAGGGGTCCAAAACTCAGATACAACATAACCTATTTTCTGCTAAAAAGGTGTTATGCACAGGAGCAGCCTTTTGTCAAAAAAGTCGAAAAAACACACGGATTGATGGAAAAGGGGTTTTTTAGTATTTTCTTGGACAAATCACTCTTGTTTTGATTGGGGATTTATGTTTTGGTGTTCTTCATTTTTTTTCTTATCAACTATGTGTCTTGGGCCTTGCATGGTCATTGTTCGTGTCCCATGATTTGGCTGATTGGCAAGCCAAATGACAGTGTAACATCAAACCAAGCTTTGGAGCCCAAGGACCTAGCCTTCCTAGACTCAGAGAGGGCTCTCTCTATAAGTGTAAGGAATATCTGTGTGTTTGCTTATTGTGTTCTGATTTTAGGCTAGTTATGAAGTAAGTTTTTTGGTTTTTTTTAAGTTGTGAGGGATGAAACTGATCAAAGATATAAAATAGGTAACAAGATGTTAGATTAACTGGGCTATGGAGTCAAAAGGTCAAGAAGTTATTAGATGACGATACAAGGCTGTTGAAGGGCCGATTTGATTCAAGGTAGAAAGGATCTTTGGGCAAAATGGAGTAAATGTACATCAATTTTGTGAACAACAAAGAGTTTCAAGCATAACTAGTTCAATAGATAACATAAACATGGTAGGGCAAACCATTAATCATGCAAAATGTAACTACAAGCTAATCAATGCATAGAAATAAACATTCAAGCCATGCATAGAAGTATAAGACCCTCTAACTTTGGGAAATGGCTATCAGACTTTGGGGAAAACACTTAAGGAAGAAAAACAACTTAACTTACTATGCTAGAACACCTAAACACAGTACTTCAAATCATTGGGCACTTTGAACAACAGGATTTGCATAGTTTTAGGCAAAGGGCTAGATCGAAACTAGGCCTCCTTGGTTCAACAAGATGATAATCTAATCAGTCAAAGAGAAATTTCATGGATGGAACTATAACTAGCCATAGGTAAGCAGGGTGTACCGTAAGTCATACTTAGCATGTACAGAACTATGAATGAAACAAGCAACAATATCCTTAAGTTGTTAAAGAGCAGTTAAGAATTCTTTAATGCAACTAAGGAAGAAGAAAACATGAAAGCTATGAAGATTCAGGAAATTTGAGGTGCCTCCATGGGTATATCTCAAATTTTTTCTCTACTGATCTGTAGCAAGTAAGAAACATGTATTCATGAATGAAAACTAGAAGACAACAACAAAGCAAGAGACACTATACCATTCTACCAAGTCATGGAATCCATCAACAATCCTTCATCATTCATCCAAGAACATCCAAGAGGAAATCCAAAAGCATAACACAAGTATTTTATTCCAAAGCTCATATGACCATATATTGCTTCTCTTCTCAAGTTCAGCCCTGTTTTACAATGAAATCCTTTGGAATATATAGGCTCAAGTGAGGAAAACCTCATGGTTCAACTTGCATCCTCATTGGCCTAATCAAAATATCTAAACTTGTCCTTGAGGCTTTGCAAAGCCGAAGGCACAAAATATCCCATAAAATATCTAAAAAATGCTAAAAAAGGGAATTAAATTGACTTTGCATCATTTTCCAAGTGCAAAAATAGCTAAACGCACATTTGGAAAAAGCAGATTTTAGAGGTTCAAAAATTACAAAAATACTTCAAATTTTCATCAACAAAAGGTCTCCTGACTTGCCGGAAACATTTGGCAGCCTCCCCGGTGTCGAAATGAGGCTCATGATAGCTCGTTGGAAAGCTCTGAGTGTCTACTTTCTGGCGCAAATGAAATTTCCCCAATCTGATTCCTGGAAGTCCTCCAAATCTACACCTTTGTGTAAAAAACCAAAAATTACAGTCTGCTGATAGACCAGGCAGAGTGTGCAAAAAGAGAGCCTTTTTCGCCATTTCGGGGAAGAAAATGATCTCCAAATGTTTTGAAAATCGCTGAGGGTGTTCTCATGAAATTATGGCATCCAATGATACCATCCTTCTCTGTTTGGTCAATTTAGTGTGTCCTAAATTGCTGCATTTAATTTGTCAATCCGGGAATCGTAAGCTGATGAAGTGCGGCGCACTATATGTGCAAGATAACCTATTTCTTAACTTTTATCGTTTTTGGTCTTTCTAAGGTGAAATGGGAATTCTAAAATGAAAAACAAGTTTGGTTATATTTGTTCAAGGAAGTGATATCCCCTATAATGATTTACCAATCTTGAAACTTTAAAAGCAAATTGAAAATTACAATGAAAAGACTTGAAAGAAAGTAAAGGTGTACTGCTGAAATGAAAAGGTGCTGCTATTCTAATGAATCAAAACAGGAAACTAGTGAACATGAAAACCAAACTATTCTTGCTGCCAACTAAACACAAAAGAAACTATGCTTATGGAAATTCAAAATTGCAAACTATATGTGCAAGATAACTTATTCCTTAACTTTTTGTCGTTGTTGGTCTTTCTAAGGTGAAATGGAAATTCTAAAGTGAAAAACAAGCTTGGTTATATTTGTTCAAGGAAGTGATATCCCCTATAATGATTTACCAATCTTGAAACTTTAAAAGCAAATTGAAATTACAATGACAAAACTTAAAAGAAAGTAAAAGTGTACCGCTGAAATGAAAAGGTGCTGCTAATCTAATGAATCAAAACAGGAAACTAGTGAACATGAAAACTAAACTATTCTTGCTGCCAACTGAACACAAAAGAAACTATGCTTATGGAAATTCAAAATTGCAATGAAATAAATCTAAATCAGATTACATCAATTCATTTTCTGACCCTTCATCATTAGACCAGCTATGACTTGCGGAAGTAATCATAAATAACT
>CM076574.1:957266911-957414753 GCA_034641835.2 Pinus albicaulis
CAAAATAAATCTAAATCAGTTTGCATCAATTCATTTTCTGACCCTTCATCATTAGACCAGCTATGACTTGCGGAAGTAATCATAAACAACTTGTGTAACTGATTATTTAATTTACAGAAAGTAAACTAATACTAAACCATATACACATGATTCAATCCCTCGCCATCAGTCCAGCTGTGGCTTTCGGAGGCAACTGAAGATGTCATACATGATTTAATATATCTAAATTTGCAGAAAAGAAACTAATACTAAACTACACATTTCATAATGCAGTCCCTCACCATCGGTCCAGCTGTGGCTTTCGGAGGCAACTGAAGATGCTATGAGCAGCTTAATATATCTAAATTTGCAGAAAAGAAACTAATACTAAACTACACATTTCATAATGCAGTCCCTCACCATCAGTCCAGCTGTGGCTTTCGGAGGCAACTGAAGACACTATGAGCAACTTAATATATTTAAATTTAACTACTGAATCAGATAAACAAAACTGAAATGTACAAAGCAAGACTGAAGTTAAACAAATGCTATGAAAAGGAAACTAGCAGCAGAATAATGTTAGTCTCATATCATTAGCCAAAATACTATGAAAATGCCCCGGGCTGTCTACCTAAAACCTGCACAAGAAAACTGATCAGTGATTGACAATCATAAAAACATGAAAGACAAGAATGCAATGGAAATTATAGAAATGTATAAACAGAAATGAAACAACTACAAAATATGAACATGTAATGGATTATGATACAATGACTTTTTAAAGAAATGAAATGAGAAATATATACATTAATACACAGAACCTTAGCTGAGCAGGGGCCCTCTACACAGCTTTGGTAATGATCCTCAAACACGAATTAAGTTGAAAAACAGAGTTTTCTCATATTAAAAAGCAGTTCATTACAGACTGGTAGTATTACGGCTCAAGGTAGCGTAATCACTACAAAGCAAACATAACAGAGTACGCACATCAACTATCAACTAACAACTAACTCTACGTGCGTATGCAAACGCTCTATATAAAACAATAAACTGTAACTGTCTCCTGAAGTTTATGATAGCAGCCAGCACGTAGACCACTACGGCCATGGATATAGGAGTATGGCCATGTTGGAAAACGGATCTATGGAAGGTGGATGCTTGATTTCAACTCCAGAACTTTGCACAGATGTCAATTAACCTCCGCAAGCTTAGAAACGGCCGTATGGATGTTTATATGCCACGAAACAGAGTCCAGCCGACATGAAACTCCATAGTTGACTTCCACGTGGATGGCTTTGACCGCGGCTTCCTTTGACAAATTTACTTGAACCAATAGGACACGAACCATGTCCTCGTCATTCCTAGCCTGCCCATGTGGCTCGTTTCCTTTGTAGACACCTGTAGCATAGATTTCCACAAAATAGCTGCGGAAAGTTGCAGCAGCTGCGGAAAGTGGCAAGTTTCCGCAGTTGTATGAACAAAATCTAGATCAAATAGAAAACACAAAAACATAATTAAAAACCATGTTAGGTACCCTTTTGCACATGATATTGACAATTTTGGAGGTTTAGGTGAGTGAAAAAGATATGGAAAAGTGTATGGAAAAGAGGCAAATTCGGGACTGAACATACCCCCACTGTGAAGGTGTTGCATGTCCTCATGCAACCAAAATTTTGATACTCTTTGTTCAATTCATGTGCCTTGATACTTCAGCCAGCACATCTAACCCCCTTATCTTCTTCTTTGGTACTGCCATCATTCTGGGTTTCTTCATTAAGCACCTGAATTTGATATTCACAAGTGCTCTGCTCAATTTTTGGCATTTCCTTTTTAACTTCTTATTCTTCTTTTGCCAAATACCCAAATGTAACATAGTATTGTCATGGATGATCTTGTCTAGTTTGCCTTGTTCTTTCAGTGTTTCATTTTCATTTTTGATATGCCGATTCAAAAGCTCAAGCTCAAAAATTTCCTGTTTTAATGACTGAACTAAATCATCCTGCAATGTATGAGGCTGGATGGAAGAGGTACTTGGACCTGTGGTTGCCTTCTCCAAGGACTCTATATAGTCATATACCATTTGCTGCTTGGGGTCTACTTCCGGTGTCTTTTTCATTGGGCTGTCCCCAAAGTGCTGCAAGGGAGAATTATGTTCAAAATCTGGACGAGGAGAACTTACATCAATATTTTGCTGAGAATAAGATGGAGTATGCTCATTGTCTGATTGGGAGTGAAAGGAGTCAGGTTCACTAACTGACTGAAATGGACTATGGTCAGTTGGAGACTGTTCAGATGTCTCCTCACCCAAATCAATGCAATGAGGACCTTTAATTTGTGTTTTTTCTCAATTTTCCCTTAAGCCTGCTGCTTCTCCTCACATGCTGTGGTACACTACTCTTTTGTTCTTGTTTTCCTGTCTCTGCCTTCTTGGATAGAGATGACTGTTTTTGAAGAAAAACTAATCTTTCAGATAGAATTTGGTGATCTTCTTCTTCAGAAGAAGGAGTTTTATGGAAAGCCTCAATAATTTCTTTCCCTTTTGGTATTATTGGCTTCTTAGTTTTGATTTCCTTCTTCTTCCTTTTTACCAATCTCTCTTCCCTATCAGTTTTCTTCATAATAGTAGTAGAAGTATTTTGGATTTCATCTACTGTTCTTTTCCTTCTACTTCTTTTTGCTGTGCTAGCTGCGGAAATTTCCTGTGTAGGAGCAACTTGGGTTTCAACATTCATTTTCTTTCTTCTACTCCTTCTAATTGAACTTCCTTCAGGAATTTCCTGAGGCTCTTCAAAGAAGTTTCTAACTAGGAATTGTTCCCATGTATCTTTTCTTTCTTTTAGCTCCTTTTCAATCAGAATTTTTATAAGGCCATGGTGATATAAATGAGGCTCTACATCTCCTAGGTGTTTTTGCACAGTCACAGCCATTTTCTTCAAGCTATTGAATAGGAAATAAGGAAGATTGAGAGTTTGGTTTTCAAAAAAATTCATCAATAGCCTAGTATGATACATGTACATAGAGCCAAAACGGCCTTCACATGTAATAAATTTCTGAACAATGAGTAGTAAAGTGGCCCATTCATCTTTTATTGCATGTACAGGGATTCCTCTTTTGAAAACAGTGATATCCATACCTTGATTTCGGAGGATTGTTCTCCATGCCTCATCACTGATACTTTTATTTTTGAACCAACGTTCTCCTTCCTGAAGAAGCTCTGTGGTTGTTGCTATTGATGCTTCATTGACCAAAAACTTGAGGTCTCCCACTTCTGCTTCCGAGCCATCAAATGATCTTGCAAACGCTTTTGTAACTTCTCTGTGGTAACCCCTGAATTTCTGAATAAAACGCAGCCATTTAGCTTTTCTCAACATCTCTTTTGCTTGTGGATATCCCTCTATAAATTTCGGTCCTTCCGGCTCCGCCCTTAATAATTTTCCCATTTTACTTCTCTGTGCTTCACAGGCTTGCCTCTGTGAGGGTTTAAGTGAAAATGGAACGATGGAATACACAGAATCGAGCACAATACTGTGGGGATGTTATCATAAAATGGAAATGAGCACCATAAACAGAATGGAGTAAGACTGTGGGTAGATATACGGGAGTGAGAGTGAGCAAAAGGAACGAAATGGAGTGAAACGGGGAGTGAGAATGAGTAGAGTGGGGTTTTGTAAACACGACAGAGACACGACAAAGAGGTTAACAAAGTATAATGCATTCGGCCGCGTTTTGAATTTTGGTGGTTGTGTAATAAATATGAACACGTTTCAATCAATGATTATGAAGTTATGCGGCTTGTAAGAGTCCTTTGTCAACTCAAATACGTCTCATTATCTACGGTGGGATATTTGAACATGAGTGAGAATCGGAATTTCAATGATGAAACCGTTTGTGAATAAATGCAAGAGGATAACATGGAGATCGTGGAAGGTTACGGGATTGTCAATATAATCATTGCGCGTTATGGGTAGAGCTCATAGTTTAAAATTATATAAAAATGTGTTTTTCAATACTATTTGAAATAAACTTTATTCATACCTTTGGAATCCTTGCTTTTGCCCTTGGTCTTCAACTGATTGATCTTCATTAGTGTCTTGAATATTCCATTGATCCTCTCCTGCATTTTATTTCATGATTTTATGAAAACAACAACTAACTGTACATTCTTTTTGAAAACATAGTAGTAGCAGCTGCGGAATCTGCTTCTGGCTGCGGAAACTGGAGTCAGCTGCGGAAACAGATGTCAGCTGCGGAAACTGACACAGCTATTACTTGGCTGAAATAGAAATGAACAAATGACAAATGACCAAGTGGAAATGGTCATAAAAAGATTTTTATTGATGGAATGGATGAAATGAAGTGGAATGAAGTGAAATGAAATGAAATGAAATGAAATGAAGTGGAATGAAATGGAGTGAGTGGTGAGATGAAATGAAATGAAAGACAGATTTTTTTTTGGAAAATATAGAGTGTCAGGTGTCCCTGATTTTCACCCCATATTTTCTGTATAAGACTGCCAATCAATGATTGGTTTTCAGGCTTATACCATTTTTTCTTCTTCTTCTTCTTTTTTTTTTTTTTTTAAACTTGAAAAACAAAAGCTAGCTTGGTAGAGAAGAAGGATTCTTCTGTACCAGCCTGATTGCAGAACTTTCTTGAAACAACTTGACAAAATCCTCTTTAGAGAGTGGCTTATGATAAACTTTCAATCTACGGCCATTCACTAAAAGAGGAGTTTGAAACTCATCAATGGTCTTGATTCTTACAGCTCCATTGTTAAAGATCTTGTCAATCTCATATGGCCCAAGCCAATGAGTCTGAAATTTCCCTTGAAAATATTTAAACTTGGAGTCAAATAACACTGCCCAATCTCCTTCTTGAAACTTCTTCTCTTTGATATATTTGTCATGCCATTTAGTTCTTTGATATTGAACTAGATCAGTTCTTAGAATTGCTTCTTGTCTGATCTCATCTAGCTCATTCAATTGCTCCATTCTATGCTTTTGGGCTTCTGATAAGTCCATCCCCAACTGAACTGCTATCTTGAAGGTCTTGACTTGGAACTCAATGGGGAGCAAGACTTCTTTCCCATAAACAAGTTCATAGGAAGAATGTCCTGTTGTATTCCTCCATGTAGTTCTGTAGGCCCACAAGGCTTCTGGAAGCCTTTCTGCCCAATCTCTTCTATGTAGATGAACAGTTTTGGTGATGATACTTTCAAGAACTTTGTTTGTGGACTCCACTTGGCCATTTTCTTGTGGATGGTAAGGAGTAGATCTTCTGTGCTTGATTTTGTATTCTACCATCAACTTCTCCACCAAATTGGATGTGAATTGGCTCCCCTGATCTGTTACAATTTCTCTTGGAATACCAAAGCGAGTAAAAATATCCTCATAAAGAAAATGAACAACTGAATTTTCAGTAGCAGATACTAATGCTTTAGCTTCTACCCATTTAGTAACATAATCAGTACAAACCAATATATACTTCTTTTGCTTAGATGGTGGATTAATCGGTCCAATGAAATCTAAAGCCCATTTTTCAAAGGGTTCAATGAGTACCTGTGTTTGCAATGGCATTTCATTTGAAAGGGTAGGTTTCCCTACTCTTTGGCGGCTATCACACCTTTTGACATATTGTTTTGCATCTTTGAAGAGAGAAGGCCAATAATATCCCAAGGAAAGGATTTTATAGGCCGTCCTTTTGTCCGCAAAGTGTCTGCCGCATGGTTCATCATGACATGCCTTAAGAATATCAGGCCTTTCATCTTCCCTGACACATCTTCTGATCACAAGATCTGGCCCTGTTTTAAACAATTAGTTAGAAATCCATGAATATCTTGAACTCTCCTGAATAATTTTTCGTTTTTCTCTTGGAAATAAATGTGAAGGTAGTTTCCCTGTAACCAAATAGTTAGCAATATCTGCATACCAAGGGGTCTTAATAGTTACTGCAAACAAATATTCATCGGGAAACTTATCTTCTACAGGAGAATCTTCTTTAGTATTTTGAATTCTAGACAAGAAATCAGCTACTGTATTCTGTTTTCCTGGTCTATCCAACACAGTAATATTGAATTATTGCAAAAGTAAAAGCCATCTTGTCACTCTGCCATTAGTAACAGGTTTGTTCATCAAATATCTAATTGCAGAATGGTCAGTATGAATAAAAGTTTCATAGCCTGTTATGTAATGTCTAAACTTATTAATTGCATGAACAATAGCTAAGAACTCTTTTTCAGTCACAGTATAGTTCAACTCTGTGGGAGTCAAATTTTTACTGGTGTAATAAATGGCATAAGGAATTAAATCTTTTTGACACAACACAGCTCCAAGAGCTGTATCTGAAGCATCTGTAGAAATATGGAAAGGAAGTTTCCAATTTGGTCCTCTCAAGATAGGTGCTTCAGATATTCTTATTTTCAAAGTTTCAAAAGCTGATTGACAATCAGGATCCCATTTAAATTCACAGTCTTTTGTAAGCAATTTGAAGAGTGGAGATGCTATTTTAGTGAAGTTTTCTATAAATGTTCTATAGTAACCAGTAAATCCTAGAAAACTTCTAACATCTCTTTGACAATTTGGAATAGGAAACTTGGAGATGACTTCAACTTTTGATCTATCAACCTTAATTCCATCTCCTGAAATATGATGTCCTAAAACAATCCCTTCAGTAAACATCATAAAGCATTTTTCATGGCTTAATGAAAGGCTTGTTTCTTTACATCTTATGAGAACTTTTTCAAATTTTCTAATGCCTCTTCAAATGAATTACCATAAACTGTAAAATCATCCATATAAACCTCTACACAATCATGGATTAGATCAGAAAAAATTCCTAGTACTGCTCTTTGGAATGTTGCTGGTGCATTACATAACCCAAAAGGAAGCACTCGGTAGGCAAAAGTTCCCCATGGACAAGTAAATGTGGTCTTATCTTTATCTTCAGGTGCTACCTGAATTTGATTATAGCCACTAAAACCATCCAAAAATGAAAAGTACTTTTTACCTGCTAATGTATCTAATACTTGATCAATAAAAGGCAAAGGAAAGTGATCCTTCAAAGTTGCTTTGTTCAACTCCCTGTAATCAATGCATACTCTCCATTTACCATTCTTTTTAGGTACTATAACCAAAGGAGAAACCCATCGGCTATCTGAAGTTGGATAAATGAAGTTTACATTGAGAAGTTTTTGGAGCTCTTCTTTCACTATCTCCCTAAGATTTGGATTCATCCTTCTTTGAGGTTGTCTGATTGGTCTACTGTTTTCCTCAATATAGATATGATGGATGCAAGTCTTAGGATCAATACCCCTCATGTCAGTATACTCCCATGCAAATGCAGTAGAATGTTTTTGCAAGATTCTTGTTAGTTCTTCTTGTTGTGACTTCTCCAGATGTTTATTGATATTCAATGTCTTTTCTGGAAAAATCTCAATAGCAGAATTACCAAACTCTTCCATAGAGTAGAGAGACATTTGTCTTGATGATAAATATTCTATGTCAGATTCCAATTGAAATTGTGTGGGGTCATATTCTGAAGTTATCTCAAAATTTTCTAATGTGTTCAGAATTTGACTATCCTCACTAATTTCAGAAATGGTAAAGACAGGTTGTATAGTATTCTCATCATCGACCCATTCATTGTCTCCTATTTCTGTAATTTCTCTTGCGGGAGGATACAAATTGAATTTCTTTGTCGAATTACCATTAGAAATGTACATGTCTCCAGATCTACAACTAATAAAAGCATCAGCTGTGGCCAGCCAAGGTCTTCCTAAGATAATTGGATGTCCTCCTAGATTACTTTTAGGAGTCAAAATCATAAAGTCTACTGGATATTCCCAAGAATCTAAGGAGACTGAAATATCTTCTAATACACCATCTGGTTTAATAACCGATCGATCTGCAAGTTGCAATAAAGTAGGTGTAAAAAGAAGGTTAGGAAATTTTAACTGTTCCATAGTCTGTCTACTCATAATGTTGATAGCAGCCCCTAAGTCAATCAATGTGTTTGGAATTTCTATCCCATTTATATGTGTCTTGACAATTGGACTTCCAGGATCTACATACTTCTGCATGGCAATTTTTCCCATCATAATGTCTGCAATCTTTCCTACCCGGTGGATTCTTCTTGTGTCCTTTAGCTTTCTTCCTGGTCTTTTGAAACTCAACTCCTTTATGGTTTTTGCTAGAATAGGAATTTCTCGAATGGCTTGTAGCAATGGAATCTTGATACAAACATTCTTCAATTCATCTAGAAAGTCATAGTTAGGCAACAAGATTTGTTTTTCCATCCCCTTATCAATTTGTAGTCTTTCCGGAAAAGGAGGTGTAGATGAAGATACAGGTTGCTCAACTATAGGAGTTGTGGATGTTAGCTTTTCTTTTTCTTTTTGAATTTTTGAATTTTGAAGATATTCTTCCTCAGAACCCTTATTGACTTGAAGAGAGTCCTCCTCAGAGGTATCTTGCTCTTGAATATCTATAGAAGGTTTTTCTAAAACTCTACCAGATCTGAGTTGTACATCGTTGAGAGGAACAATCATGTAGGTAGGAAATTGTTGTCCTTCTACCATATAAGTAGTTTGAGGATTCTTATTGTTAGGATTTGGCAATGGCTGAGCTGGAAGTTGATTTGTCTTCTGTTGGTATGGGAGCATGAGTTGAGGATTTGTATTTTATTGAGAAGGTTGTTGTTGTGGAAATGGCAATGAAAGTTGTGAATTTTGGCTTGGAAATTGTGGAGCTTGTTGATTTTGAAAAGATGGAGGATATTGATAAAATTGAGCAAATCTCCCATAAGGATTTTGCATCCCTTGTACCCATGGCTGATATGAATTTTGATGTTGGGGCCAATTTTGTTGCCAAGGAGTCCAATTTGGTGGGGTTTGAAGATTCATAGGGTTATTAAACCCTTGAGATTGTTATCCCTGCCAAGGTCTCCTTGCGACAAAACAGAGAGATTCTACTGAATTTGGATCTTCTTGAAAAACAGCTTTGAGTCCAGGGATTGAAGGACAATCCTTGATCTCATGATTTTCTGAGCAAATCATACATGTTTCTACAAATTTTGCATCCAAGGGACATTCCCTTAAAGCATGTTTCTTTCTACATTTCGGACAAAAGATGGCTAAAGCATCTATTTCTGCTTTCTGCTTGTTTTGGATTTTAAGGGTGTCTAGTTGTTCACTAAGGCTCCCTAAGATATCAGTTTTGAACTCATCAAGCATATTACCAATCTCTGCCCTACTTACCGATCCAGTTGCAGATTTGTTAGCCCTAATAAGAGAAGAATCCCTAGGCCCTTTTCCAGTTTTAGATTTTCCTCTTGAGAGATGGATACATAGTTCTGTTATGTCATGAAATGGAAGGTGAGATATGTCTCCTTTCCCCATCATGTTTAAAATTTCTATCCATTCATCTCTAATGGCTTTTAATAGGAGGGCTTTCAAGGTTTCATTATCTAAGTTGCTCATCTTTGCTCTTTTCAAGTTGTATTGAAATCTTTCAATTAAGTCTTCCAAATTTTCATCTTCTTTTTGCATCATTTTGAATACCTCATCCTTGTGATTGGTGGGCATACAATAATCCAAGTATCTCTCCAAAAATGTTTGTTTCATATCATTCCAAGTCCTGATAGATTGAGTGGCTAATCCCATGAACCATTTCAAAGCAGATCCCTTCAAAGTTGAAGGAAATAGTTTGAGTTTTTTAGAATCTTCCATATAGTCATAAGTTCGGCACACTACTTCAAACTCAAACAGAAATGTTTCAGGATCCTCACTTCGTAATCCATAAAAGTTAGGGAGAACAGATGGTGAAATATTTTTCATTGTTGCGTGAGTTTCCTCATCAACTATAGGGAATCCAAGCAGATTGTCCCTATTTCTACCGTTATTTCCTTCACCATTGTTATCTTCATTATCTCCTCCTCCTCTACCTCCACCTCTATTTATTACTTCCTCTGCCATGATAGTTTCTTTAGAGTCCTTATAGTCTTCTAGTTCTTCTACCAAGGAAGGATGAGAGAAAGTTTCTTTGTTTTCTAAGTGGGTTTTAGTAGGTGGTATAGGAGAATCCTCTAATTCAGCTGTTCCTTGACTTCCAAAAATCTTAAGGCTAGGGGTAGATGGTGGTGAATCGGGTCTATGCCTTGAAGAAGATGGAGTTGTGAAAATCGAACTCTTGGCTTTAGCTATAAACCTTCCCCTAGAATCTCTTGCTCTATGCATGTCATTTTTATTTTTATTTTTAAAAAAAGTTGGGCTAATAATTCTCTTTCTGATCTTCCAGATCACACTAGGTGCAAGAAGAGAGCATACTTAAGAAATTACTAAACCAATAACTCTCTTTACTGATCCTCCAGATCACACTAGGTGCAAGAGGAGAGCATACTTCAAGAAGTTATCAAGTTTTCCCTTCTTTTATGATTTTATGTTTTTTTTTTTAAGAAATTGGCTACCTAGTTACACTTCCCCGGCAGCGGCGCCAAAATGTTTGGTCAATTTAGTGTGTCCTAAATTGCTGCATTTAATTTGTCAATCCGGGAATCGTAAGCTGATGAAGTGCGGCGCACTATATGTGCAAGATAACCTATTTCTTAACTTTTGTCATTTTTTTTTTATCTTCCTAAAGTAAAATGGAAATTCTAAAATGAAAAACAAGTTTGGTTATATTTTTTCAAGGAAGTGATATCCCCTATAATGATTTACCAATCTTGAAACTTTAAAAGCAAATTGAAATTACAATGACAAGACTTGAAAGAAAGTAAAAGTGTACTGCTGAAATGAAAAGGTGTTGCTAATCTAATGAATCAAAACAGTAAACTAGTGAACATGAAAACCAAACTATTCTTGCTGCCAACTAAACACAAAAGAAACTATGCTTAAGAAAATTCAAAATTGCAACAAAATAAATCTAAATCAGATTACATCAATTCATTTTCTGACCCTTCATCATTAGACCAGCTATGATTTTTGGAAGTAATCATAAACAACTTGTGTAACTGATATTTAATTTGCAGAAAGTAAACTAATACTAAACCATACACTCATGATTCAATCCCTCGCCATCAGTCCAGCTGTGGCTTTCGGAGGCAACCGAAGATGTCATGCATGATTTAATATATCTAAATTTGCAGAAAAGAAACTAATACTAAACTACACATTTCGTAATGCAGTCCCTCACCATCAGTCCAGCTGTGGCTTTCGGAGGCAACTGAAGACGCTATGAGCAGCTTAATATATCTAATTTTGCAGAAAAGAAACTAATACTAAACTACACATTTCATCATGCAGTCCCTCACCATCAGTCCAGCTGTGGCTTTCGGAGGCAACTTAAGACACTATGAGCAGCTTAATATATTTAAATTTAACTACTGAATCAGATAAACAAAACTGAAATGTACAAAGCAAAACTGAAGTTAAACAAAAGCTATGAAAAGCAAAACTAGCAGCAGAATAATGTTAGTTTCATATCATTAGACAAAATACTATGAAAATGCCCGGGCTGTCTACCTAAAACCTGCACAAGAAAACTGATCAGTGATTGACAATCATAAAAACATGAAAGACAGGAATGCAATGGAAATTATAGAAATGTATTAACAGAAATGAAACAACTACAAAATATGAACATGTAATGGATTATGATACAATGACTTTTTAAAGAAATGAAATGAAAAATATATACATTAATACACAGAACCTTGGCTGAGCAGGGGCCCTCTACACAGCTTTGGTACGATCCTTAAACACGAATTAAGTTGTAAAACAGAGTTTTCTCATATTAAAAAGCAGTTCATTACAGACTGGTAGTATTACGGCTCAAGGCAGCGTAATCACTACAAAGCAAACATAACAGAGTACTCACATCAACTATCAACTAACAACTCAACTACTAACTCTACATGCGTATGCAAACGCTCTATATAAAACAATAAACTGTAACTGTCTCCTGAAGTTTATGATAGCAGCCAGCACGTAGATCACTACGGCCACGGATATAGGAGTATGGCCATGTTGGAAAACGGATCTATGGAAGGTGGATGCTTGATTTCAACTCCAGAACTTTGCACAGATGTAAATTAACCTCCGCAAGCTTAGAAACGGCCGTATGGATGTTTATATGCCACGAAACAGATTCCAGCCGACATGAAACTCCATAGTTGACTTCCACGTGGATGGCTTTGACCGCGGCTTCCTTTGACAAATTTACTTGAACCAATAGGACACGAACCATGTCCTCGTCATTCCTAGCCTGCCCATGTGGCTCGTTTCCCTTGTAGACACCTGTAGCATATAATTCCACAAAATAGCTGCGGAAAGTTGCAGCAGTTGCGGAAAGTGGCAAGTTTCCGCAGCTGTATGAACAAAATCTAAATCAAATAGAAAACACAAAAACATAATTAAAAACCATGTTAGATACCCTTTTGCACATGATATTGACAATTTTGGAGGTTTAGGTGAGTGAAAAAGATATGGAAAAGTGTGTGGAAAAAAGGCAAATTCGGGACTCAACATTGACAATTTTGGAGGTTTAGGTGAGTGAAAAAGATATGGAAAAGTGTATGGAAAAGAGGCAAATTCGGGACTCAACATCCTCCTTTGACGAATCCCCAAAATGAAATGGCGAATTTCATGAGTTTTGACAAAAAACTCAAAAATGCCAAAAAACCAAAGTATGTAAAAATTTGCCCAAAATCGACGTGTATGACCCTCAAGGGTCCCTAGCAACATGTTCTGAAGCATAAGCCAAAATATGAAGTCCTGATGTGTCTTTACTCACTTTCCGTGCCGGGCGCTTCTGCAAAACCAAGATGCCTCAAAGTCTTTGAAATGCCTTTTTAAACCAAACTCTGTCAATCCACTATTTTAATCAGGAAACAATGTTTTTTGGATGCTTGTGCAAAATGCTCCCTTTCAATATAAAACCCTTTCTCCTTTAAAATGTGGCCTTCCCAACCTTTGATATGTAATTCAACCAGCAAACCCTCTTAAGAGGAAAAAACACAGTGAAAAGAAGATACACAGTCAAAGTGAAATTGTTGTGCGTTGTGATAGGGTTACCTTGCCCTTTGAAGTTTTAAGGTCAAAAACATATTCTTGTGTCTTTGACTGAGGTAAACTTCTCAATTTCAAAATCCTGCCCTTGTCTTAGTATGCAAATCAATTAACAAGTTCACACCATATATACAGTCACCTTTAGTGCAGACATCCAGTCAATTTCACTGTTTATAGAACAAATGCGACAAATCTTTAAAATGTTTCAAAAGTTTCAACAAAAGGCTATAGGAATTTTATCTTTCAAACAATCAAGGCTCCCTTTTCAATATAGAACCCCTGTCCTTCTAGAAAAATTCCTTTGCACCCTCTGAAATATCAACTTTACAAATGAGCTTGAAGAACAACAAGATAATTAAGTAGTATACACAGCCAACAACTATCTTTTCTGTGGTTGGTAAGGGTAACCTACCCTTTGATGTTTTGAAGATATAAGATACCCTTGTCCTTTGAAGAGGCAAGGTGAAAACACAGTTTTGAGTTCAAGACCCTTTTCCTTGTAGGCACTTTATCAGCATATCCAACACTCTACCACAGTTTTAAATAACAAATATCCACACAGTAAAAAACACTGTTTACATATATGGAGACAGGGTTTAAAAATGTTTCTGTACTGTGGTATCAAAAACCTGTAACAGTTCCATGTCGGGAAGCTCCTCTTTATACTCTATTGTCTTCATACAAGGTTTGACTGAAACACCTTCAACTGACCACACTGTTTGTTTACCAAGGACTGACTGTTTGGAGGGTATTTATAGGTTTTTTAAACACTAAGGAGGAACCACCTTTTTGGATATGCTTTCTGCTGGTGAATCTAAGCTATTTCAAACTCGGATTTTGAAATAAAATACCCTATTTCTCTTTTAACATAGTCACTTAGCATAACTTGTTTCAAACCTGATTTCTTTGGCCCCAAACATTATCTAACAAACGTGAATTCAAGGGGGAGCTGTGCAAAGTGCCTCAAAACATGATGAAGAACATTTTTCGTGAGTCGAAATCACCTTGGAGGGAGTTTGAAGGCGTTTTGGAGGCCGAAATATATGCGCGGCACTCTTAGGAGGAAGAACGCTGCGCAAGATTGGGTTGTCGGGTCGATGTCGGGCGCCCATGACCCACGGCTACAGGAATGCCGCGCGCGGCTACAGGGGCGCCGTGCGCCTTTGTTGCGCAATGCAAAAACTTTATCCAGGAGCACCGCACGCTCCTACAGGAGTGCCGCGCGGCGCAAATAACCTGAAAACTTTAAAAAATTGGTTTGAAAACTTCGTTCACCGCTTGGAAACTGCAGAGGAATGGCTCGATCTTGCTTGGGAATTTGAAAATGAATTTGCCACTTCGATTTACTCCTTTGAAACAGCGAAAGCCCCAATGGTCACTTGCACAATGAAATCAAATTTCCTTGGTTATTCTCTTAAGGGTTTCGAAGGTTATGCTTTTCGGAAACAATGCTTGGACTTGTTTTCTTTTGAAACCTGAATGATATAGCCTGCATTTGAGAGGGGTCTATCCTTTTGAGATGATGTTGGCAGCATGTCCTTCACGCTCTTAAACCATGTTAATATGTACCAACCTTTTTATAACAAGCAAACCTATTTTGAAAAGGTCAAAACTATTTTCACTCATGCATATAGATTTGAAAAGGTGATTTCTGCTAATATTGTCCCTTTGGTGATAATTTAGCACAGAAGCTCCAACTTTGGATAATACCTCAATAACATTTAGACCATCCTCTGCCACTTGTTAACACTTTTGGCGATATTTATGTAAAATCTACTCTGAATCTGTTAAAAAGTATTAAAAAACTGCTTTGTCTTTTTGAAAGGAGAGGGCTTATCTTTGTAACTTGGTTTGACAATTTCTGCCTCCAAGTGCTTCATCAATTTTTCTCCAACTGTAGGTGCCAAAAAATTTGCTGCATTTATTCAGACTTTGCCATTTTCTGTTGATCAAGGAGGGCGCTGCTTCTAACACACTTTCTCTGCTCAAAACAGGTGTCTCTTGATCTTTAACTAAATGAAGACGTATATTTGTCTCAAGCTTTCCAAAAAATAACAGTATGTCAAAGCACCCCTTTTGCATATTATGAACAATAGTTTCAATTGTAATGCCTCTTGAGGAGATCAAACCAGATTTTCTGTGTTAGCTATGATAAGCAGATTTGAAAAGGCACCTGTTTATAAATGGAGTTGCTTTTATGTGGAAATGATGACATGCCTGATTTTTCTCTATGTTTATCTAGAAACCATAGACTATATTCCACAACCCAACAGAAACATAAGAGTACACAGAGGTCTTTTTTACTGAAGTGTCTTCTTGCTCAGCACTGATTTGAGCCATTCATACTAGCACTCCTGCAGAGATGTTTTGTTACAATAGCTTTGATCAATGGAGTCTCTTCTTGTTGCACCATGATGATGATGCCTGAAACTTCAATTGATCTTCTTTATTAGGACATAAGACCTAAAAACTCTGCTTTCTCTTGATTTGAACATTTCTGATCTTAGCCCTGTTTTTGATCATCACTTTCCCTTGGAAACCTTTAGTTACTATTTCACTGTTTATTAAAAACAAACCTGTCTTACAGTCAGTTTGAAATCCTTTAAGTCAACATCGGCCATCTCCCTCTACTTGTAGATGAAGGAGGCGCCTTAACCCTCTGCTTATAGATGAAGGAGGTTCTTGGCCATGAAAAATTTACAAGTCTGTTTGACAGTGTTGTCTTTCTTCTACTGTGTTATCATGCTGAATGAAGCTGCAAGATCTTGATGAGTAACTCTTTGTCCTGCAATTGCATCTTAGGCTCATGTTCACATTGAGAAGCAGCTGTCTTCTCATGTGGAGCCAAGAATTTTCTTCTAAGGAGCTGGCATGTTTCCTGCGCTTGTAAAATCCATAAACAGTGTAAAACACCTAATAATCAGCTTGAGACTGTGGTCTATGCATTGCTGAGACTTAGGGGCGTGTAAGTGGCGCAAATTAGGGCTGTGACTAACTTCATTAGCAGAGTGGAAGGTTGGTTGTGACTGTTCTTTAGCAGATGGAGGTCTTTTGGCTCTTTGATGGTTGCCAAGGGTGAAATGCCTTAAAGCGCCACTTCCTAACTTAGGGGAGGTTTTCTGAACAGATTTGGATTGTCTCTTTAGAGCTGATGGGCAGACTAGTATGGCTGAGGCAAGGTAGGATTTGATGATGGGGTTTCATCTCATCATGGGCGGACTGAAAAGGTAGGAGAGCAAAAATTTTTTATGGGTGTTTTCCCAGCTGGAAAATTTGACAAATTTTCAGATCGGCTGTTGGAAAACTGGGCTGTTACAACTAGTCATCACTAACAAGTAAAAAATACTGATGAATAATAGTCATTAAGCACATTTATGATATTTATGATTAGATTAGGGTTTCTAGAAGCCTCTTAGGGCTTCCCACCTCCTCAACTACTCCATAAATAGAGCTTGCAACTCTCATGTATTAGGGATTTTGATGACTTATGCTGAAGCAATACATAGTCTCTTGGAGTTTTTGATAACAATTGGATGTCTTGGAGCTCATGCATGCCCTGGTTTTCTTGTTGATGGAGAGAGACTGTTTGCAGGATCCATAAGCTTGGTTGATGGTGAAGTGTTTCTTATGTTCATGTTTTCTAGTTTTTCATTATGTTTTCCATCTTGCTATTTTGCAATAGGACAAAAAATTTAGATTAAGAAATGTTTTCTGATGGCACCTTACTTTTGTTTTTCCGTCACTGCCTCAATGTTTTCTTCTGTTGAGATATGTTAGGGAATCCATCTCTTGCTCTCTAATAAGTTCTTAGCTTGTCCATTTCTTGAATGGTTTAGATCAGTTAGTGTCAAGTATGATTTATGGCTAACCCTGCATATTGTGGCCACTGAAATACTCTATCCTTGGAATCACCTCTTTAAAGCAGCTTTGCCTAGGTTTGTCAAAGAATTCTATTTATATATGCTCTTTACCTTTACTAGCTAAAATTGTTTCAAGGAACCTTCACAGCTGTAACTTTAGATGTTCAGAGTTTTCTCTTCTTCTATGGTTATAACTAATTGTGCATCTTAAATGTTTTTCTGCTCTTAATGATGAAATCTATGAAAGTTAAATAAGTTTCTTGCCTTTATATGTTTCATCTAAATGTTTTTCTTAGTTGATTATTTGTTTTCAGTTTGAAATCAAATGGATTAGGTTTTCTTATGCCTTTGATTCTCTTTTTATGCTCATAAATATTCTAACTCTCTCAGTTTACAAGTACATAAAGGATTCAATTTTTTCCCTTTATTAGCTTATTGTTACCAAGATTAATGTTCACCTCATGACCCTTCACAACCTTAAAAGATCCACCAACCAAGTTAAAATTTCCCTGAAAATGCTCTTGAAACCATTGATGAACTTATCATGACCTTGTTAGACTCCATTGCCCAATTAATTAACAATATTCCATGTTTTCTATATAAATCCATCTGAGCATCATACCCAACCAAAAACAATCAAAATACCCTACACTTAAATCTAGCCTAAAATCAACCCTAATCAATGAACAAGTTCACATCTTTACACCTAATAGAGAGATCCCTCTCTGAATCCAAGAAGGCTAGGTCCTTGGATTCCAAAGCTTGGTTTGATGTTACCCTGTCCATTTGTATCTCAATAAATATATCAAATTACGGGGACCTAACACAAACCACCATACATAAAAAGAAAAAAACATATATATCCATCAGCATAATAGAAAATGCATAAACCAAAATAGACACCACACCATGTAGAGCCGAAAAAATATCTCTCATAGATATATCAAAAAATATGTGTATCAGAGTACAAAAATAGTATCACTGGCCCATTGGCCAGCCCAAAAATATAGAGGTCATCAAAAATGAGGGAAGCATCCACATAACGGGTGCTTTCACTGTGTACAAATCTACTCTAGGGGGTGCCCCCTCAAGAGGAGCAACTGGGCCCACCACCGCTCCTGGTGCCACCACCAGAGCTGATGTCGCCACTACGATAGCTACCCATCATAGAGTATGCCGGTAGTCCCTCTCCTAGGCCATCACTGTCTCTAGCCATGCCTCCTTGAAGTCATCCATAAAACCTTGAGCAGGAATCCCGTGGGTTAAACGTTCGACTCGACCTCGGAAGTCCTCTAGAGCCTCCACCTGAGCCGTAAGTACTACGATGTGCACCTCAGCCACATCCGCACGAGCTCTCTTAGCTACCACCTCAGCTACAGCTGAGCTTCTACCCTCACCAGAAGGTCCAGCACCATCCCCGCTAGGTCCATCAGCGTCCCCACCCGGTCCACCTACAACACCTCCTCCCTGACCACCTGGCGGTCATGGTAGAGGATCATGACCCACCAATTGGGCCACTGGGTGTCCCACCTTGCCAACATCTACATGAGTAACCAGAATAATTTCATTGTCAATAAAAAACACTCAAGTACACAAAAAACTCGAGTAAATTCAAAAATATAACACATACCTACAGGACCCCAAACATAACCGAAAGGGAGACCAATATCTGGATCACCCTGAAAGTCCATCCCTGCATAAGGATATGGCAAAAACATCTGTGGATTGGCCTCAAACTAGGCCTTCATTGTGTCATTCCAATAACGACGCACCACGCCACCACCGCCGCGTGGCATCACCGGAGCCCAACTCCTCATGTGTGGCTCCCTCGGCCCCCCAATAGGCATAGCCACCATAGGCCTCAACAACACGACCCTCTCGTACATAATGCTACACAAAATGCTAGCATATGAAAATGATTTGGACCCATGCTGGACCCTATTCAGTTGCGACACCATACCATCAAAGAAAAAGTGGGCAAAGTCGAAAAAATGCTCGTTCCTAAAATGGTGTAAAACCCCCACCTGTAGGCCCGATGCCCGATGAGGTGCAAATGACCACGCTAGTCGCACAATAATGGCCATCTCATAAGCATCGATCTACCCAGTCACACACATCTCTCTCCCCATCCTCTTCTTATTCTTGTTGATTTTGTTGACATCTTTCTGTTCTACCAGCGGTTGTTCCTTTTCTATACATTTATCTATACGGGCCTGAAGGTTCTCTACATACTTTTTGTTGCATAGTAACTTAATGCAAGCTTGTAAAAATGGCTTGATTTCTTCATCCACCCCTGCCTCCTTCATGGGTCTGCCCTATTTTTATGTGCTTCCCTCTCCAAACCCCTTTCGTGCTTCAACAAAATTCTCCTTCACGTTATAAATAAAATCCATCCTTGTTATCAAGTTCCTTACGAATCCAAAGGACAGTATCCAGTTTTTCTCCCTTATCCTCATTAGTGGATACACCACTCCTAGTTACCAAATTTATGCTAGGATCTTCCTCGCAGGTTTCTTCTCTGACCATCTAAATATTCAGCGTCGGAGTATGCATATTTTTCTCCTGCATCTTAGCAATCAAAACAAGGCAATATTCTATTACATCCTCAAACTATCTCCAATACCTGCATGAGTGTCGTGCTAGATTTGGATAGTTGTGTGCATAGTGACTAACATCTCCACAGTTGTAGCAAATAATCTACCCCCTTCCTTGACCAGTTGATCCACCTCCTCTTCCTCTTCCTCTATTATAAAATCCACTGTGCCCGAAGGGGGATGTTGGTGAGGTAGGCTCGACCTTCATTTTATATATTTCAGCCTTTTCCAACATCATGTCAAAATTCTGAAATTGTTGTTCATCATGTCCTAACGATGAAAAAAATCTACAAAAAAGTTGCTTCAGCTCAGGCTGATACTTTCCGACCCTTGGAAAGAAATCTATTGTATGCAGACTCGGAACTTGAAATATCATGCACCATATTGGCCTAGCTATGCTCTTCAGTGGGCTAGGTCCTCCAACATTCATATAATCATTAAATACATGACATTAACCCTTATGATGGCCAAAAAATTTACATCGTATGCACAAGACTTCTGTGCACACCTCCTTGCCCTTATATTTGTGCAGATTCTAAATCTCCAAGTGCATCGCTTCTAACTAACTCTGAATCTATTGAGTTCCAAGTGGAACATGTGTTGGCGTAGCTTCTAATTTCATTGCAATATCCATAGCCTTAGCTTGCATGGAAATATTATGTTGACCCAAGGACTGGCGCAAATGTGGGAGAAGCATAGCAATAAACCACTCCTTTTGTTGGGTATCATCGATAGTGAATCCACCGTCTCTGATAGTGCGCTTTAGTCGCTGATCTTCCTCCCACACAGATTCATTTATCTCCTAGTGAATCTCTTTCATTTCTGTAACCAACTGCACATATGATTTAGGCTTCTTGAATTGTTATTTTAGGGCATCTTTCAACTCATCTAGAGTGGAATTAGGGTTTTCTTGTACATATCTGATATACCAATCCAATGTGAAATCTTGGAAAGTAATGGCTAGATGCACTTTCTTGACATCATCATCATTAGCCTGATGTGATCTCCATACAGCATCAGTCACAAACAGAAATTACTCAGTATATTCATTTCCAATACTTATAAAAGTAGGTATCTTCATAGACATGGCCATATTTGCGTTGGGGGGAGGTGGAGGTGGAGGTGGAGTGGATGCTTTGTGATATGAGTGTTGAAGTGGAGTGGATGGGATCTGAAAGATGTTAAAGGCTCCCTGATTGTTTTGCTTTGGTGAAACTTCTTCTCGGGAGACTTCCTCTTCTTCCTAGTCCACAGATTCACTAGAGCTACTAGTTTTTGGTTCATGGTCACTATCATATCTACACTTGAGAGGACTATAAATATATCCTTTTTCTAGGTCTTCATGGTAAATTCTTCCACTGTGAGTAGTCGGGCCTCTTCGGAAAATTCACGCAATATGTTGGCACTGAGAGCCATTTTCACATAATAGTATCTTCAACAATAACTTCAAGGAGCACAGAAACTTACCTCTAAGACCCTTGAAAAAACTCCTTTCTACTTTAGATTATGACACAAACCTATCAATGGTAAATTCAGCCACAAATCCTCCCAAGATGTGATCAATCCAATGATCTATCAGAAGGGTGATTTTATTGCTTGTCTTTTCTAATTGATGTATTAATTCAACAATCCACTTAGTGATTGCATCTTCCTTCATGTAGGTATTAAATTTCGTCAATTGCGACAACCACTCATGCAGCTCAGTTGCAAATGAACAAAATAATATCTTGTGAAATTCTATATAGATGTACTTCTTAACCCAATTTTCAGCAGATATCTTAGAAATTTGATTCTCTTGGATTGTGAATTCAGGGATATTTCTATGCATCCAATCTTTCAATTCATTCTGTGTAGGGTGCCACAACATAAAATATCCCTCAAAATGATCCTAATCATGGAAACATAACCATTTTTTGGCTTTGGAGGTCCTGACCCAGGTTTAGAGTTTATCACACAACCAACAAACCCTCTAACTATTGGCCCTTTCGGCAATGACCTTCTTGTGCAAATCAAAGTCTCAACCAAAGCAATATGGGGGGGGTACTGGAGCTAGCTTTCACACCCTGAGGAAGAAATTAAGGTGGTAGCCCTAAACAAGCTTATCACAGAACTCGTTGTAGACCAGAAATAGATGCGCACATATACAGAACAATACTTATCAGATTAGCTTGTCACAGACACAGCTAATTCATATACAGATGAATCATAGATCAACTTCGTCATAGATATATAATAACAGAACCATATCTTCACAATGCACAATAACTTAGGCATATTTATTCATGTATTCAAACATCAACATATATTCATGCATAAAGAACATATTTACTCACACAGATATAACAAAATTAAAGTGATCTCAAAGTAATAATATTAAATAGGTAATAAATTGCTTCGCCAAAACCAGTCTTTGTGTCAGATCAAAATTGTTTAGTATAACAGACTTCCCCCTCAGAATTACCCTTTCATGCACACATCCAGTGGAATCCGCACACAGCCACGACTAGGTCTTTGTGCACACAGCCAGCATGAGCCTTTCTACCCAACCCAGACTTACAAAATGTATCACTAAAGCATAAACGTACTTATATCATCAACATTACATGACTTGAATACTTACTTAGGCTCGATATATCTATTTATATCTATTCAACACGTAGATACTATGGTCTCACACCATGGTTTGAGGCCCACAATTTACCCTTATAACCCATTTACATAAAATAGACACTTTGACTTGCCTCAAATCCCCTTGACATTTACGTGTAGTGGGCATATGCAAAATTACATACAAAAATTTACTCAAAAATGTACCCCAGGGGACCCCGCTCCAACAATGCATGACATAAATAAATACAAACATGTTAATGGGAGATGCTATGGGTAAAATTTCTTGAGGTAAAGTGGATTGTGAGGGTTAGGAAGGAGTTGGCCTTCAAAATCCTCTAGAAGTTATTCCCCCTTTGTGAAATCCTTACTAATGATGTAAGGTCCTAGCCATAATGAGTCAAAACTACTATGACCAAGGACATCATAAGCCTGGTCATACACTAGAACAATATCACCTTCATGGAAGGTACGAGGGTCGAAATTTCGGTCATTTTGGGCTTTGGTACATTTTTTGGTTGCTTCAATGGTTTTCAATGCAACACGATGGTCTTCGGAACCACACTCAAGCATGATAAGTCTTTGTTCTAAAGGTTTGGTGTCAGGGAGAAGTTCGACAGGTAGGTGAAGGGACGAGATTTCAAAACCAATTGACTTCATCATGGATGAAGTCTTTAAACTCCATAACATCCTAGTCATGGGACTGCTGTGGAAGGAAGTATGCACGATGGTGCATATCATCAAAAGGAAAATTAGGGGTGGTCATTCCTTCCATAATTTCTTTATCAGAATGGAATATGGGAGGATTGGAAGAAGAGAGACCACTTGATGTGACGGGGCTGCTTGGCACATTTTCATGAGAAATGTGGTTCACATACGCATCGCTACAAAGGGTAGATGAAGAAATAGTAGATGAAACATCTACCAATGTTGAGACCAAGGTGTTCGATGAGGGAGGTTCGACCGAAACAGAATGGGATGCCCCATAGGGGTCTTCCACTATGGATCTCATGGATGAAGACAGATAGAGAATAGCGACCAAAGATTTTTTCATCTCGACATCAAGGGGAGGTATCACAATGGGTGTAGAAATGTCTTGCATTTTTCTAAAGTAGAACTCACAAGTAGAGGAGTATATGATACACTACAAGCGGCCTCTATTTTGCTAATTGCCTCAAGGGTGTAATATACCTAAATTAGCACACAGGTAGTTGGAATATTAAATTTTGATTTTTCTCTTAGTTAGAGGAATAAGAGGGTAGGGAGACCCATAAATCTCCTTAGTAGGAATAAAAGACACTCCTAGTGTGAATGGAGGTCATATAAAAGCTGGATTGAAGACCCTTAGGTGTTAAAAGGGACTGGATCATGAAGACTTGGTCAAATTTGACCAAATCAAACAACGTTGTTATGGAGGAGTAGCATTAATAGTGGGGCAACACAATTTTGGAGGGAGATTGATTGCATGATGATGGAAACCCTGATGAGTGGGATCCAAGGAGAGAAGGCTCACATTTTTTATAAGGAAGAGGATGGCAGCCATATGGGGGGGGGGTTATGATTATTATTTTGATATTTTTTTTTAGACTTTGTTGCTCTCTTCAGCTGTTTAGCTAAGATTGGACTGTTGTTTAGCACAGGATGTCCCCAGTCAGGAATCCCACCTCTTTCCTTGAGACGCCTCTTGGGAGAGTATTGATATATCATTTCCACACATCTGACATTCTATCCAAGCTTCATTCTTCAGCTACAGTGCAGTTTCTGTTCAGATTTGTGCTGTGTTGCAAGGTGTTGCAGTGGAGGGTTGAGAAATCCACTTTTGGAGCTATTTTTTCATAGGAGGAAGGATTCCTTCTCTTGGGAGATCAAAAAGGAGGGTTCTTGGGAAAATTTTAAATCTTTAGCAATAGGCCAACCTATTCCCATCATTCATAGTGAAATTTTAGTTGGGAATTGCGTTATTTTGGAGGGAAGTTTCAAAGGAGGATATATTGGCTCCTTTAGAGTGTTTTCTTGGAGGTGAAGGGTTGAGCCTTTCATTAGAGGTTACCTTTGGAGGATATATACATCAAATCCATATTATTTCAGCCTTCTATTTTAGCAGTTTTATTTGCAGTGATTATTCATCCCTAGGGTTGTAGATCACCATTTGTATTTGGGTGTATTTCCGGAAACCCTTCCTGGGTTCTCTCGGAAAGGTGTCTAGGAGGCTAGATATTCACTCCTAGAATTATTTGAGCTATATAACATCAGATCTACATTGATCCATATTTATGCAGCATTTTATGCCATAAAACTGCACTGTCATAGCTCAGGGCATTTGAATGGCAACTATTTCACATGTATTGACATATTTTTCTTGTGGAGGCTTGTTTTGTATTGCTTGAGTGACTAGATCCTCAAGATCTTGTGCCTATTATTTGCTGATATGTGTAATAAGATGGTTGTATATTTTTCTCATATCATGATGTGTTGATTTATTCACTGTTCTTTCCATTATTGTGTTCATGTATTGTTGCTTCCCCATTTGGGAATATTACAGTGGTATCAAAGCATAATCCTGGCTCAGCCTGTGGATCTCATCCATTATGCTATCAAAAGAATAAGAAGAAGGAGAAGTGATCTGAATGGTGGAAAGAATGAGTTTTATCTCATCTCTTTTTAGATCTAAGAAGGACCTCACCAAGGAGGTCAAGCAAAGGAAAATGGATAAAAGGAGTGAAACCACACTAGGATTTCAAGATGAGGAAGGTCCATGTACTTCCTATCAGCAAAAAGAAGATTTGGTATTGCATAGAACTCCAAAGAAACATGCTATGCACTTTTCTTTTGAATACAAGAGGCATGGAGATGAAGGACACTTAGATCATGGGATCCTAAGTGAGTATCTTGTAGGATATAAGTCTCAACCTAGAGATTTCAAGGAGAAACTAACTCTCACACAATTCATTCAACTTAAAGAAGAAAGGAGGCCTTGCAGCAATAGAAGAATAAAGGGAAATATATTTTTATTGTCTACCTTTGATGGGTCATCCTCATGCACAAAAAGAGCTCGGGGAATGAGGTTGGATGCATTTTTCCTACTACATCCAGTAGTAGATAAAGAAGCTGTTGAGATTGCAGCACTGCACCTTGAGGGTGAAGCAAAAATTTGGTGGTTCAACCATTTGAGTCATGCAAGAGTGACTGCATATGCAGATTTTAATCAAAGGTTCATCAAGAAGTTTGACAAGAATAAATCATAGGAGAAGAGGCCTTCACCACCACTTGCTACAGGAGCACTTGAATCAGGATAAAAACACTTGCACCTTTGCAAAGTGGTCTTGATCTCTTGACATTTAGAGTCCCATGCACTATTTTGGAGATGCATGAAAAGGAGGAGACTTATACTAGTGCTGATGCAACCATAGAAGAGCAACCATCATCATCAGTGGTTGGAGAAGCCATCACACTGGAAGGAGGAACCCTTGTAGCAGTACAATATGTTCCCAAGCTTTACCAAGGTATGCACATGTTTCCATTTTCTATTACTTCAGCACATCATATGGAGGATTGTGGGAATGTACCATTGCATGACCTAGGGTCAAAGTACATTGCTGATGTCGAGAAGCAGAATATCACTGCTCTGAGAAACCTTAATTTTTTCAAGGAGGAGATATACAGTCATCCTAGTGTATCATTTTTGAGCTACACACAACTCTTGGGGTTGGAGTGTGGATTCTTGGAGGATGGGATGAGTATTATCTTGAACCATGCAATGTATAATTATGTGTACATCATTGGGCATGATCTTGAGATAGTAGTTGTGCCATTATGGAGATCCGTAAAGCTTTCATTGAGTATCAATGATGAGTTAGGGGTCCAGCCATTGTTGGAGCATTCCATGACCTTTCTACATTCATAAAAAAGGACAGGTAGATGATGGATGGAGGGTATCTTATGGGGGATGACATATTCCATTATTATGATTGGTACTTCTTGATGAGCACTTCACATTTTGAAGATAATTTTTTTCATGCAGCTTATTTCGTTCCTTATGAGATCAACTTAGTCATTGATGAGTGGTCTTCATTTGGAGATCTCCAGGAGATGGAATTTCAACATCCCATCAAATGCAAAGACAAAAATCTGATTTGGGAGGATGGTATTCTCCATTGGAGAAATACCAATTCTGAGCATGATGATAGACACTTACCATTGGTTGAATGGGCGATGTTGATGAGAAAGAGGTTAGGAAGCCACTTGCAGATCTATGACACAGGGCAACAGGAGGCAAGGTTGTGTTGGTTACTCTTGAAAGAGTTTGGTCATCATATGAAACATTCTATTTCAAAGAGTAGGTTGGTGGATGGACCTTGGCATGGAACTTGCATCATATGGTAGCAAGGAGTTTGGAAGTATGGGGGTGATGTGATATCTTTCATGTCAACCATCATGTGGTTGCTCCATAGTTTATATGGTGATGGTGTGGGGAGGCAAGAAGAGTTCTTGCTACTTTGGATGTTCTTCATAGAGTATGGACTGATTTACTTCCATACTTTGCATAATGTTGCAGGAGTGGGTGAGAGCATTATCATGGTGCAAAGGGGCTACTCCTTAGCCTCAGAGCATCAGGAAGTACTTCCACTTCAGAAGGAATCTCCCATATATAGCAATATTATGATTGATGGCTTTGACATGTGGTATGTCAAAGAATGGAGCTATGAGATGACAGGAGCATTATTACAAAGGCCAGCAACATTGTCACTTGGGATCTTGGGCTTGTTGATGGATTTTTCCCAGGATCACTTCACATATGATGCAATCGATGAACAAGTAGGAGATGAGAGTGATGGAGCGGTGGATAGAGATGTCTATTACCATGATATAATATTCTTGACTTGGATCTCCAAGCATAAGGAGAAAGCTTTGTATGCAACACATGGTTCATTTATTTTCATGGAGATATGTCATACCACCATGGAGGGCTCATTCATGGATCTTGTTATCATCTTACGAGTCTCAATACATGGTAAGAATTGTGTTTTTTCATTTATTTATTATCTAGCACCGTATTTTCATTCTCTTACCATCTCTATACAGTGCATTGATCCACAAGAGGGCAAGCCTCTATTTGGGCTTATGTTCATTTTGAGACCAACATCTATGATGGAGATAGTCATTTCTTGTATGGCTTTGGGCAAGTGTTGTACTATTTCTTGTATGCTCAGTTGATATACACTACCATTTACTATTTACTAACAGATAATATGACATGCAAAACTAGCAAATTGTTTGAAGACAACTTTCCACATCATATTCTGAAACTGGAGTTGGTAAAACTACAATTTTACTACTTGAGAGACTGTTGGTACTTTCCAGCACTATGTAAAATCTTCATTACATCTCTCATTTCGATTCCATATGGTGATAATGTCATATTCATTTTATATGGGATGATATGGGCAAGAACCAAAGAGTGCATCTTGGAGGATCCTGTTAGTCATCAGTAATTTTCTCCTTTTCATAGATGACTAAATGCTTATCCTAGATTTCTATAAACAAAATTCATGAATATTGTGAGTTATAGAAATCTCATTGCCTTCATTATCCCTAAGATAATTTTTTCACTATTTTACTATCCTATCATATCATGCCTAGCCTATCACTCCCAGATGACCCATCCTGGCCTCATGCCACTCATTTTCACTATATTTCGCCACCTCTAACCTTACCACTCTGTTTAGACTTGCCCAACCTTTTACTTCCACCTTGGATTGCCATTAGCCTAACCTTTTCCCCTATTCACCAAGTGCCTCAAGCATTGGTGGTTTCAAGCTACCTTTCTAGGCTCTTTAGATAAATCAAAGTCATCAATATTTAGGTCTTCAATGCATGAGTTTTGTCAAAAAAATTGTTGAACACCTAAAAACCCTAAGTCAAGTTTTCAGCCAAAAGCCAAGTCCAAAAGGCCTCCCACTAGGTCACCTAGGGTTTCATAGGTCATGGGATTGTTTTGGTGTTCTAAATATTTGTTTTTCCTGTGCTAAGAGGCTGCAATTAATGAGAAATAAGGTTAGTATATGATTGTCCAAATGGATCAGAAAATCTTCCAAGGAAGGCCTCCTTGGTCAAAGCACAACTTTTGCAAAAAGATAGCTACCCATCTTAAACATTTCTGCAGGAATGATTGAGATGGCTATTAGAAAAAAATAAGTGAGATGAGAGGCCAAATCATCACAAAGGACATTCACAACAAAGAAGAAAAGGCATGCATAAGTCAAAGGGAATGAGGGTTTTTATGACTAATTGGCTAAACAGTGTTGCCAAGCAAGGAGCCAATGCAAAGGATCACAAGGACAGAGGCACATCAGCCCAACCAAGTATGAATTGAAGATTTGTAGAAATTATAAATGAAGAAGGGAAAGAGCCCTAAAGCCTAAAGTTTGAGAAGGTAGGCAAATAAGTGAAATGAAGACCATAAATCTCCATGATGATAGTAGGCAGAAGTTTGAAGAATGATATCAAAAGGCCACCTCCATGGTCTATCAAGGAAAAATACTTCACTACATCAAAGGGAGGGAAATACAAAGGGTATCAGTGTGAGGGAGACTAAGCCTTCAAGTGCATTAAATTTCCCTCAAAATGGTCAAAGGGAAAGAAATCATAAGGTCAAGTGTCAAAATGGAACACCAAGACAATTATCAGTTTGCTGTTGAGTAATTAAAATTTTCAAATTCCAAGAATGACCAAGGAGAAAAAAACAATTTTTCATGGCACCTGCAACAAACAGAAGTGGCCAAAGGGAGGTATTGACAAACATGGTTGTAAATATTGTGGTGACTGTGCAAGATAGATCTATCATACCTCTGGAAAATCAGTGAGAGGGGAAGAAACTAGGTTTTAAAGATCACCCACACTCAGAGATCTCAAAGGGGTTAAAGACATGAGTTCCAAACTTCATAATGCAGGCAAGAAACATTTTGACACTGATAGGGTAAAGGCAGGTCCCTCATAATTTTTTTTAAATAACTCACCCTTACTAAATGAGTTTAAAGAGATCTGTTAGTTTTCAAATGACAGAGAGGGCACGTTTTGAGGTTTTTCTATGATATAATAGATGATAACATAGTGTTAAAGCATCAAACAGTTCAAGGAATTAAAATTCATCATATCAGTTACCTAAGAACAGTGAAGAGGAAAGACTGAGATGAGAAAAGATCATTTTTTATGTTTAATTCACCTCCTACAAAAGAAAAAGAGATATTAGTGATAAAGTGACAAAATAAAACTCAAAATATTAGCAAGAGTGGGTTTCCAATTTTAATTTATTAATTCCAAGGGTATAAAAGCATCTCATTCACCACTCAACTCCATTTTTCACTTGCAAAAAAGGAGTGAGAAGTCTTTAAGAGAAATTCCTGAGTTTCTGACAGACTTCGGGTAGGAAGAACCCAGCACTACGCTCCTGGAAAACCCCACTACGTGCCTGTGTGTGTGTTCTTCAGAAATTACAACTCCGCGCTGTGCTCCTGTGAAAGGCCGCTGCATGTTTGCTACGTGAAGGGACGTGCAGAGGCTCGACAGATCGTGCAACTCCACCTAGGCACTATGCGCAGGTCTGTTCAGGTCGACCGAACAGCATGTAGCTCTGCTGGCACTACGTGCAGGGCCGTTCAAGCCAACTTGATAGCATGCAGCTCTACCGGCGTTACATGCAGGGCCATTCAAGCCAACCTGACAACATGTGCAGGGGCCCGAGTGCTATGCTCCTGTGCTATGAGTTTAGCCAGGAAGCTTTTCAAGTTGGTGCAAGCATCCAACTACCTCAAGACTCCTCCAAATTTTCTGCTTGGCACTTCCTAGAGTCTTTATAAGAGTTATTTAGATGCTCTTCCCCCTCTCATGTTGTTTTAAAGGTGAAACTTAGCAAGAAATGTAAAGAAAATAAAAACCCTAAAGGAACAGAAAACCTAATCCCCTGCTAACAACACTCTTGTTTAAAGGGCACCCATCCATCTACATACTGAAGGTACACTGGGGCCCAAATTGTCCTTCTTCACTCATCATTCCCCTTCACTTGCAAATCACTTCCTTTCTCATTATCATCTCACTTTCCCTCTCCATATCATTTCACAAATAATTTACAGGGTTTTGATTTCAAAGCAAGAGTAAAAGATAAAATTTCTAGAGAAGGCAATAGAGACAGTGGCAAGGGAGGCCAAAGACTTAGGGGATAAAAAAGAAAGGGTGGAAGAGTAAATAGATTTGAACCTTTGAACACCAAGGAGTTGACAGCCTCCCCTACAACAGTTGAATATTTCCAAGAGGTGGGTTGTTTTGATTTATGTGAGAGAGTACAAAGAGTCCAAAGTCACCCTGAGTTGACCAGGATTTTTATCCTCGACCTCCATGACCATCAAGTGCATCTAGCTGGGGTAAATTTTGAGCTATCCACCAATATAATTGCTATGGCCACTAGGATACCTTGTATGGGAGAAAAATGGTTCAAGCAAGTGAGTTTGGACTTAAGCCATTATCATCCTTTCTTAAAATCAAGATACCAAGCTGATTGCAAAACTATTTTTCCCTTTTCCCATTTGTTGGAAAAATATGCCCCCTTAACGAAAGTCATCATGAAGTATTTTACATATGAAAGAAGGTTTTATAGACTTTATTCCTACCATATAAGACTGTTTATGCATTTCATTAGGGCCAAGCTGCTACATTTTCCCTATTATCTTTATAGAAGTATTGACAAGATGTCATACAATGTGCAAAAGAGACCTCCTTCACAACAAATGCAAAGTATTTTTCACCATTATCTTACCAAGATGATTATGTTGCATCAATTAGAGAACATGGTATCCCATGGGAAGTGTTCATCGCCCATGATGTTTTCACAAATCCACAACCTCTTCTTCTGGAAAGTTTACCCTCATCATCTCATCCACCTTTTTCCATTCCTCCATCACCCCTCAGTAACCATGAATCATCCTCTCCACATGAATCCTTTCCTCAAGAAAACTTCCCACCATCATCTTCTCCCAAAGTATCAGAACAAGAAGAGAAGAGTGACAAAGAGAAAAATGAAAATGAAGAAAGCGGTGATGATGAGGAAGAAACCAATGAGGAAGAAGAAAGTGACAGTCATGAGAAAGAAAGTGACAGTCAGGAGGAAGCAGAGAATGACAGTCATAAGGAAGAAAATGATGATGAGTAGGATGATGATGAAAATCAAGAGATAGAGGCAGATTATGAAGATAAATGTAGTGAGCTAAACAGTGAAGAGGAAGGAGAGACAAATGAAGAAGAAACAAATGATGAAAAGGCAGATATTGAAGAAGAGACAGAGGCAAAATTTGAAGAAGATACATAGGAAAAATTTGAAGAAAAGGGCAGTGAGCATCACAATGGGCAAAACAATGAATATATGGAAGAGGATGAAAATGATGAAAATGCACAAAACAGTAATGAAGAAACTGACAAAGACACCTCTAAAAGTGACAACATAGAGAATTATGAAGAGGAGGAAGAGGGCAGTGATGAAATGGACAGTGACACAGAGGCCAGCAATGAAGAAGAGGATGACAATGAAAAAGATCTTGACAGTAATGCTAGCATGGAGGAAAATTCAAGTGACTCTCAAGAGGGCAGCCAAGAACACAATGTAGGATACATAAATGCAGAGATCATTGATGAAAATAAAGACAATCTTGAGATCAGTTAAGGTAAGAACATTCAAGTAAACAAATTTGAATTTCTCCCTCACACATATCAAAGAGGATCAAGGCAAGTGTTTTCTGCCTCCAAAAGGCAAGGGACCTTGCCATATACATCAGCTCAAAGGCTTGAAAAGGGAAAATAAAATATGAAAAAGGATAAGAAAGGTAAGGGAGGCAGGCAAACTAAACAAGAACCCCAATTCATTGACCTTGATAGTGATACTGAAGATGAGGAGATGGCCACTAGGTTATTACTCCAAAGAAAATATGCACAAATTAGGGAGTGCGAGAGAGAATTTTAAATGGCACAACATATCATTCAGTACTACAAGAATGAATGCAATTATTTTAAGAAGATAAAAAGGGGCCTTGCTCTCCAGAAAAAGATGACCAAGCATTATACAATGAAAAACAAACTTGCTTGTGCCAAACTGAAGGAAGCCCTCATTGAAATTCAAGCACTAAAAGAAGAAAAATTCCAAGATAGGCTTGGAATCTTGGCACAAGCTTCACTACAGGTCTCTCAAAACCCATGAGACACTCATTCACCAAATTTGGGAGAATTTTGACAAGTTTTGGTTTTTTGCTAATTTTGAGGCCAAGGGCGTAGCACACATGGTGCTACGCTTTTTCTCAGGGCATATTCAGGAGGAAATGATCACATTTTTGGAATCTTCATCTCCAATATATCATGCTTACAAATTTTCAGATCAATTGGAGTTGTTTTGGTCCTCCAAAAGGGCCAAAAATACCCTAATTTTCACCATTATGCCTGCTTTTCAGGACATGTGCTATGCCTTTACCAGCCTTGGATTTTTTTATTTTTGAATATAATTTAGATGTAAAATCAGATAACCAAGGGTATATCTAGAAATTATACTCAAATGGATTTCCAATGGGCTATCACAGAGCCTTTTCCGACATCAGGAAGGCTTTCAAAACACTGCTGCAAGTTGACCCATTTTTCCTGCTCCAGTGCTACGCCCTTGGCATGGAAATTCATCCTAAAACATAGTGTTGTGCCCTTAGCAGAGAGAAAGTCAAGAATGTATGCTTGGAAAGTTTTAGGAGGATTTTCAGACCTCAAATGTCAATTTTTTTGCTAAAAATGCCCGAAAAGATATTTTGTTTTAGATATTTTGTGCCTTCGGCCTTGCAAGGTCTCAAGGACAATAGTGACATTTCTGATTAGCCAATAGGCTTCTATGGATTCTATTAGGTTTTCTCCTCCTTTCTGGTAAAATATAGCATTGAGGACTCATTTTTAATGTTGGATTTTGATGAGTTTTGAGAGCAATACATGGTTCTTTGAGGTTCAAGAACAATTTCGTGTTATGGAGCTTGTGAATGATTTTCTTTGATTGACGATGATGAAAGCTTGATTGCAAGATCCATGAGCTTGGTGGATAATGATGTGTCTCTAATTTCTTCATGTTTTCTTGTTTATCATTGTGTCCATTATTCTATGTTGCAGTAGATCAAAAAAGTATAGGCTAAGAAATGTTGTTTGAGGCACCTTAGTCCTTCCTATTACTATTGTCTTTATTTTTTCCTCTGTTGGGTTAGTTTAAGGAATTATTAACTCCTCCTTAGATCCACCTGTTATCACCAAAATAGGGCCTAATAGGCTGCTGATCAGGCTACCTCAGTTTAACTATTTCAAACCAGACTTTTAGTTGAGGCTTAGCCTCCTCAACCTGTGAGGGCTCTCTCAATAGGTTTAATATTTTTAATTAAGGATTAGAAGGCTAAATCTAGGAATAAATTGGATAAAAGTGCATAACTGGTTGAATTGCTAATCAAAAAACATCTATTGGGCTATGAAGTCAAGGTATGTTTCAACAAAACATCAAAATTAGCTTAACATGGAAGTCATGGCATTTCAGAGTTTTAGATGTATCAGCAAAACAGTAACACAGTGAATAAAACACAGTTTACAAACATATGAAGGAATTTAGAGAATTTTCCAATGATTTCTAAGTAACATATGTTCATACCACTTAAAATAGGTAGATGAGGAAAGCCATAGGAAGATCAAACACCAAAAACTCTTTTTGAATCCTGAGTAGTAAAGCCAATATCTCTATTAAGATGAAAACACACAGTCTGCTATAATAACATAGTTTTCTTGTTAATGAAAATTTCCAACCTTTAGCAATTCGACTTCATGTCTCTTATAGAGTCATCATTACAATCTTGGATTCCCTTATCTATCTTGAAGAGAATTAGAATTTCTAATATTGACACCTATGTGCTACTAAAACAGACTCTTAATTACATCTGACAGTTAACTGTCTCTTCTAGAAGTCCTAATACAAATAGGAGTAAAACTCCTTATTATGTCTAAACAACATTATCTAAGACTTAAATAATATCTCTAACATTTTTTCCTCCATATCTTCGACCTTGATGATGCCTCTAATATTGTTATGCAATCATGCTGGTTCATGTCTTATTTGCCCTACAAAATAGGGAACATGTTTCCTGTAATTTAGCTTTTACCTTCATTTATGATCTTCGAACCCTTTTGCTGGAAATGTTGAATTTTTAAGATAAGTGACATGTGTTATCGTTTCCATGGAACCATGCCTTTCCACCTGTACAAAAACTAAGCCTTTGAAAATTTTTAAAGAGAGATGATATGGCTGCGCTATGAAAATAGCAACTGTTTTCGTAGCGCAGAATTTGTATCTTTGTAAACATTTCTCAACCATGCACTTTATTTTTCCTTGACACCTGAACTTTCATCTGTGAGCCCTTTCCATCCACCACCAGCAACAAAATTTTGAAACCAAGTCTTTTTACCTCTCAAAACCTTTATAAAAATATTCAAAAATACACCTATAGCATTTTCGTAGTGCGCTAAAAAACTGCTGAGTATGTCTTTTTTACACAGTTTTTTCACAATTCTTAGAGTTTAAGAGTATTTACACCTTTTAATGATTTCCATGATGTCTATAGACCTTAACAATAAAAATAAGTCAACTTTGAAATGTCCTCAAAAAGTGATGTCCTTCCGAAAAACAAGACTGTAATAAGGATTTGTCACTTACTGCTCTTGTTCTATCTCTATTGTAACTGACCTTCAGACTTTGTCAATTGAATTTCAAGATCTTCAATCTGCCTCTTCAGTCTCTTGTTGGTAGCCCTCAATTTAACATTTATCATTCTCATAAATCTTGCCTCTTTGATTGCAGGGACAGTCCAGGTAAAGTACTGAGCTTCACTATTGACTGTTTCAGTTTTGGAAACTCTTTCAACCTCCTACAGAGCCCTTATTCTGTTGAATTTTGTCTTCTCAACATCATGTCTTCTTGCTTTCTTCTTAAGCTTAGCAATTTCAAGATTAGCTAGTCTCAACTTTTCTTTAATTTCTTCATAACTGCTCTTTTCTCTTTGAGTGTTGAAAACTTTTTTTCTGTCACCTTCAGGCATTGGCGATGATAGGTCTATGGGTTCTTCATAAACATTTGAAACTTCCCCTGCTTTATCTAACTCCATATCTTGCTCTTGCAACCTTTTTTATTTCCTAGTTAAAGGCCTTCTGGGCTTAAACACAAACTCTGAAATTTCATCATCAAAATCCAACTTTTTGGAAGATTTCATCTTCTTAGATTTCCCTTCATCCAATATTATAAAGTCTACCCGAACTAAAGGAGATTATTAAATATCAATAGCTTATAAAATATCATTCAAACTACCCTTTAAACTTGGATTGTCTTCTAAAACCACTGTTTTTCCCCTTTCCTTTGCTATTTGACTTCTAGTCAATATTTTCTGGGCTGATTTTCTGGTTGACTGTTCTTGTACTATTTCCTTAACTTTAGTTGCCCTATTTTGTGTAGGTTGAGGGGTTTCTTGAATAATCACTGATGTTTTAATCTTTGGCTCTTTCACTTGCTTTCTAGGTTTCAACTTGACAAATCTTTTTTATCTTGTCTCTGCAAGGTCACTGGTTTCTAAGGGTGACTTTTCTTTAGTCTTAGGACTAACATTTGTTCCTTGTGTTTCCACCCCAAATCCACACAAAAACAAGAATGTAGAACATTATCTGTTTATCCTCTGAAGTTCATGTAAAACTATCAATTTAACTAGACCATTATGGAAAAGTGAAGTTTCACAGTATTGAGCTTTCATTTGCACTTTATCTGCCATCTTAGCTAAACTTCAAAACAAGAAGAAAGGAAAATCCAAAGAAATCATTCCAGTAAAATGCAACAAGAGTTTGAAATGATAAGAATACACTTTATGGTATCTTCCCTCACAGGTGAAATACCTTTGAATGTTGTATAGTAGGTTGGCATAGGTGTTCTTGATGTAGCTTCTTGGCACTGCTTTAGTTAAGTCTGTCTCTTCAAACCCTAGCTTCAGAAATATTTTATAGGGTTCCATCTCAAACCTGAAATTTTTGAACCATATTTCTTCTCCCCTTGGAATCTCTGTCACTAATGATATGATCTCAGGGGAAATTGTCAAGTTTAAGAGTCCAACTTTTGTATTTGAACCTGTGAAATGAAGAGAAAACTCTTTTTTCACTTGATTATGACCTCCCTGCAATTTTTCATAGAATTTCCAACATCTTGTCTTCTTAAAGGCCTCCTCAAATGATTTTTCCTTGGTTAGAGCTTCTATGCTTTCAGGCTCTGTCCTTAAATAGTGGCCTGACCTGTGGTTCTTTCTTTCCTCTGTCATCTTTTCCTTGAAATTCCAGTGTGCTTCTTGAAAACCTGTAACCAACAGCCTCGCTTGATTTTAGAGTAAACTGCCTTGCTTGATTAGAGACACTGCCTCACTTGAAAGTAATAATCGACCTCACTTGATGAATGAGAGAATCTTTGGTTTCTTCTTACCATGAGCTTACCATTCGGAAAAGGGTATGCATCATGTGTTTCTTGCAATGAGACAATAAAACCAAAAACCAACCCTTTTCAAATTTGAAAATGACTAAGATAAATGACCTCTATCGAATGTCATGATGGCTATGAATGGTTGCATGTGTGAGAAAAGACTTGTGGCTGACACCTAATCATGAAGGATTAACGGAATTTTTGTGGATTTGATAACTGACAAGACATGCTATGAATCCCCGATTTCGTAGCATGCCTAATGCAATTTTAGGGTTTTGAGCTACAAAAGAGTAGCATTTTCGTAGTGCAAAAGCAATTTTTAACACTGTCTGCGCTACGAAAATGTGGTTTCGTGGCTTAATCAAATTTTTTTTTAAATGGTTAAAAACTTGACTCTCTAAACATGGTATGAGACTCTCAAGGTATGAAATAAGGTTTTTATACCTTATTATGTGAATGAAAATGAGACTCTAACCCCTAAAAACTTAAAATGACTTAACAACTATCTAAAAACCATGACTAGGAACAAAGCAAACTGTCCAAGTTTGGAAAAAAAAAAAGTTATAGTGATAACAGTGGCTCCACTTGGGATAGTGTGCCCCTATGGTACACTAATAACCTACAGCTCCAGTGCTATCCATTTTTGATAAAAACAGAAATTTGTGTTGACAAGCATCTTCTTCAAACTGTTTGGGCCTTCACCTCGGGCTTAATATATCTGTTTCAGCTTGTCATTATTAGCAATAAAACTGACAAAGATGGAATATGTACAATGTCATGAGTGACTTATAAAAATTCAGCAAGCATAATGCTTTAGGAACCTGCCATTAACAGGCCCTCCAGCATATGATCCTCCATCAATTTCTTGCAATATATAAGTGTTTTTCCCATGAAAACCAGCAATCTTAAAAGGACCCTTTCATAAATTCTCAAACTTATTGTGCTTGCCCTTTTCCTCAATTTTGGCCTCCCATTTCAGCACTTTGTCTTGTAGCTGGAAACTGTCTTCTTTGATCTTCGTATCAAATGTGTTCTTGATTCTATTTTGAACTTTCTCATGGTTGTCATAGATTTCATTTCTCTTTTCTTGCAAGGCTATCAACTGGTTGATTCTTCTCTGAATAGCATTTGGTTCCTCTTCAAGTCCTTGAATTAACTTCATGAACGGTACCCCTAGTGATGATGGAAAAACTACTTTGGCACCATAAAATAATTCATATGGCGAAGTCCCAATTGACCTCTTTTTACAAATCCTATCAGCCCATAAGGCGTACTTCAGTTTTAAGTGCCAAGCTTTCTTGTTCTCCTGCAATACCTTTTTGATGATTCTTACAATGCTCTTATTTGATGATTCAACAAGACCATTCCCCTATGGATAGTATGTTGTAGAGTGTCCAAGAGTGATATGGTAATGATGGCAAAAATTTATCATTTTCTTGGACTTAAATGCTTGAGAATTATCTGTTATGATCTTCATGGGACAGCCAAATTTAGACAATATATTATTCTTTAGAAAATAAATAAATACAAAGTCATTAGATTTCCTTGTTGGTATTGCCTGCATCCATTTGGTGAAGTAGTCCATTGATGTGAGAATCCAGCGATGCTGCCATGATGATGATGGATGTATCTCTCCAATAAATTCTAACCCCCACTGCTGAAAAGGAGCTTCAACATAGATAGGAACCAAAGGTAGAGGTACAAGCTTTCTTCTTCCTTCAAAAATTTGGCATTCATGATATGAAGCAATTCTTTTGTAAATGTCTTTAAACATCGTTGGCCAAAATATCCTGCTCTTAGAATATTATTTGCTATGGCCTTCCAATAATGGTGTCCTCCACAATCACCTTTATGAAATTATTCAATGACTTTATCAGCGTCTTCTTCAAGTAAACAATTCAACAAAATTCCTCCTGTATCTTTCCAAAACAGATTTCTGTCATATACAAAATGTCTTAAATATTTCAGCTTTACAAACCTTGCTTTGGAATTTGTTAGATCAGCGGGAGCTTTGTGATGTTGTAGAACAAAAACCACATCCTTATACCACTCTAAAGTGATGTATTTCTCTTTAATTTGAACCAATTCTTCCTCATTTTCAGAAATTTCTGATATTTATGCATTCATATTTATGTCAAGACAGTCCAAATTTGACTGAGACATTAGTTTCGCCAAGCCTTGTCCATTAACCAACTTGGTTGGTTTGATGTCTATATCATATTCCAGCAATTTGGCGATCCATTTTCCCCTCTTACCATTGGGATCTGCCTGAGTTAGAATGTCTTTTACCACAACACTTGGAACAAATGCCATAATATGAGAATGTAGAATGTAGATTCTAAAATCTTTAATAGCTTTCACTAAAGAATAGGCTTGTTTTTCTAGAATATTATACTTCAGCTCAACATTTTCTAGTGTTTTACTAAAGAAATAAATAGGTTGTTCAGTACCTTTCTTTCCTTTTTGTAACAGAACTCTAGCAATTGTGTTTTTAGAAGCAAATGTAAAAACCATAAATTCTTTGGAAAAATATGGGCTGATGAGTACCGGTGCTTGTGTGAGTGCTTTCTTGATTTTCTCAAAAGTTTTTTTAGCTTCAGCTGTCCATTTGATATCAACTCCTTTCTTTAACATCCTTGTTATATCTTTGACAATCTCAACAAAATTAGGAATGAAGCGTCTAACAAAATTCACTTTTCCAAGAAATGATTGAATCTCTTTCCTGCTTCTTGGAAAATATACCTTTTTAATTACATTAAATATATTAGGATCAATCCTAATTCCATCTTCAGAAATGATATGACCAAGTAATTTTCCTGTAGTTAAAGAAAAGATGCTTTTAGTAGGATTAAGAGAAATACCAAACCTTCTACATTTCAGTAGAACCCTTTCTAAGGGTTTCAAATGATCTTATTCTTTCTTTGAAAAGACTATTATATCATCAAGATAAACAACTACTGACTTATCCTTTTCTTCAAAAAAAGCAATGTCCATTGCTCTTTGAAAAGTGGCTACCGCATTCATGGGACCAAAAGGAATCTTGGCTTACATGAATGTGCCCCATGGCATTATGAAGGTTGTTTTTTCCTGATCATCTGGATGCAAAAGAATTTGATTGTAACCTGAAAAACCATCAAGCATAGACATTCTTTGAGAACCAACAATATTTTGCAAAATTGAATCCATCTTGGGAAGAGGATAGTTGTCCTTTAGTGATGCTTTGTTCAAATTTCTGAAGTCAATACAAATTATGATTTCTCCATTCTTCTTTCTAATTGGTACCAAATTTTCAAGCCAATTCGAAAATCTGATTCTGACAATGATTTTTTCATCAAAGAGTTTCTTAATCTCCCTTTCAATCAATGGCATGAGAAGGGGGTTAATTCTCCTCAACTTCTGTTTGAATGGTTTCTCATTTTCTTTGATAGGAATAGTATGTTGAATAATGGAAGGATCATATTTCTTTAATTCAGCATAAATCCAAGAAAAGACATCAATAAACCTATTCATCATCTCAATATATTTGAATTTCATATCGGCTGAAAGAAACTTTGAAATTTTGAACATTTTAGGCAAAGCTAATGTACCAAGATTATATCTTTCTACTTCCTCTTCATCAGCTTGTATCTTTGGTGATTTGAAAACATCATTCTGATCAAAGAGATTCTCAAGAGGAATAAGACCCTTTGGTATTGAATTATTCTTTAGTTTCAAAACTTCAGAGTTTCCTTTTGATTCAACAAGCATATTTTGTTGATCAACTTGAGTACTTTCAAATTCTTCTTTCAGCTCAATAAAATTCCTTACCTATTGATCATCTTCAAAAACTTGCCAATTGATGATATTGTCTAGTATAGTTGGTCTATGGCGAACTTCAATTTCATATTTTTTCAGTAGAATGTCTAGGAATGATGAAGAGACTTGCAGTCTCAGAGATAGCAAGAGAATCAGTAATGGAATTTTGATCTCTAGATTTGACTATGAAGGAAAAAGCTTGAAAATTCTCCAACATGTCTAAATCTAAATTTATGTAAGCTCTCATTCTTACATCCTTTGTTTGATAAACACCTTCAACTTGTCTAATAACCAATTCAGAATCTCCAAAAACAAAAATATTTCGGGCTTTCATTTTTTTAAGAAGATCTAGACCCAAAATCAAAGATTCATATTCAGCCATGTTGTTTGTGCAATCAAAATTCAGTTTGTAAGAGTAAAACTTACTCTCATCAGTTGGAATTATAATCCAAATCCCTACTCCTGCCCCCTCTTTTCCCGTTGATCCATCAAAGTACAGTGACCACCATTCTTCAGTTTGTCATTTACTTGTTGATTTTCTGTTTGCTGATTTTCTGCTCTTATTTCTTCATCAACACTATTATCTGACTCATTAAACGGAATGGCAGATCCAAGCTCAGTATCAAAGGCCTAAATAGGAAAATTATGAGGCTTATCTTTGCTACTTACCATGTAAGCCACTCTGGTCTCTCGATACAATCTCTTTTGTTCACCAAAAACTGGAATAGTGGCATAGGTAAGGTCCATCTGCATTGTGCCTTTGATTTTTGCTGCCCATGATCTTGACAATAGCATACCAAACTTTGGCAGAACATCAGCCACGACAATTTCCATACCAACTGTCTTTGCTGGGATTTGTGTTATACCAACAACAACGTCCTTGATTAGACCAATACATTGAACTCTTTTTGAATCAAAAGAAAATAGATCCTTATATGGTCTTGTGATTTGTAATCCCATCCTTTCCATGATTACTTTGGGCATAAGGTTATGATAAGCCCCTGAATCTAATATAGCATTATGAAAAGTCATATCATGAATACTAATGCTTACATAGAAAGGAGGAAACTCTTCATTTTTTTCATTTTCTAACCTTGTACCCAAATATATAGTAGGATTATCTTCTTGGACATTCAAAATATCAGCAGCTCCTGGTTGTGAGTTTAACAATTTAACAATATTGCTTCTATATTCATTTACCTTGAGAATCTCGCAAAATGGGACTAATATTTTAATATTTGAAATTTCATTCTCAAGGTTGAAAACAGAAACATATTTTTCAGCTTCTTTGATAGGAGGAGGAAGTTGAGTGTCTTTTTTACCAAGTGGAGTTTCCTTTCTACCTTCAGCCATATTTGGGGTATCATTTTTAGCTTCAGCAGCCTTTAGTGCATATTTCTTTGGCTATGCTTTGTTTGCAATGATAGGCACATTTCTATTTCTAAGATTATATTGTTTTTTCATCTCGAAAATAGCATGTTGATACCATTTAAAACAATCTGATGGTTCTTATCCTTGATTAGACAAATCTGACTCATCATGATCTTCCTTAGTCAAGAAAATTCCTGACATATCTTCATCAAGAAAATGGATGGATTCTTCAGGAATTTCAGGCTCATCTTCTTCATCTACCAAATTCTGCTAAAAACGAGGTCTCACTAGAGGATCAGGCTGCTGATTTCTATTTTCTCTTGGTCTTTGTTGGTTCTGAGGTCTCCAGAATTGAGGATTTCTAAACTGAGGTTCATGTTGCATAGGAGTAGAAGTATTTCCAAGAGCCAACCTATCCATCAAATTCTCCATGGTTTTCATCATTGAATCAAATTTGTCTTCAGAAGTTGAAGTGGAAGGTTTCTCTTCTTCTTTCAATTTAGTTTTTCCCATTTTTGACTTTTTAGTAGTTATCATGTTTACCTCCACCTTAACTGCATCACTTTGCATTTTAGCAAGTGTAGGTGATTCTATTTCTCTCAACAAGATAGAAAATTCATAATCAAATGCTTCAGCATATCTCATTTGTGCTAAGGCTTCCAGAGGTTTCAAATGAGCTGGAATTGAGTCAAAAACTTTATTAAATCTCTTTGAAAAGTTTTGGATAGACTCATCAACTGCCCTTCTAAGGATGTTATATTCAGTAAGTGCTTGAACTGGATTGGTTCTGTTTCCCCATTTCTTTAAAAATTTGTCTTCAAACTCATCCCAATTTCTAATGCTTCCTAGTGCAAGAGCTTTAAACCATTTTCTAACTTCACCAATAAAACTCTGTGCAAACAACCTTAATTTCACATCTTCATCATCAACTTATTCCCTGTCTATAAAATCATTAAATCTATCTACATATTCCTCTATTGTAATTTCTTCATCACTACCCCAAGTAGGGATCCTAGCAGCATATTTACTAGGAAGATCATGCAAAACAACAGGGAGTACAAGTGGTGCATACCTAGCAGGAGCAACCATGCTTGAAGGATGAAAAGTAGTTTTATGAATGACAGAAACATAAGATGAAGAAATGATATGAGGAGGACTACTTGGTTTCTGCAAGCCACTAAAAATTGAGCTCCAATTTGGAAGGGGTAAACCAACTTTGGATTTTAGTAAGACTTCGAAAGGGTCAAGTTCTTTAAGTTTATCTAGAGACACTTTTTCTAACAATAGCTCGGAGGTAATAGCTTCCCAGAACTCCTCTTTTTCCTCTTGGGTTACAAGGTTTGAAGTGTCAATTCCTCTCTTTTTCAAGTCTAAGATAATATCAATGAATTCCTTTTCACTTTCTGATCTAAAAAACACTTCATGATTTTTATCATCAACTCTTTTGTCTCTGGGAATTCTTAATATTTCAAAGGAGAAAGATTTCGAATGAGATGGAGTACCTGATATTTCTGAAATTCTTTGACTGCCTCTCGAAATAGTGTTTGGATTGTCCACATCGGTAGGTGGATTAGGATCAGGATTGCTCCATGTATATCTCCTTCTCAAAGCCACCTTTAAACTTTGAAAATGTATGGAGTCACCAAGGTATATTTCAGCCTCGAAAAAATTTCTCAGCTCCTGCTACCTTTAGAATTTTAGCTTCTTAATTTCGGGAATAAGTAATCTTTAGGCTCCCAGCAGATGCACCAAAATGTTATCACCAAAATAGGACCTAATAGGCTACTGATCAGGCTACCTTAGTGTAACTATTTCAAACCATAATTTTAGTTTAGGCTTAGCCTCCTCAACTTGAGAGGGCTCTCTCAATAGGTTTAAGATTTTGAATTAAGTATTAGATGGCTAACTCTAGGAATAAATTGGATAAAATTGTATAATTTGTTGAATTACTGATAAAAAAAATCTATTGGGCTATGGATTCAAGGTATATTTCAACAAAAAATCAAAATTATCTTAACATGGAAGTTAGGGCATTTCAGAGTTTTAGATGTATCAGCAAAACAATAACACAGTGAATAAAACACAGTTTACAAACATATGAAGGAATTTAGCGAATTTTACAATGATTTATAAGTAACATATGTTCATACCACTACAAATAGGTAGATGAGGAAATCCATAAGAAGATCAAACACCAAAAAATCTTTCTGAATCCTGAGTAGTAAAGCCAATATCTGTATTAAGATGAAAACACACAGTCTGCTATAATAACATAGTTTTCTTGTTAATGAAAATTTCCAACCTTTAGCAATTCGACTTCATGTCTCTTATAGAGTCATCATTAAAATCTTGGATTCCCTTATCCATCTTGAAGAGAATTCTAATTTCTAAGATTGACACCTATCTGCTCCTAAAACAGACTCTTAATTACAGTTAATTGTCTCTTCTAGAAGTCTCTGATAGTTAATTGTCTCTTCTAGAAGTCCTAATAAAAATAGGAGTAAAACTCCTTATTATGTATAAAAAACCTTATATAATACTTAAATAATATCTCTGACAGATGTTCCTCCATATCTTCGACCTTGATGATGCCTCTAATCTTGTTATGCAATCATGCTGGTTCATGTCTTATTTGCCCTACAAAACACAGAACATGCTTCCTGTAATTTAGCTTTTACCTTGATTTATGATCTTCGAACCCTTTTGCTGTCAATGTTGAATTTTTAAGATTAGTGACATGTGTTATCATTTCCATGGAACCATGCCTTTCCACCTGTACAAAAACTAAGCCTTTGAAAATTTTTAAAGAGAGATGATATGGTTGCGCTACAAAAATAGCAGTTGTTTTCGTAGCGCAGAATTTGTATCTTTGTAAACATCTCTCAACCATGCACTTTATTTTGCCTTGACACCTGAAATTTCATCTGTGATCCCTTTCCATCCACCAGCAAAAAAAAAAATTGGAAACCAAGTGTTTTTACCTCTCAAAACCTTTATAAAAATATTAAAAAAATACACAGTGTATGTCTTTTTTACACAGTTTTTTCACAATTCTAAGAGTTTAAAGTATTTACACCTTTCAATGATTTCCATGATGTCTATAGACCTTGAAAATCAAAATAAGTCAACTTTTAAATTTCCTCAAAAAGTGATGTCCTTCCTAAAAACAAGATTGTAATAAGGATTTGTCACTTACTGCTCTTGTTCTATCTCTATTGTAACTGACCTTCAGACTTTTTCAATTGAATTTCAAGATCTTCAATCTGCCTCTTCAGTCTCCTATTGGTAGCCCTCAATTTAACATTTATCATTCTCATAAATCTTGCCTCTTTGATTGCAGGGACAGTCCAGGTAAAGCACTGAGCTTCACTACTGACTGTTTCAGTTTTGGAAACTATTTCAACCTCCCACAGAGCCCTTATTCTGTTGAATTTTGTCTTCTCAACAGCATGTCTTTTTGCTTTCTTCTTAAGCTTAGCAATTTCAAGATTAGCTAGTCTCAACTTTTCTTTAATTTCTTCATAACTGCTCTTTTCCCTTTGAGTGTTGAAAACTCTGTTTCTTTCACCTTCAGGCATTGGTGATGATAGGTCTATGAGTTCTTCATAAACAATTGAAACTTCCCCTACTTTATCTAACTCCATATCCTGCTCTTGCAACCATTGAGATTTCCTAGTTAAAGGCCTTCTGCTCTTGAACACAAACTTTGAAATTTCATCATAAAAATCTAGCTTTTTGGAAGATTTCATCTTCTTAGATTTCCCTTAACCCAATCTTATAAAGTTTGCCTGAACTAAAGGAGATTCTTCAATATCAATAGCCTGTAAAATATCATTCAAACTACCCTTTAAACTTGGATTTTCTTCTGAAACCATTGTTTTGCCCCTGTCCTTTGCTATTTGACTTCTAGTCAATATTTTCTGGGTTGATTTGGTGGTTGAATGTTCCTGTAATGTTACCTTAAATTTATTTGTCCTCTTTTGTGCAGGTTGAGGGCTTTCTTGAATAATCACTAATGCTTTAATCTCTGGCTCTTTCACTTTCTTTCTTGGTTTCAACTTGACAAATCATTTTGATCTTGTCTCTGCAGGGTCACTAGTTTCTAATGGTGACTTTTATTTAGTCTTAGGAGTAACACCTGTTCCTTGTGTTTCCACCCCAAATCCACACAAAAACAAGAATGTAGACCATTCTCTGTTTATCCTCTGAAGTTCATGTAAAACTATCAATTTAACTAGAACATGATGGAAAAGTGAAGTTTCACAGTATTGAGCTTTCATTTGCACTTTATCTGCCATCTTAGCTAAAATTTGAAACAAGAAGAAAGGAAAATCCAAAGAAATCATTCCAGTAAAATGCAACAAGAGTTTGAAATGATAAGAATACACTTTATGGTATCTCCCCTCATAGGTGAAATACATTTGAATGTTGTAGAGAAGGTTGGCATAGGTGTTATTGATGTAGCTTCTTGGCACTGCTTTAGTTAAATCTATCTCTTCAAACCCTGGCTTCAGAAATATTTTACAGGGTTCCATCTGAAACCTGAAATTTTTGAACCATATTTCTTCTCCCCTTGGAATCTCTATCACTAATGATATGATCTCAGGGGAAATTTTCAAGTTTAAGAGTCCAAATTTTGTATTTGAACCTGTGAAATGAAGAGCAAACTCTTTTGTCACTTGATTATGACCCCCCTGCAATTTTTCACAGAATTTCCAACATCCTGTCTTCTTGAAGGCCTCCTCAAATGATTTTTCCTTGATTAGAGCCTCTATGTTTTCAAGCTCCATCCTTAAACAGTTTCCTGACCTATGGTTCTTTATTTCCTCTGTCATATTTTCCTTGAAATTCTAGTGTGCTTCTTGAAAACCTATAACCAACAGCCTCACTTGATTTCAGAGTAAACTACCTCACTTGATTAGAGACACTGCCTTGCTTGAAAGTAATAATCAGCCCTGCTTGATGAATGAGAGAAGCTTTGGTTTCTTCTTACCATGAGCTTACCATTCAGAAAATGGTATGCATCATGTGTTTCTTGCAATGAGACAATAAAACCAAAAACTAGCCCTTTTCAAATTTGAAAATGACTAAGATAAAAGACCTCTAACGAATGTCGTGATGGCTATGAATGGTTGCATGTGTGAGAAAAGACTTGTGGCTGACACCTAATGATGAAGGATTAACAAAATTTTGGTGGATTTGATAACGGACAAGAAATTCTACAAATCCCTGATTTCGTAGCGTGCCTAATGCAATTTCAGGGTTTTGCGCTATGAAAAGAGCAGCGTTTTCGTAGCGCAAAAGTAGTTTTTAACACTATCTGCGCTACGAAAATGTGGTTTCGTGGCTTAATCAATTTTTTTTGAAAATGGTTAAAAACATGACTCTCTAAACATGGTATGAGACTCTCAAGGTATGAAATAAGGTTGTTATAATTTATTATGTGAATGAAATGAGACTCTAACCCTATCACCTAACCCCTAAAAGCTTAAAATGACTTAACACCTATCTAAAAACCATGACTAGGAACAAAGAAAATTGTCCAAGTTTGGAAATTTTTTTTTATAGTGATAGCACCACCTAAGCATGTTTATTCCATGAATGGTTCAATATAGATAGTTTCCAAATAATTTTTATGGTTAGCCATGCTTACTTGATGCTATCTAAACTCTATTTTTTGAATCTCTCTTTGATGGGTTACTTGCTAGTTTTAGCTAAAGAGACCATGTTTTGATCATGCCCTTCGTCCATTCTTGATAATTTTGCCTCAAATTTATTTATAGCTTGATTGATGATGTATAGGAGTTCCCTCTTCATTGATTAAAGTTATTTTTCATCTTATATGTTTTCAAATCTTGAAGGTGAAATCACTAAAGTTAGATAAGTTTTCTTGCTTTCTTTGTTTCACTAAATTGTTCATCTTGAATATCTATTTGTTTAAGTTTTTCCATTGAGTTAATGTTTTTCCCTATATCATGATTATTATATTTTTCTTATGAGTATTTGAGACCTTATTGCTTATGGGTATATGACAAAGGATTCTTAACTACCCTTTTCCCTACCTTGTTTCCCCAACTTAATGTTCATTTCACTTCACACATAACCTTGAAAGATCCATTGACCACACTAGATTTTCCATGTGATGCACTCTGGCTCATTATTGAGATATCCATGACTTTCATAGACTCCATAGCCCAATGATTTGATGACCTCTCACTCCACCTATTCTACTTGATCATTTTACCCAACCCAAACAAACAAACAAACCCTAAACTTCACAACTAGCCTAAAATCAACCATCTAAAGCAAACAAGTTCACATCATTTGCATACAATAGAGAGAGCCCTCTCAGAGTCCAGGAAGACTAGGTCCTAGGACTACAAATACTGGTTTCATGTTACCATGTGCATTTGGTCTACCAATCTGCTAAATCAGGGGACCCTAATAGATCCAATTGCCTTTTTTCTTCAAGAAGGAAAAATTATTGCAGCCCAAATTCAGTAGAAGCTATACACTTATCATAAGTGGAGAGAGAAACAACATGGGATGGAAAATTTGATCCATCATGTTCAGCTATGTAGCCCACCTACTTTGTAAGAGCTTAAGGAGGAGGAGATCTTTCATGAGTTTCCATGTTGGAGGGTGACTCACTTTTTGTGGATGATAGCTTGGGGATGGAGGCTTCACATGGTAATGATAGTTCCCAATATATTTCATATTCCATGCCTCAAGAAGGCCTCTAGAACACATTTAGTTGCTTCCATGGATATTCCACTTGTTCATGATGAGAGCCATTTGGATTTTTCACCAAAGGCATACTTATACACCTGGTAGGAGAAACTTGGAGACTTATAGATGAGACAACATATTGTTCATTAGAGGAGCTTATCACATGGGGATGCTACAGGAAGAAGAGGAGAAGCTCTTCATTTCTATCCTTACAATTTCTTGAGGACAAGAAACATTTGGGAGGGGAGGACTGTAATATTCCTAAATTAGCACACATCTAATTGGAATATTAAATTTTGATTTTTCTCTTAGTTAGAGGAATAAGAGGGTAGGGAGACCCATAAATCTCCTTAGTAGGAATAAAAGACACAACTAGTGTGAATGGATGTCATCTGAAAGCTATATTGAAGACCCTTAGGTGTGAAAAGGGACTGGATCATGAAGACTTGGTCAACTTTGACAAAATCAAACAACGTTGTTATGGAGGAGTGGCATTAATGGTGGGACAACGCAGTTTTGGAGGGAGATTGATTGCATGATGATGGAAATCACAATGAGTGGGACCCAAGGTGAGAAAGCTCACATTTTTTATAAATAAAATAAGATGGAATCCATATGGGGGGGTGGGGGGGGTTATGATTATTATTTGGATATGTCTGTTTAGACTTTGTTGCTCTCTTCGGTTGTTTAGCTAATATTGGAGTGTTGTTTAGCACAGGGTGTTCCCAGTTAGGAATCCCACCTCTTTCTTTGAGAGGCCTCTTGGGAGAGTATTGATCTATAATTTCCACACATCTATCATTTTGGAAAAGCTTCAATCTTCAACTACATTGCAATTTCTGTTCAGATTTGTGTTGTGTTGCAGGGTGTTGCAGTGGAGGGTTGAGAAATCCATTTTCTGAGCTAGTTTTTCATAGGAGGAAGGATTCCTTCTCTTGGGAGATCAAAAAGGAGGGTTCTTGGGCACATTTCATATATTTGGCAATAGGCCAACCTACTCCCATCATTCACAGTGCAGTTTCAGCTGGGAATTGCGTTATTTTGGAGGGCAGTTTCATAGGAGGATCTATTGGCTCCTTTAGAGTGTTTTCTTGCAGGTGAAGGATTTAACCTTTCATTGGAGGTTACCTTTGGAGGAGATCTACATCAGATCCATATTATTTCAGCCTTATATTTCAGGGGCTTTAGTTGTAGTGATTCTTCAATCCTAGGGTTGTAGATCACCATTTGTATTTGGGTGTATTTTCGGAAACCCTTCCCGAGTTCTCTTGAAAAGCTGTCTAGGAGGCTGGATCTTCACTCCTAGAATTATTTGAGCTATATAACACTAGATATAAATTGATCCATATTTATGCAGCTATTTACGCCTTAAAATTGTGTTTTCATAGCTCAGGGAATTTTTATGGCAGCTATTTCACATGTATTGACATATTTTTCTTGTGGAGGCTTGTTTTGTATTGCTTGAGTGACTAGATCCTCAAGATCTTGTGCCTGTTATTTGCTGACATGTTTAATAATATGGTTGTACATTTTTCTCATATCATGGTGTGTTTATTTATTCATTTCTCTTTCCATTATTGTGTTCATGTATTGTTTCTTCCCCATTTGGGAATATTACATAAGGTATTGTGAAAGTCGTCGAGACGGGGACAATAATGAGAGCAGTGCCCATAAAGGTAGCACAAAGTACAAGGGTGGTTTGTGCGAAACTATTTGAGTTTCTTAGCTGAATCAGGTAAGGTAACATGGACCTCTGGGATGTCAGATTCAAGAAATTTTTCGTTGACCACAGGTTTGAAATGAGGAAGCTCAAGACTGTTATGGGTGGCATGCCCAACAACATCACACAAAGCACACGGAGGTGATGACTTTGGAGGCTTAGGAGGAGATGGAGCTGTTTGGGGGGCCTTGTCCTCAGGTTCCTTCTTTTTGGATTCCCCCCCCTCACTGGATGCTTTCACAAAAGGAGTAGGTTCCCGGTGAGGTGGCTACAACACTGAAGAAAAGGGAGGGGTCATGGCGACCAGTTTTACCGGGTTCAAAGTGGTATAACATTTGAGTTGACCAGGTGGAGTTTTTTCTAGGGGATTAATGTATCAAACTAGGATCCCTAGGGTCAAATTGGGTAGACTCAATGTAGCCATAATAGGCACTGAAAATATTTTAGAGGGGGGAGCTAAAAACTGTATCTGACTGGAAGGGTAAGGGCCTGGAAAAATGGCTCCCAAATGGTTAAGGCTTGGGGGGATTGTTCTTGGTTGAAAATTCTTGGGAGAGACACGAGAAAAAGGAGAATTTAATTGAGGGGATAGTCTTGATGCCTATTTTGAGTGAACAACAGTAGGTTGCGAAGGCGTTGGTTGTTGGTTGGTCTAACCAGGCCGCTTTTGGCTAGACCGAGATGCTTGCAACATGCAAACACTCAATGAGTTGGGCTCCGTGATAAGAGGGGGGGACCAAGAAATGAACCAAGTAAGGTGGAATATTTATAGATTCCTCGTGGAACATTGGTGAGAAGTGCGACTCATTGGTTATCAGCCACCGAAGATATGATAGACTTAGGGGAGGTCAAAGAATTTGGTTTGTGATATGTCAATTAATCGACGGTGATGATATTTCCATTATGGGGGTAGCACATATTATGGTAAACCATAGATGTGACAACTAAAATTTCATAGGTGTAGCTATGACCCAAGAGGATATTATAATCAAGTGGGAATCAACTACTTCAACATAAATAAAAGCAGTCTTTCCCGCAAGTGTGATAGGAAAATTGCGGAACATACCGAGGGGCTAATAAGGGTGACTTTCTGACGCATGCAAAGTTATGGTGGATGGTGCCAAGTCAGGTGATCCAAGCTTGTTCCAAACATAGGCGGACATGACACAGGTGGATGCTCCCTTGTCAATGATACATCTCTGAACATGGGAATTACGGATCTTGACAGGTATTTGGAAGGCAACAGATGAAGGTAAAGGGGGATGTCCTGATTTGTCAATATCATAGACGATAAAATGATCATCTTAAGGATATATAGTGCCCAAAGTAGATATTATACCTTTTCATTGAGATGGGCATGTTTGGAAGACTTCCAACGTTGACATGGTAGCAGGAAACTGCGCCAAGTCATCTACTATGTTGTAGGTGTCGACGGCTTTGGAAAAAGTAACATTTCGGTATAATTTCCCTTTGGGGATCTTGTGAATGACCTCTTACTTAGGCTGAAGGATATATAAGGGAAAATTTGGTGTCGAAATGGAGTCTGAGGGAACTTTGGTTTGGGACTCGGTTGCAGATGTAGCGAGTTTCTTGTCATATTGGCACGACCGGGTCTTAAGGTTGACGTCAATGATATTAACCACTTCAAAATTCATTATGAGAATCTAGTAATCAAGGGTACCAGACTACGGAGCTTTATGAGCGGCTTGGCCTTGAGGTGGTTGGGTAGAAGCATATCCTTTCTGAGGGAAATTATTAGTTAACATAGTCAATTGAGTTGGCACAGTGTTTAGAGGAAGCGAAGTGGTGAATTGTTGTCCTCTAAATGATACTTGTGCTTCATGTTGGAACCAGGTCTCCTAAGAAGCTGTGAAACTGGTCCATTTTGAATATTTTTTATTATATTTAGTCTAGCACAGGGTTTTTGGGGTGGGTCAAAGCCCCGAACGCATTGTAATGGGTCAAAGGGTAAACTAGGGGTCCGAAAACCATGGCTTGCGGACCAAAGGAAAGTCAAGGCTAGATTGTTATAAATAGAGATGCATTTTGTATTGAAAAAGATAAGAAATTATGGGCTATTGATTTGAATTTTGATTTAAGCTATCTATTTGGATTTTGGGGAATGGACTCCTGCTGGCTGTGTGCGCAGAGAGCCAAGTCTAGCTATGTGCGGACCCTACTGCTGTGTGCGCAGGATGGGAAGGTAATTGTCAGGAAGAATTGATGAATGAATGAATGAAAAAGATTGTTAGAGAACTGAATCTATGAGTACTTTTATGTGAATTACTGATAATTGTTGTATTGTGCGTTTTCTATCCTTAAGCTACAAAAAGATTTGTATATTGCATTCTTAGATCTAGATCTGTTATGTTTTGTTTATGTACTATTTTGTTGATGTTATAAAAAGCATATAACTATAGATCTAGTGCACGTGGATACGAATAGAGACTTAATTAACCCTGCGTAGAACAAGGTAAACAGGGATTATAGGACCTAGCATAGCTCTACTTGCTTTACCCATCCTTTCTCATGGTGTGGAAACTTGGTTCCAACACCCACCCATACTACTTCGGGTGAGACTTTGACCTACGCAAGCAGGTCACTGCCGAAAGGGCCAGTAGTATAGGGTTTGTTGGCAAACCTTGCACACTGAACTTGGGTCAGGATCCCTTGAGCCAACAAATGGTTCCATTGTTGGGACTAGAAGAAGTCTGAGAGAGGAATTAGGTAATGACAAGAGAATACTGGAAGCCTAAAAGAAAAGAGATCGAAGACTGGTTCAAAAGACAGATCTAAGAGTTTGCAGTAAAAGAAAATCACAGTGAAAAGTTAATAGCGAAAAGGTGGAAAAATAGGTACATTCTTACTGAAAGCTATGAAATATTCTTTGTAACCTTTTCGATTGAACTCCAGGAGTGGATGGCTAGACTTGTGGAATTCCAGAAGTGCTAGAAGGACGAGAAAGTCACTCAGTGGACCCCAGAGCTTCTCAAGCAGCTGGCAAAAACTGATAATACTATCACGCGTACGATGGATCACTGGGTGGATAGTGTGCTGGGAGGATTTGTCACAGAATTTTCCATTGATCAGTTTGTATCATACTCTGAGGCTGAATGGTGATTCTTCAAAGGGTTTTGGGGAAAATTTCTGAGGACGTTACCGTTGCTGATCAAGAAATTACTGTGCGAAAAGAATATTCTGTGTAGTCATACTAACTGAATGACCTCGGATCTAGATGGGAGCGCAACACGCAGTGTAAATACTATCAGACCAAACTTGATGGAGGGAGATCCACCTACAATCTGTTGCAGGAACCAGCTGCACAAGATCCCCCAGCTACATTGCCACCTAGGCTGCGTAAAGGTAAGAATTCGCCTATACCGCCACCCTCCCTGGACAATGATATGGCCGCGCATCTGAAACTACCTACCTTCAAGGGGGTAGGAGATGAGGATATGGACCGGTTTTGGTTCATTGTAGACTCTGTATGGACTACGCAGAATGTGGTGAGTGATATGGTAAAAAGGGCGCAGCTATCGTTGGCTTTCGAGGACAGGGCCCTAGACTAGTATATGTGGTATATTGCCTAGAATGGGGGCGCATCTATTCAAGATATCAAGGATGCTTTGAAACACCAGTTCAGGAAGCTGAAATCTTATTCCTAGTTGGTAGTAGAAGTAAAGGACTTCAAACAAGGTGCGTCTGAGTCAGTATGGGAGGTTGATCAGCAACTGAAGAAAGAAATCAGGGAAGAAGGATTCAAATATGATGATAGATAACATACAGAATGGTTCATCGCTATGATGCTACCTCACCTGCGCATGCTAATGAGTCATCATACCTTTGATTCGCAGGAGAATGCTGTGGAATTCGCTATGAAACTAGAGGCTTCCTCCCGAGAGGATACGTCCACAAGGGTACACCAAATCCAAGAACAACTTGGGGCTATGCATATGGAGATACAGAATCTGTGAAAAGAGTGAGGAAAGGATGGTTACGCAGATCTCTGGTGCATACGATGCTGGGTGTCTGGCCATACAAAGGATCAGTGCCCTCTACTGACAGACTACATGCAAGCAGGAGGACCTAGTCCAGTATGCCCAGGGGCAAGTAGGGAACCCGTCCTATTACGACCAGGTTCAAGCGGACTTGCGCTATGGTGTGATGATTTTCGGGTAGCAGGACTACATGATACAAACCATTGCCCTCGACTAGGTGCGTATGTCCCAGAACTAAAGCAACAATGGTGCCGATTCTACCCATCAGTAGGACATGATGAGCAGAACTGTTGTACTTATGACTTAATGATTGATCATGGGAACTTATATAGGGTATAATCGGACCCTGCATCGCCAAGACTTTCTGCGCACTTTGGAGGATCACCGGCCCGAGGTAGAGGAGGTCGGGGAGGAAGCACAGGACGAGGATGTGGGCAGCTAATCTATTATAACTATGGGGAAATAGGGCACTTTTCCATAGAATGCCCAAATCCCACTAGGCCATCATGCAAATATTGTAGGTAGCTGGACCATGAGGTAGAGGACTGCCCAATTTTAATAGCCAGGATGCAGGAAAAGCAACCCACCCCTATGCAGAATGTACAAAGAGTTAAAACCGAGCTAAGAAAGGCAGATCCCTGTGTAAAATTCATGAAACGTAGCGGGCTGGTCACCCAGGGAGCAAAAGAGGAGCCGGATTCCTGGGAAGGAGTTCCTTTCAAAGAACAAACACCACTGGTAGACCCTGCGCAGCTGCCAACACAACATCAGATAGAGGAAGGAGTTGAGCCCTTTTTAAAAGCATGTCTAAAGCTGCTACAAAATTCGGAGGCTGTAGGAAATATCCAAGCACTACTGAATACCTACACAACTTGGTCCAATTCGATCCTTGAAACCAAGGATGTGCCCAAGCTATATAGCTATAAGAAGTGCACTGGGAGAGAAATGTGATTTACTGCGCAAATTGGCGACTATGAGATGGATCAGGTTATCTTAGATCTAGGGTCATATGTGAATGTATTACCAAAGCAGACATGGCAATGAATGGGAGAACCTAAATTAGAATGGTCCACCATCTAGCTGCGAATGGCCAATCAATAAAAAATCAACCCTCTAGGGAGGTTACCAAAATTCATGGTTGACATCACAGGGGTAAGGGTCCTAGCTGACTTTGAAGTCATAGAAATTATGGAAGATGCGGATCCCTACCCTGCGCTCCTTGGACTGGACTGGGCAATTGACATGGGGGGTGTCATCCATCTCAAGAAGTGTAGCATGGTGTTTGAAAGCAAAGGTACACGTGTCCTAGTACCACTAGATTCAGCAGAAGGTGCACGGTATATAGAGCCAGCCTATGAGGAGGAGGAATTAGATCAAATTTATAAATTAACTGCACAGGATGAAGATCAGGTTAACCCCATAGATGAAGGAATGCTCTGCTAGGAAAATGACAGTGAATGTTTTTCTGACTTTTTTGAGGAGCTGGAAAATTGGTAAGGTTGATTGCACGAGGTTTTGGCGCTTTGATGTCTTCAGACCGTCAAAAATTTTCGTCAAATCTCTACCACGAAAGGGAACCTTCCCTGCAAGGAGGACATAGATGATAGTCAGAAGACGGTTGAACCTAAGATTCCCACAAAACGCAGGCTAGGGGCACTATCACTAACACTGCATTGAGCACCTATGTAAGGACCGGTATTCTTCACTTAGGAGAAGTATTGGAGAAGGGTGATCCTCCGCATAGGGACCCCATTTTCTAGATGGACTCTGAGGTCAGTCGACCTATGCAGATACTTACTGACATACAACACTCAAGGGTGCGATCAAACCTTGCACGGGCAGGCTTTCCGAGGTACCATTGACCTAGGCATGCGTTGGGTTATGGACCTGCCTGGACCCACGTGTAAGTTGAAGATTTTGTGGACACCTCAAGTAATAAATGGCACAAGGACACGTGACACAGCCCTATCATGCAGGGACATCCCGACCAATGGCGAAGTGCATGGCTTGAAAAGACTGATGGCCAACTTGCAGACACACCTCGCGTCGACCTTCATTCAGGGTACACGAACGACATGTAGGCGTCATCCGTGGTCTGACATTCCATGGAAACGACCTCAGGCATGAAGGAAGACCATCAGCACATCCCGATTTAATAAAAAAAGGATCTTACAAGTATGCACAATAGGCGAAATATCACCAATGCAGCCATTTATGGTAAGATTGATCCACCTGATTGATGGTCAGTCTCACGAATGGGCTACTTCACCATTAAATAGCTCTGGACGATGTGCTGTTGGCTGGATAATTACACACCATGCTATTTATTCAGCCTATAACATGCTCTTGCTATCTGTGTACTAGTTTTTTGTGCTCATTAACATTCTTTGGGTGGCCCGCTTTCTTGTTGCTAAGATGGACCCAACCAGAGAGCCTGGGAATGCTGAGTGCAGCCACAGGGGTGAGCACTGGCTCCCGGCAAAAAGGATTGTCTGCGAGCCACACACAGATGGAATGCTGCAATACAAGGACATGATGTGACTTTCCCGCAACTATAGCATACCGCCCAGCAGAAGCAATGTGTGTTCACTCCCTCGCATGGCCCTCGTCAACACCCCTGATCCAACTTATGGGGACATCCAAATAGATTTAGTGCATCTATCTGGCACAGAGCTACGAGGATTGTACACCAGAGTGTTGCACGAAGTTCGGCACTGTGATCGGGCCACACAATAGCAGTATGACATACCCCCAGAAGTACGGGACCAACAGATTGTAGTAGTCACAGATGCAACGTGTATTATCCAGGAGCAGCTGACGCAAGGTGCACAATTGGTCGAAACAACTACACAACTATGGCTGGCAGTGCAGCACCATTCCATGCTTCAACATATCCAGACGGAATTACAGCAAGCAGAAGCTGTTCTGGACCAAGTCAGAGCCTGCTCACCCTCCACCATCTCCTCGCAGCATCTAGCCATCTTGGACAGGATTGAGAACATTTGCCACAACAAGCATGTCATTCGAAAATGGTTGAAACCATGGGCTGACACCGCACTCCAGCTTGCCGAAGACACTCAGTCTGCCATTGCGCGCCTCCACTGGCTGTCAGAATGAGTTACCGTGGCTCCAGATGGCCTTGCCTCCCTGACACTTGTCAAAATTGTGCAATGAGCTGTGGCCCATAGTAAGGAAGTGCTCCCACCGCTCCTTCACACTCTGGCTACCTTGTGCGCACAAATCGAAGTTGCACCACTGCAGTGACTTAGAACGAGTCACAAGATTGTGTTGGGGGACTGTTGGAACGAGGTCTCCTAACAAGCTGCGAAATTGGTCCATTTTGAATAGTTTTGATTATATTTAGTCTAGCGCATGGGTTTTGGGGTGGGTCAAAGCCCTGAACGCATTGTAATGGGTCAAAGGGCAAACTAGGGGTCTGAAAACCATGGGTTGCGGACCATAGGAAAGTCGAGGCTAGATTGTTATAAATAGAGATGAATTTTGTATTTAAAAAGATAAGAAATGATGGGCTATTGATGCGAATTGTGATTTAAGCTATCTGTTTGGGTTTTGGGGAACAGACTCCTGCTGGCTATGTGCACGGAGATCCAAGTCCAGCTTTGTACAGACCCTGCTGCTGTGTGCACAGGTTGGGAAGGGAATTGTAATGAAGAATTGATGAATAAATGAATGCAAAAGATTGTTAGAGAACTGAATCTGTGAGTACTTTTATGTGAATTATTGATAATTTTTGTATTGTGTGTTTTCTGTCCTTAAGCTGCGAAAATATCTGTATACTGCATTCTTGGATCTAGATCTGTTATGTTTTGTTTATGTACTGTTGTGTTGATGTTATAACAAGCGTATAACTATAGATATAGTGCACGTGGATATGAATAGAGACTTAATTAACCCTGCGTAGAACAAGGTAAACGGGGATTACAAGACCTAGCACAGCTCTGCTTGCTTTACCCATCCTTTCTCAGGGTGCGGAAACCTTGTTCCAGCACCCACCCATACTACTTCCGGTGAGACTTTGACCTACGCAAGCAGGTCACTGCCGAAAGGGCTAGTAATATAGGGGTTTGTTGGAAAACCTTGCACACCAAACCTGGGTCAGGACCCCTCGAGCCAACACTTCCCACAACTAGCACATCTGAGGTAAAAGGGGACAATCATGAGTATAATGGCCATGGAAACCACAACATGAAAAAGGTTTTTTTTGTACAAAGAGTCTTGTTCTGCTTGGGTTGATCGTCCTGTTGCTGGTTTGCAGTGTTAGGCTATTTCCCTTGGGGTTTGTTCAGTTGATTACCTTGGAACCCTTGGTTACGCTACACTTGTTGGTTATGTTTTCCTTTCCCCTTATTCTTTTCTTCAAATTAGGAGGATTAGTTGCGCTCTGCTGCAAATACACCTGACCTTGAGGAGGCGGTGGCTGATGTCGTAGAGTTTTAGAAGGCATGAGAGGCTGGGGAATTGATGCTAAAGGGGTTGGAACGTCGGGCTATGCATAAGGATAGAAAGGATGAGGGGAAAAATTTGGATAAACAGGTTAAAAAACAAATGGCCCTAGCATCAGTTGATGTGGGTGGGAAAATACATAAGGCATGCTTTGACTGGGATACAAGTTGTTGGGAGGGGGATAGGTGTTGGAGGAACTAGTCCCCCCATAGGGGTAACCAAAACCCATATAAGGATGAGTATACAGATGTGAAAGAGATCCAATGATACCCTCGACAGCATGAGATGCCCTGAGTGCATTGGCATCACCAGGTCTAGGAAGATTCGGTAAAGTAGTATAATCATAACAACATTGGGCATAGATCAAGTCATATTTTAATGTGACCTAGAGCGCTTCTTCCTCAGACTGAGGAGAATGAGATGTGACATATTTACCAATGGGTGCTAATATATTTCTAACAAACCAATCCATATAGACACGGTCATAGAATGTAGGAGCTCGACACAAGTTTCTTCTTCTATACCATTCTTGGACATGTTCAGAAACATGAGTGGTAGAAGATTGATAGAATGCGGTCAAAAAATTGGTACCAGTATCATAATGGAAAATATGACAGAAACGTTTTAGCAAGAGTCACAAAAGTGGAATGAGACATAGCAGTCTGGTCAACATACCATTTTTCAACTTCTCTAGTGATCATACATTGGAACAATCGAATGCAAATGGAATCATCGGTAATGTAATTGGACAAACACCACAAATGAAAGTAGTGGACATGATTATTAGGGTCCTCTCCAACATTTCCCTTAAACATAGGAATGTCGGAAGGGAGCTTAGTTGGCATAGCTGGCCAACTTGCATTGTGGAGTATGGGGTCATTGATTAACTGGCTAAAATCGAGAAGGCTTAAACCTGCCATGAAAGGTAGAAAAGGAGTCTGGAACAGTTCCAGTATCAGTTCCACTAGTAACGGCTCCAAAATTAGGGCCGAGGGCACCACTAACTTGAGGGCCTGCACCTACATTGGCGCTTGACATGGTGATAGTATGAGGGTGAGGGGAAATAGGGTTAGAATCAGAGGAAGAACCTAATGAAATAGAATCAGAGTTGGTATGGGGACTCGGAAGAGGACTAACACGAACCCTATGCGTTGGAGTAATTCTTCCTAATGGAAACTGAGGGCGAATAGCTTGGATTCTCCACGATAAATGCCTTAGGGGCACAATAATGGCAAGTCACAAATGACATGAAAAGGTTGAAGAGTGATAAACAAAGGCTCTATGAGGTAGATTGATTAATTATAATGTTTATGTCTTGGCTTAGCGGTGTAAACCAAGCGCTCTCTGCTTTAGGTGTGAGTGTGTGCAAGTCATGTGTTAATTTTAATTAAGCCTAGAAATTTGTGTAAAGAAAAAGAAAAAATGTTGAATTCCTATAAATAAAACTGAAATGATGGTCAAATAAACAACTAATCATGCATAAATTCAACCCAAAATAAGGCTCCCCAAACAACTACTCTAAAAGGTGGGAAAATTTGAATTGAAACACACTAAGATAGCCAAAAGGTATAATGTCTAAGGGATAGGGACCTAATGACTCGGATCCGCTGGAAATGTCGCAGAAAAAGGTAAGAAACCGAAGGGGAAAACTGCTATAAGGCAAAGATTAAAACCCTAGTGGGAACAAGCGTACCATAAGGGAAATAATAACCTATCAAAATGAGCTAAAAGAAAGATAGATCATAACCTAAAAAAATGGTTGAAAGTGCTACAAATCTCAAACTACCTACTTAGGTTAACCCCTCCTAGAAAGGTGGAAGCATACTGAAACCATAGAGCACTTGGTTCTTCTTCAAGGAGACAAAATGAGCATATCCAGGCCTAAGACAGGCTGACACAGAGGTTAGACAACCCAAAAATTTGCTCTCAGAAAACCCTGATAGCTACAAAAAAAACTCAAAAAAATGTTCTAGCTCATATGTACTGACCTGTGGACTGTTGAAATCACAGTTAATGGGAATAAAATTGTGAGTTCTGTGAGAAATCACACTAATTGAGCCAAAAAGTGCGAGTTCATGTTCCTTAATTCTCAGGTGGCAGGTTGCGGAAAAGTTGTCGTCTCTGGCACGGATAATACATGTTACCTGTGGAAAACACTAGAAAATAGCCAAAAGTTAGAATTTTTATTGATTTAGGGCATAAACGTTAAAAAACAAGATTCAGAGACTGAAAACAACTTAATAAAAACCCTTGTTACTAAAGCTGATGCCCACGCAGGAATCTGAATTACAATAGTGGAATCACCATTTGTTAGTGTAAATTCTTAATGCAAGTGTACAAAAAGAGCTCACTTTAGTTTTGTGTGAAAAATAACCCTAACAACATAAATGGATGCTTAACTCTTTAGATCTGCAATCGGTAGTTAGAACAAATGTTGCAAACAACCAGATCTATGCAGTAAAAGCAGTTTAATAGTGAAAATAAATAATAATTTACTCCATGTATCCTGTTAGTCATCAGTAATTTTTTCCTTTGTTGATGACTAAATGGTTATCCCAATATTTCTAGAAACAAAGTTCATGAACATTGTGAGTTCTAGAAATCTCACTGCCTTCATTATCCTTAATATAATTTTTTACTATTTCATCGTTCCATCATGAAAATCTATGCTTACCAGTCCTAGAAAACCCATTAGGGGCTCATCTCACTCCTTTGTCCATATTTTGTCACCTTTAGCCCAAATCCTCTATTTTGTTTTTCTCAAACCCCCCACTGCTACCTAAGGCCACTAATCAAACAACTCTTTTGTGTCTCCCAAAAATACCCCAAGCATTGATAGTCTCAAAACTATCTCTGTAGGATCCTTAGGTAAATCAAGTAAATTGGATTTTGGATCTTCAATACATCAGTTTATCATAAACTATGTTTTACACTTGATGACCCCAAAATCTAAGTTTTTAGTCCAAAAGCCAAGTCCAAGGAACCTTCCACTAGGTCACCTAGGGTTTTGCAAGTCATAGGGTGGATTTGGTATCCTAAAAAATCTGTTTTTCCTGTATGAAGAAACTGCATTCAAAGAAGAAAAGGGACAAGTGAATTTGTCCAGAACTGATCAAAGGGTCATTCAAGAAAGGCCTCCTTGGCCTAGTGCACAAGTCTGCAAGGGACAACTGCCCTTGCTTACATTCCTGCAAGAGGATCAAGATGGCCATTAGCCTAGCAAGAGGTAAGGTAATAGGGTGAAATCATCACAAGAAGACCATCCACAGCAAAAGAAGGCAACAAGGCCTATGTTTGAAGAGAATCAGGGTTTGTCATTGTTTTGGCCAAACAAGGAATCAGTACTAGGGCTACAAGGACAGAAGATCACATCCACACCATCAAGTGAACATTAAATATTCTTTAGAAATGATAAATGAGTTTTGAAGGGTTTTAGAGAACTTAGAAGGCAACACTATTTACATTTTTCTAACAGCCCTAAAACATAGAAGTTTGGGAAGAATACCAAACAGGTCAAATGATGATGATAAATCCTCCTTCATAATAGCATATGGCATTCAAAGGGTATCAGTACAAAGGCCCCTCAAAAAGGATCAAAAGGAAAGCAAGCATGAGGTAAAATTTCCCTAGAAGGTAATTATGATAAGAATAGGCTCACTGTTGAAGAAAATAGGTGTCAAACTCCAAAAAGGATAGTGATCAAAGGCAAAGGTTGTGTAGGCACCTACAAAAATAGAAGTGGCCAAGGGGAAGACACAAAAATGGTTTAAATTTCTCACCTCTACCACCAGAGATATATCATTGTCAAAGTGGTCTGAGGAACAAATATATCACTGGTCTAAAGCAAAGCAGTAAAGCCTCCAACAATGGTTTCCTTATCAAAGTATATTCTGCAAAAGATAGCTAGCAATGAATGAAACTTCTCCAAGACTGTCAAAATGATTGCCTATAGGAATATTGATAACATCAAAAGAAACCTAAATGTATGTCATGATGATGACACATCTAAAGACCAAAGTGTTGTTAATGCCAACTTCTAGGGTTTTCACACCAAGAAGTTTTTTACTGTTTCACAGTAAAGACATGACAAGATGTCAGTTCAGGAAGGTAAAAAATTCTTCTTTTCAGTATATTTACGAAGCAATCAAAGGCATAAAGATACAAGATCAAAGGCTCCAAGGTAAAGGCACCAAAAATGATCACATGTTTACTGTTTACAAGCCTTGAAATTCATGAAAGGGACATAGTGAAGAAAACCTTCAAAACAGAGCACTAATGTCAATGTCTGCCTATTTTCATCAAAACTTTGTCAAAATGACTTTTTCCTTTCAAGAAAAGACTCATGTTTTCAAGTATGGGTAAGAGGCACATGTTTGAGCTTGTTAAAGAGGTTTCCAGTCTAAGAGGAGACAGCAAAATGCTCCAGCGAGGCAAAAGGCCATATTTTTAGAACTCTGCCACCTACAGGACAAACGGACCAAAAAAGAAAGTGAAAAAGTGAGAAGGAAATCAAACTTTAGGAAGTGGGTTTGATCATGAAATATTTTTAAAAAATGGAGTATAAAGGCCTTATTTACTTTGCCCCCAACTCATTTGTGTCTTTGTAGAAAAGGAGGAGAGTCGTTGAAGCAATTTTAGGGTTTTCTGTGAAAAAATGTCGAAGTTTTCAAGTGCTACGCATAGACGAAGGTGCTACACATAGATTTGTCGGCACTACGCACATAGGAGATGGACACAGTGTTAAAAAACACTGCACTACGCAAAGAGGAGGAGGCGCTAAGCAGTGGCAGGGGCACTGCGCACAGGCCCAGGTTCGGCCTGACTTGCCCACCATTTCAATGGCATTGCGCATCAGGAGGCCTGACAGGCCCGTTAACCCGCCCGACTCACCAGCACACCTAACCTGGTGCTACACACAGGTCTACCAACCGCCCGACCCGACCCGACGCTGCGCATAGAGGGGATTTGGCTGAATTTGCCCAAAAATTGCCAAAATCAGTTTTTTTTGCTCCTCAAGGTTGGCCCTAGGCTCTTGCATGAGTTAAGCAAGGTTGGTGGTCACGTTCTTTACCATCCAAGTAATATTTTTTATTCATAATCAAATAGAGTAACCCTAACCTAAGTTGGCTAAAAACCCTAATTTTCCATGGCAATCAAATTTTTGACCTTCTAGGGCAAGAGTTACCAAATTGGATAGTTGTAATTAGCATAAATACACTCAATACAAGCTAAGCCTCCTCCTAAACTCTGAAAGCATTCCTAGACCTAGTTCATTTTTCCCTCCATTTGCTAAAAATTTTCCCTCACCCTCCCTCATTCTTCCTCCCTAGACCTAAAAACTCTTACCAAGCTAAAACCATTTTGTTCAAAAACACAATTAGTCACCATGTCTGAGGAAGAGGTCAGTACCAGCAGTGATGAAGGCCAAAGGCCTATCAAGCCAAAACACAAGGGAGAAAGGGTTAACAAGTTTGAGCATTTAGAGACCATTCAAATCACCTCTTCTCCCATGATCCTTGCATGTTTTCAAGATGTTGGATGCTATTAGTTCTATGAGAAGGTTAAATAGGTCCAAAACCATTCTGAGTTGACTAGGTTATTTATTCTCAGCTTACAAAACCATCAGGTCAACCTAGCAGGAGTAAAATTTAAATTATCATCTGAATCCATTTCTGAAGCCACATGAATACCAGATATTGGTGAGATATGGTTCAAGCAGAAAAATTTGGCCTTAAGGTACTGTGAGACCTTCCTCAAACCTAGCTATCAACAGGGCTGCAAGGTTGTTTTCCCCTTCTCCCACCTGCTAGAGAGATATGCCCTACTGATGAGGTAGATTATCAAGTACTTCACTTATGAGGGGAGGTACTCCAGGATTTATTCATATCACATAAGGTTGCTAATGCACTTCAACAGGGTTAAATTTCTAAAACTACCATACTATCTCTACTAGAGCATTGACAAGATGGCTTCAGTGGTCAAGAAAAGGAGTTATGACCACCAAATGCAAAGCTTTTTCACCACTCCTTAATTAAGATGATTGTTTTGCACTAGCTAGAGTAGCAGGGAATTCCTTGGGAAGTTTTTATCTCACATGATGTATTTACAAATCCCCAAGCCTTCATTCAGAAGAATTTTCCTTCCACTTCACATTCACTTACCTCCACTCCCCCATCACCTCCACCTATGCCTTCTCCACAAAGAAACTTACCTCTTTCTTCTTCCCCTGATGCATCTAATGAAGATGATGACAGAAGCAATGAGGAACGAGAAGATGAAGGTGGAGAGGAAGAAAATAGTGAGGTATAAATAGAGTTTAATGAGGAAGAGCAGGAGGATGATGATGACAAGGAAGGGGAAGATGAACATGGCAGTCATGAAAACAAAAACAATGATAAATTGGAGGAAAAAAATGATGGGGATGATACAAATGAATCACTCCCAAGTACAGAAAAAGGTGTTGATGATGAACAAAATGAAGACACAAAAGATAATGAAGAAAATAATGAGGATGACAGTCAACAAGAAGATGAAAATGACATCCAAGAGAAAAATGTGCATGAGCATGACAATGATCATAGTCATAGTGAAAATAGTGACCATATGAATGAAGATGATGAACTTGAGGAAATAGAGTGAGATGATGAAGAAATAGAAGATCAAGAAGAGGAAAACAGTGAGGCTGAAATAGAGTTTGAAGAGGCAGGAAATGATGAAGGAAATGACACTAATAAGACAGTCAGTGATAAGAAAGACAATAAAAGGGATAGTCATGACAGTCCTCCTAATGATAATGAGAGTGAAGATAGCCCAGAAGATGATGAAGAAAAAGACCTTCATGAGGAACAAGGTCAAAGTGAGGCAAGTGAGGAAGGTAATGATCAATTTGAAGGCCAAAATGGAAATATGGAAGACAGTGAAGACAATTATGATGAGGATGCTAAAGATCAAGAAAGCAGTGACCCCATGAGGCATGAGGTGAATCATGGAAGCCATGGAAAACATGAAAAAGTTGGTGACAACAATAACAAGGGTCAAAGCAATGAAGAAAACACATTCCAAACTACCATTGTCACTCCTCTCACATGAACATATCATAGAGGGAAGAGAGTTGTGTTTGCTACCTCAAAAAGGCAAAGGGCCATCTCTTCTCAAGCTATCAAGCCATTGGACAAGGGCAAGAAAAATATGGAAAGAAGTGAGCAGCAAGTAAAGGTAAGGATAAGTAAGAGAATCAAAAAAATTTCTCAAGAACCTCAATTCATTGATCTAGATAGTGACAATGAGGATAAAGAGATGGCCACCAGATTGTTACTCTTAACTAAAGATGCATAACTTAGGGAATGGGAAAGAGATTTTGACATGGCACAAGGTGTCATTCAGTATTAAAAATATGAGCACAAGCATTTCAAGAAGGTGAAAAGAGACCTTGCTCTCCAAAAGAAAATGACCAAGCACTATGCAAGGAAAAACATGCTTGTTTGTGCCAAATTGAAGGAGGCCCTCATAGAGCTAAAAAACCTAAAAAGGGAAAAAGTGCATGATAGCCTTGTAATTTTGGCTGAGGCTTCTCAACAAGTGTCCCAGACCTCTTGAGGGACCTCTCCACAGATTTTGGGCCAAATTGAACAAAATTTTGTTTTTTTTTTGAATTTTGAGGCCTCTGTGTGCATCACCCTAGGTTCTAAACAAAAATTTGGTGCATCCTTAGCTTGTAAAATTTATATTTTTGGATTCCTCTCATCACCAGTAGTCTTCTCACAAAATTTAAAATCATTTGGAGCAGTTTTGACCCCCCAAAAGGTCAAAAAACATCAAAATTTTGACCTTTCTTCCTCATTTTCGGGAAAGGTGCTGCGCACAGAGTAGTGTTGGCAGAAATGGTTTTTGGATAGGGTAATGGCACTCATTTCGGAAATATCAAGCATTTCTAGAAATTAGACTCATCAGGCTTTCCAACGAGCCATCACAGAGCCAAATCCGACATCGGGAAGGGGTCCAAAACTCAGCCACAAAAGACCCTATTTTCTGCTGAGGTGGTGCTACACACAGAGACTGTCAACTGTGTTTTGGACCAAAAGTAAACAAAACACACTCATTTATTACAAATAGATATTTTTGAGGTTTTTTATGAAAACACTCTATAATTAGGTGTAAATAGTTATTTTGGAATTTATTTCTTAGGATATTATGTGCCTTGGGCCTTGCATGGTCTCTTGGCCATAAATGACATTTATGGTTAAATTTGACATTTTCCTACCATATTTAGGGTTTCAGTCCTCCTTTTCTCCATAAATAGAGCATGAGGCCCCTATGTATTTTGTTGGAATTTGATGAGCTTGAAAAGCAATGTACATGGTTTTATGAGCTTGGAGAAGAAATTGGTTTTGTGAAGTTGGTGGATGGCTTGTTTGGCTTGATGATGGAGAAGCTTGTTTGCATGATTCCTTAGCTTGGTGAATGGTGATGTCCTCTTAACTTGTTTATGTTTTCTTGTTCTCATTATGTTTCCTCCTTCTTGGTTGCTATAAATAAGAAAATTATAGGTTGATACATGCTCTTTGAGGCACCTCAATCCTCCTGTTTGTTATAGATTTGATGTTTTCCTCTGTTTGGTCATTTTAAGGAATTCTTGATTGCTCCTTTGGTCCACCAAAACTTGTTTTTGTTTCATGTATGGTTATTATGCTAGTTTACAAGTATGATTCATGGTATGCCATGCTTATTTGAAGCTTTCAAAACTCTATCTTGAAACCTTTCTGTGGAATATTGTTTGCTAGGTTAAGTCAAAGAGGTCTCGTTCGATCTTGCCCTTTGTCCATGCCTACTAGCTTGTTTCAGAGTTCTCAATAGCTTGATATATGATGTTTAGGATTTACCTCTTCATAGATTGAGTTATTTGTGTTATCTTATATGTTTTCCCAAATTCTAAAGGTGAATTTACTAAAGTTAGAAGCTCTTATGCTTTCTATGTTTCACTAGACTGTTATCTTGGATATTTATCAATTTAAGTATTGTTCATTAAGCTTAATGGTTTGCCCTACCTCTTGAATTCTAGCTTTTAACTATATGTATTTAAGACCTCCTAGTATTTCCCAAATTTGATGTTCACTCCACCTCATACATCACCTTAAGGATCCATTAACCTTGATAAATTGGCCCTGCAACACACTTTGTTTCATCCTTTAGACACCCATGACTTTCATTGATTCCATGGCCCAATGGCTTTGACAGACTCTCACTCCACCTATTCCACTTGACCATATTACCCAACCAAAATAATCAACAAACCCTACACTTAACAACTAGCCTAAAATCAACACCCTGAAGAAAAAGGAACACATCCTTTGCACTCAATAGAGAGATCCCTCCCTGAGTCCAGGAAGGTTAGGTCCTAGGACTCTAAATACTGGTTCCATGTTACCCTGTCATTTGGTCTACCAATCTGCCAAATCATGGGACACTAACGTATCCAATCGACAAGATGAGATTTAAAGAATGTTTCATATATTATTACACCTGGTGAAGGGAGAAAAAAAGTGTTACTATTCCCCTTCAATGGGATGGGTTCTTTGTTGTCCTCAGCGCTTTAGTTCCAAAGGTTTCTATCTCTCAATGGTGCAAAAAAGACCAAGAATGCGTTGAACTCTATGGGATCTCAAGAAGAAAAAGAAAAATAATAGCAACAATGAGAATGATCGAAGCACGACAATGAAAGTGATCAAAGTGAAGAATGAATGGAAAACCCTCCTATTTATAACAAAATATTGAGTTGTCCTCGATAATGGTGAATAATAAAATATTATTAACCAAGATCTAGATCTAACCGCTTGGAATATTTTATTATATTTTTTCGAGGAAATATTTAAATTGGTTAAATACATTTATTTAAGAATAATAAACAAATAAATTATTTATTTATCATTTCGATAATGTGGTTAAGGAATAATTAACAAATAATGATTTGTTTAATCATTCCTAGGTGTTTTAGTCAAATTTAATAAGAAATAATAACTAAATAATGATTTAATTAATTTTTTTTTCCACAGAAAAAATCGAAATTTTTATTATATAATAAAGAGTTAACTTTGCACATGCATTTAAGCATTTCTTCTGTCTGATTCCCCATGGAAAGTCCAGAATAGATCATATGGTCATTGATCGGCCAAGACCAACAAAAATAACCCACAGGGAAGGCTCCCTGTCCAGACTTTTTCCATCTAGCACCAAAAAAACAAAAAACCCGTTTCTATTCCCGACCCTCCTCTTATGAGGAAAATAGTTCAACATGAAAATAGAGATGGGAGATCATATCATAGTTTTATGTCATCAAAAATAAGAAAAGTAGTCAAATGGAGTACAAATACAACTATTTTTTATGAACCAAAACTACAAATACATGTAAAACAGATAACGAAAATGAAAAAGACCCCAGTCATGATAAGGGGGGACATTCAAACTCCTTTGCGCCTTCAGGGCCTATTTTTCTAATTTTCCAGCTGCCCAAATTTTGTCATACACCCTCTTTAGAAAGGAGATCTGCTGCACCGTTCTATTCCCTGTAAATGTGACACACAATAATGTAATAAAAATGGCCATTCAGCATCCAAAGTTCCTCAAGTATGGGTCTTAAAAAATAGTTTTGACATGTGTATTCCTTGTTGAAAATTTTAATTATGTTCAATGAGTCGTCGAAAATCTAAACCGAGGAAATCCCTAGATGGATAATCCAACACAGAAGAAGGTGGAGGGCTATGAGCTCTGCATAATTGTTTGTTCCACTACGAAGGCCTACCGAGGCTTCCATTATTTTATCCTAGCTTAACTGGATCACTATGCCCACTCCAAAAATGTTATCAGAGTTGGATGTTGTGTCGAAATATGCCCACGGAGTATCTCCCTTTATCCTTCCGGTGAGATAACCCTAGGACTAGTTTTGTGTTGTTGAACCGGCATTAGGGCATAGATTTTCACACTCTCCACAACTAATGCTTGGAAAGGTGTCACCTGATCTTTGAAAATTATCTTGTTCCTTGCTAGCCATATTCCCCATGAAATTAGGAAGGGTAGTGCCTTCCATTTTTCCTTCAAACTAACATTCCACCAGTCTTTCCATGCTTCCTGAACAGTATCAGGTCCCCAACTTTGTGACTTGCCTAATAAGACCAGAGTCTCATCCCAAACAAGTTTACTAAAAGAACAATGAAGGAGGATATGGGAGACTAACTTAACGTCCAATTTTCATAGAGGGCACCAGCCTGGCCATTCCTTCTTCCTTTTTTGAATGCTATCCCATGTTGGGAATTTGTTTTTGATTAGTGGTTATCATTAATGTCAACCCAAGTAGCACCAGGGGCTACCTTGATATTGCATGGGAATTTTGACTTGAAAACTTACTCTATTCTGAGTCACTGATATTTGGAATGGTTTCTACTTGTTGATATGTTTCCATTGATCTATGGCATGCCATGTAATTCTTCATGGTTTGAGAGATATTCATGTTTGAAGTTAGTAACCCCAGTTAGTGGGCTAAAACCCCATGGAGTTGTGGCATGACACTAATCATTGGTTTTGGTCATTTAATAGTCAACAATTAATAATTTTTTAAGCTCCTAAAATCCCTCCAATGTTCACTTGTTGAAGCCCCTCTCAACCTAAGAATTTCTATAAATTGTGACCCTCATATCCTTGTCATGTAAGGATTTCGCTACTAAAAATAGGTCATTGTGGAATTTTGTGCTATAAATTTTTTTCTACAAATATTCAGATGTTGAAACAAAAAACCCACTTGGGTGAAATCCTGATAAAGCTTTTGTATGAATTTCAGATCTTGGTTCGCTATATTTTCGGAGATATGATCTTTGGAAGTTAGATTTTTTTTACAGGCTTCCGAATTTCATCTCAAAAAGGTGACCTTGGAAAATCCTTATAACTCTCTCTATGAGAATTGGATTAGAATTCTGTAAAAACTAGTGGATAATGCATGAACTGTAGTTTTATTTTTATCAATTTTAGAGCCGAAAAAGGAAACAGTGACATGTGACATGTCATACAATTTCTCTCTACTCAACTAGTCCATAATTAGGCCATTGTGAGAGATTGAGAATAAATTTTCCTTGAATAATCCAAATTGGGTCAGACCTATGGAATTGGAAACCGAAGATTGCATATTGGGGATTTGAAATCACAAATATACATTAGATTCAATATCGAGCTCCTAGAAGGCAAGAAAAATCTAGATCATGTGTTGTCAAGGGCTACAAAGGACCAGACTTTCTAGAGCAGAAAAGCAAAGAAAGGTGAAAAAAAATGATGCAGAAGAGGTAAGCTCTAGGTAAATATATTTTGTATGTGCATGTTCATCTCTTAATTGCATTAGGTTATTTGTATTCTAATTTGTTTTTTTTTTTAGCACTGACATATGATCTACAGGATGAGGTAAGTTTTTCTATTATCATGTCATGGGTATTTCCTTGAATACTTTTTGTACGTATTATATATTCATCAAGGTAATACTCAATGCATGATCTAATGTTCTTAAGAGTGAGAAAGGGTAGCATGACAAGAGAAGCAATCAAGGTGCAGAACAAAAACAAGAATTTCACCACATGAAGCCTTCAAGTGGGAAGCAGTGCATACAATCATTGTAAAGGTATCATTGTACTAAGTCACTGTAAAATTTGTACAACTGTCTATCTACCAAGATTTGAAGAGGTAGTGTTGGGAGGTCTAGGATCATCATTAGGTATCTATGTCATAGTTGAGGTTATGGTCTAGTGTGTCTTCTTCTTCTACATAATTCTATATCATTGTAAAGTGGACCATTTTCCCTGGTACGAGAGTCCATTCTTCTTTTATTCTTCTATAGGGTGGTAGGTTGGTGCTAGGATGGTGCATTAAGTCACCAACAAGTTCAAACCTGTGAAAACTCCAGGGTGTTAGGGTGGTGCTAGTGTGGTTTGTAGCTCATTGGGTGTTGGGGCATCCGTTCAATTGACTACTGAATAATATCGGGCATTGGAGCGTCCATATAGTGGGAGCTGGAGAAGAATTATTTTCTAGATTATAGGAATTTGGAGCTTTCTTTACAATTGGAGTTGAAGATTAAATAATTATTAGAAAAGCACTCCGATGGTTTTTGTCCTGGAGGGGGTTTCCACCTTAAAAAATGTGTGCATTTGTGTTCCTTTTTTTTTACTACTATCATTGTACAAACACTGATAATAATTGAAGATTAAATAATGCTCTGAAAGATTAATAATAATACTAGTTGAAAGGAATACCAATTCACCCCCCCCCCCGCAGTATTTTCCAACAAATGGTATCAGAGCTTGGTTCCTTCAATAGTAGTTTAACAGATGGAAGGAGGTCATGGAGCATACAAAGAATGGTGTACCTATATTCAATGAAAATAATTATGCACTCTGGAAAGGAATAATGGAGGTATATCTCTTGTAGAAATGTTACAAAGTATGGGACACTGTTCAAAATGGCTTTACACCAACCGCGAATGAACAAGGTAAGAAGAATTTGGTAAATGATGCAAAATAAAATAATATTATTATTAGTGGACTTATTGAATCTGCTTATCATAAGGTGTTGGGTTGTAAAACCACCAAAAATGTATGGGACAAGCTTGAGAATATATATGCAGGTGACTCAAATGTCAAAGAAGCAGAGCTTCAAATCTACAAAGCAAAATTTGAGAAACTCAGAATGAAAGAAGATGACAGCATTGCTGCATACTTCCAACACATTGATGAAATAACCAACACTGTGGAAGGATTGGGAGAGCCTGTTGACAAGAAGAATATTATACAAAATATTCTTAGAATGTTACTAGGAAGATTCAACCCAAAGGTATCAGTCTTAGAATACAGTGAAAATATGGATAAACTCAGCAAAGATGAATTGCATGGAGTTCTCATAGCATAATAAATGAGACTTGATGAATAAGAGGGTACTTTGCATCTAGAAATTATGTTTGCTACATATAAGAAAAACAATAAGGACAAACAACCTTCAAAGGCAAAGAACTGCACCTGCAATTGTGAAGAAAAGGAAGATGATAAAGAAGGTCTTTCAGATGGAGAATATTCTTACTTTACGAGAAAACTAAAAATTGGTAAGGGACAATTCAAAGGTAAACTTCCATTGATATGTTTCGGCTGTGGTGAGGTTGGGTATTTCGTAGAAAAATTTCATAACAAAAGTGATGGAAACCCAAAAGGAAAGAAAGGCTTTAAGAAATTCAACAAGCAAGGCAAGAAGAAAGGATTCAAAAGGAACTTTCTCTCTAAAGAAGATAGTCGGCATCATTCGATGAAGACAGTGACAGTGAAGAAGAAGCCAATGAGAGATTAATGTTTATGGCCAAGCACAATAAACAAGAGGTATCAAACAATGAAGAAGAAGGGTTGACCATAGAAGAATTTTCTAAGGAGGCAATCAGGCTTATAAAAGAGCTCAAGGCTAAGAAGATCCATTCCCATAATCTTGAAGAACAAGTTCAAGGTATCAAAATTGAAGTTCAAGAACACAAATGTATTGAAGAGTCACTTCAAAAGAAGTTGGAAGAAAGCAACCAAGAAAGGGAAGCATTAGAAGCCGAAGTAGTCTCGCTGCGTAAGGAAGTGAAGAAGGGAAAAACTGTCCAAAACTATGCCAACCGCTCAAGGGAATTGGAAGAAATCATCAACAATCAAAGATCTTACAATGACAGAACCGGCCTCAGTTACAAAGAAGAAGAAGCAGGACCTTCTAAAACAAAATACAATGAACCTATGTGATCTGACAGGCATGTAGACTTCACTGGACAAGATTCACAAGAATAGCCTTGGAAGATAATTCCCCGACGAAGATTTCCATCCAGGTACCAACATATTTTTCATGGCTATTGTTATTCATGTGAAAAATTTAGTCATAAAGTTGTAGAATGTCACACATACCCTAGGAACCAATAAAATTTGAGAATATTTGTCAAATATGAACCTTCCAGGGCTCAACGAAACATCAATATATTTGAACATTTAAGAAATAATATTTAATTTTACAAATTTCAAAAATTTGGACACATAGTCGGAGACTGCAACCTTGAAAATCCTCTAGAAGAATCTTTGAAGCCACAGAATGAATGAACATGGAAGAAGAAGAAGACAGAAAATTGTGCTCTCATTCTCAAGCCTAAAAAAAAACAAATATGTGTGGTATGTTGATAGTGGTTTCTTAATGCATATGACTAGAGATAGAAAGAAATTTGTATCTCTGAAAGAGAAGATGGATGGAACTGTGTCCTTTGGAAATTATGGATCTTCAAATGTTATAGGATCAGGTACCATCACTCTCGGAATAAAATATTCTCTAGCCAAGAATGTTCTATTGGTTGAAAACATGAATCACAATCTGCTTAGTGTCGGACAAATGTGAGATAAAGGAGACACAATGCTATTCAACTCCACAAAATGTGAAATCAGGAAAGGCAGGTATGGTAAAATTGTGGCTACAGTAAGTCGAGCTCCGAATGACATATATGTTTTGGATGAAGTAACTAGAGCATGTCTACTGGCTAAAGAAGTTGAAAGTTGGTTATGGCACAAACGAATGGGTCACATAAAATTTGACAATCTTGTCAGGATAAGCAAAAAGGAAGTAGTACGAGAAATGTCGAAAAGCTCGAAAACTTCCAACACACTATGTGAGGCCTGCCAGCACAGAAAGAAGACAAAAATTTGAATTTAAAACAAAACAAAACTTTGCATCTCATCCATTGGAATTGATACATACCGATCTATGTGGTCCTATGAGAACAAAAGGCTTATATGGAGAATTATATTTCATGTTAATGATAGATGACTATACTAGGATGACATCCGTTAGTTTACTAAAGAAAAAAATCTAAATAATTTGAGTGCTTTAAGATCTACAAGGAGCTGGTAGAAAAATAAAATGATTTTAAAATAAAGTGTCTAAGACCAAATAATGGCGGAGAATTCATTTCCAAATTATTTCATCAATACTGTGACGAAAATGGAATAAAAAGACAATTTTCAATAGCACAAACACCGCAGCAAAAAGGAGTTATTGAAATAAAGAACAAATTTGTGCAGAAAATGGGTAGAACAATGTTGAAGGACTCAAAATTGGATGAAAAATTATGGGTTCAAGTAATTGATACAACAGTCTTCAATATCAACCGAAGTCTTCTCATAAATAACTGCAACAAGACCCCATATGAATTATGTAAAGGAAAACCGGCTAATGTAAAATATTTCAGAATCTTCAGAAGCATATGTTATATCAAAATAGAAGATCAAAAGTTGGGAAATTTTGAATCACGTGTTGACGAAGGTATCTTTGTTGGTTACTCACACAAAATAAAGGCCTATAAATGCTATAATCTAAGATGAAAACAGATAGTTGAGAGCATAAATGTTACATTTGATGAATATGTTGTTCTAATGAATAATGATGAGGATCTAGAATCTTTGAAACTTGAGACAGAGGCTGAAAAAGACAGAAAATTCTAGAACAAGAAGCAAATGTCAACCAAGAAGAAGTAAATAATGACCATCAATATATACAAGAACAACAACAAGAAACTCCTCCAAAGAGAACAAAATAATGGATTCAAAAGAACCATCCATCAAATCAAATCATTGGTGACATAAATGAAGGTCGACAACTTCGTTCATCACAACAAGCTCACATTTCTTTTCTAGCAACATTTTAGCCTAGTAGTTTTGAGGAACCCAGCCAGAATGAATGATTGGGTAGGAGCTATGAATAAATAATTGGATCAAATCGAGAAGAATTGTTGAATTCTAACAATAAATTGCAGTACCTACACTCGAGTGGGACCAATAGGTGCTAGCAGCACCTACACTAGTGTGTGATAAATTTGGTGCAGTGCCTAATTTAGTTTTCTCTTAATTAAATTGGACAATAAAATGTAATATTATCTCATGATCGCTTGTAATATTTAACTGTGTGATAAACTCAGTTACCTCATGTATTTCGAGTTGAGGGTAGTTGGTGAGGCACACAGAGTAATTCTATTAGTTATGGAGTTCGAATTGCAATTGGTGCATTAGTTTAATGCATGTGTAATCAGTTAAATCAGTTAGGTGAGTTAGAATCAATTGAACTAATTGTAAATGTTTGTTTCACTAGTGAGAGATCAAGTGAATTAAATATTATTTAATTCACAATCAGTGATCTGCCATGCAACTATTGATTTAATATTATTAGCTGCGTGCATGTTAGTTCCAGTGGAGACCCAGTTGAGACAAAGGTTAAAGGGAGGTTAACTATCACTTGTGTTATTAGTGTAAAAATTATAAAACAAGCATTTATATCTTGGATTCACCTGATCTAAAAATGTACTAAAGTTAAATACTGAATCACTTCTACAAATATTTTGCGGAATTAAAAACATAATCACTAATCACATGAAATGAAGAATGATCAATCACACACAACACAGATAATTTCCTGGGGAAATATTATAGCTAAAAATGCCACTATATTCTATTGTATATTATATCATGGATCATGAAACAATTACATACAAAACTCTTCTCACAAGAGCCCTTAGTAAATCAACTAATTGTCTCACACTGTCATACTAAAATTGGCGAATTACTTAGCCAATTTACTGCCTCCAGAAAGCCAGCCTTTCTTGCACAATCTTTGTTGAATGCAATCCCTAAATGAATGTAGTCCTACTTTCCTTGAATGCGCAAGTATCATTGGCACATCCAATGGATTTTTTCCTGCATGTGTGCAAGCGAATAATGTCACAACTGATAGTCAACTTCCCTTTCGCCTAGAACTCAACTAGGTCTCCACTAGATCTAATATGCATGCAGCTAATAGTAGTAAATCCTCAGTTGCATGTGAATTAATTAATATTTAATTCACTTTATCTCTCACTACTTGTATCTTCAGTTACAACTAGCACAACTGAGTTAAACTATTCACAACTTGCATTAACTAATGCACCACTGCACTTCAAACTTTGTTACAACTAGAATTACTTTGCATGTCCCACCAACCAACCTCTAACTTGAAATTCACTAGTTAAATAAATTTTCCACTTCAGTTAACTATGTCAAGTCCACATTGAGAATAGATTACAGTTTAATGTCCATTTAAATTAAGGGATATTAAAAATAGACATGCACCTAAAAATAGCACTATGGGCCCCACCCTAGTTTGGGTGCTTAATGCACTAGGTGTGGGTGTTGAATCTTCTTGTTTAATCTCAACACTCCATCTCAACAAGAAATGTATTATCCTTCACCCCGATCATGTCTCTATGGTATTCAAATTTGCTTCTGGTGACCGCCTTTTTCAAAATATCTAGATCTTGATCTTCCATGGGAATGTACTGAAGCAACATGATCCTTCTCTGTACACAATATCCAAGATGATGTTACCTGGTATCTATATGATTGTACCTATCATGAAAAAAAGGATTAATCGAGAGTTTAATGCAACTCTGATTATCACAATGAATCACCGTCAGATCCATCTGTGAACCAAACAAACCAACTAAGATCTTTCTCATCTAGATAGCCTCACATGCAACTTGAATTTCTTCCATGTATTCAGCTTCTACTTAAATGAGTGCCATAGATCTCTACTTCCCACTGTACCAAGAAACAAATGTAGACCCTATACTAAATATCCCTCTCGATGTGCTCTTTATGTCCGATGGGCTGCCAGCCCAATTTGCAACCATGAAGCCATGAAACTTCATTTCATCCATCTATCTGTACCATAGACCATACTCTGATGTGCCCCTCAGGTATCTAAGGAAATGCTTCCTCGCCTTCCAAAAGAGCTTGGTAGGCTTAACCATAGCTTGAATCTAGTTAACTACGTAGAAAATGTTCGGTCTCATGTTTACTAGATATATTAGTGAACCCACTAACTGTCGATAGATAGTAGCATCCACTACCTCTCCAGAAGTAGCATCCTCTTTCCTCCAATTTCCTAGAAGAGGAGTATCCATGTGCTTGCAGCTCTCCATGTTAAACTTACCTAGTATCTCCTTTTCATACTGTCCTTGAGAAACAAAAATTTCACCATCCTGCTGCCATATTTCCAATCCAAGGAAATAATGAAGGAGTCCCATGTCCTTCATTTCGAACTCCCTTGCAAGATCCTCCTTGCATGAGTGTATCAGTTTTTCATCACTAGTCAAAATTAGATCATCAACATAAAGAAAAATGATCAATAACTTACCCTCAACCAAAATCTGGTATAGGTTTGCATCTGCCTCACTATTGGTGAAGCCCAGTCTGGTGAAATAGATGTCTATCCAAGTGTACTAAGCACAGGGTGCTTGCTTAAGCCCATACAATGCTCTTTTGAGTCTGCACACATGCGACTCATTGTTGAAGATCTCTAAACCTTCAAGATTATCTATGTGAACCTATTCCTCAATGATCCCATTGAGAAACACATTTTGCACATCCATCTGATGAATGTGCCACCCCATCTGCGCTAAGAGTGCAAGGATGGATCTTATGGAAGACTACCTTGTGATATGTGAAAAGGTCCCATAATAATATATCCCCTTGATCTGTGAGAAGCCTCGAGCCACAAATTTGGCCTTGTAATTCTCCACACTCCCATCATCAGCTTGATTTACCTTATAGATCCATCTCAAACCTACCACTGATTTGTCAACCGGTCTTGGGACTATCTCCCATGCACTTTTTTTGACAATGGATTCATACTCCCCCACCATTTCATCAACCCAAGTAGGCTACTTAACTGCTTCCTGAAATTAATATGGTTCATTCAAAATAAATTTTCTCATAAGAGCCATGTATCTAGTAAATTGGTCAGGAGACTGTCTTTGTTTGTGTTGTGAATTAGGGGCTCCTACATTCTGTACAGCATCAAGTCTCATCCTATCAGCTTCTATGGTGCACATTATACAATTTCTAATGGATGGATCTGCATGAGTGGCTTCCTTCACTCCATGAACCTCCTCATGTGGCTGATCCACATCTTGAGAATAATATTTGAGAACCAGCAGTTCCTCCTCTGCATGCAAGTCCAACTCCCTCTCAAGGGATAACCGCATGAATTTTCGCTCATAAAATTTTATGTCTCGTCTCACAACAGTCATTTTTTTGTTTGGAAAATACACACAATAATTATGGGGTGTTTTTGTTTACCCCACAAAAATCCCAACCTCAGCTGTTGGTTCTAGCTTCTTCCTGGAATCCTTGGTTGCATGCACATAAATAGATGAACCAAAAATATTAAAGTGTGAAACATCAGGTTTATTACTAGTGAAAGCTTCTTCAGGTGTACTGATGCCAAGTACTCTATGAGGACAACGGTTCTACACATAAACCATAGTGTTGCATGCTTCTACCCATAAATTCATTGGTAGGCCCTGATCATGCAACATCTCTCAAGATGCACCCACGATCGCATTGTTCTTCCTCTTCGCAACCCCATTTTGTTGTGGGTTATGAGGTGCTATGAGTTCTCTTCGAATTCCTTCTTTGCTGAAAAATTCTTGAATTCATTAGAGATGTATTCTCCACCATTATCGCTCCTAGGAGCCTTCACTTTCTTCACCGACTCTTTCTCCACCAATGCCTTAATCTCACATAACTTAGAGAACGTTTGATATTTATTCTGCATGAAGAAGATCCAGCATTTACGAGAAAATTCATCAACAAAGATTACATAGTACTTATGTTTTTCTATTGAAGAAATAGAAAATGGTCCACACACGTTTGTGTGAACTCTCTCAAGGATCCCTCAAGATTGGTTCTCCTTCTCATGAAAGGTGCAATTTACATAATTCCCCATGGTGCAACCCTTGCACTGATATAAGTAAGAAAGAGTTCCCATTGGAATTCCAGTAGCTATTTTCTGCATGAATTTCAAGCCTCCATGCTGAATGTGGCCTAATTTCCTATACCATAATTCACCCTCATCCTGGCTCACCACTTTTTTTTCCTTTCCCATCATGGCAGCGTAGCCATCTACCTCTAGCTTGTAGATATTCTTAACTTGAATCCCTATCCTCTTGGCTTTACCCATTGTTTTATGTCGCAAGAAAGCTTTTCCATCAGTAAAAACAATGTCATAGGCTCTCTCCTCCAACATTGCGACTGAGACCAAATTTTTCTTCAAACCTGGTACATGAATTACATCTTTTAATTGAAATGGTTTACCTAACTCCCTCTGAAAGGTAATGGTACCAATCTTGATAGCACTGTATTGTTCGTTGTCATCCATCTCAATGTGCATCTAGAGATATTTCTCCTCCAAGACACTAAAAATTTCCTTATATCCCGTCATGTGAAAGGAAGCACCGCTATCCAAATAGCACATCGATCCAAATGAACCTGACACCATGTATGCAATCAATGAAATTTCATGCTAAAATTGCGAGACAAGGGCCTCAATAGCTGTAGATCCAGCAACACTATTTTTCTTGTTCTTTTATGGACATTTAGTAGAAAAATTCCCATGTTCGTGATAGTGAAAACACTTCACCTTCGACATGTCCTTCTTCTTACCTTTGGATTTAGATTTAAAATGGAATTTCTTCCCCTTACCCTTCTTCTCCTTAGTAGCTGAAGAACAATCCTCTTCATCGTCATTCTTATAATAAGATCCATCTATGGTGTTCCGTTTGAACTCCTCCTACACACAATCTGACCACAGTCGTTCCCAACCTAGAAATTTTTCCAGTCCATTAACAGAGTCTTCATAACTGTGTGAACTCTTAGGAAGTCCTAGGAGAGCCAATCTCACCAAATCATCATCAATGACTGTTATTCCCAGACTCTCCAGTTCATCCCGACATTAGAAAAAAATTGTGAGATATTTTGGAAAGGTGTCGCCCTTTTCCATCTTGATCTTCCTGAGTTTATCTTTGAGCGCCAATTTCCTATGGTCGTTGCTGCTTTGGAATAGATCTGTCAAAGCCTTCCACATTACATATGGTGTGGCTTTCCCATGGAGGCTTGAGACAATGTGGTCTCGTACTCCCTCCAACAGGATCCTCCTCGCCTTTGCCACTTTCTTTTGCCATGCATCAATATTGGAAACCGTAATATTCCCAATTAGCCCAAGCTAATGGGAATACACAATTTTGTTTCATTTTTCTATTGCATGAATAAATGTATGAAGGAGGACAATAAAACTCCTAAAATAGTGAATAAATCAATGCCCCATGTGAACAAAGATAAATCTGGGCCATCCTAATAAAATACCCTTATGTGTGAAAGGGATTGAGACATTTGACTGGGTCAACCATGACCAGATCAACAATGTTGTCTAGAGGGGATGAACCTAATTGATGCACAATGTAGTATTATTTGGAGGTGGCATATGTGAAAGAAGCTAAATCATTGAGATGGTTTAGGGTTTTGCAAGATTCCTATCTTATAAAAGGAATAGGATGGCAACAGAAGAAAGTTTTTTATTGGATTATATTTCTGAATATATTGTCTAATTAGACATATATCATTCTCTTGTTGTTTAGCTGAGAATAGTAATGTTTAGCACTGGGTGTTACTGATCGGGAATCCCACCTCTTTCCTTGAGAGGCCTCTTGGAAGAGTCTTGTTGATATTGTCCACCATCAGGAATTTGGCCAAGCTTCATCTTCCAAATAAAATGCAGATCCTATTGAGGGCTTGGTTGTCCTTGTAAGATGTAGCAAGTGGAGGCTACATCTACTCAGATCTAGACCATTATAGTGCCTATTTTCAGTGGGAAAGCCATCTATCCCATTGGAAAGAGTGTATTGGATCATTGGAGTTTCAGATCCACATCTTGGCAATAGGCCAAACTGATCTTGAACCCTATAACATAGTCCATCTTCTAGATCTGCGTTTTTCTATAGGTGTTGTCGTGAGGGATTTTGGCATAAATTTGGAGGAGAGATATCTAGTGTTGGGAATCTTCCCTTCACTGTGGTGATCCATGGATTTTAGATCTAATCCATGTTATATTCATATTTTATCTGGATTCTCCTGTACTTACTGCAGAATTTTTTGAATATTTCTGCAGATCTGCAGGTTTAGATCTTAGATATACTCTTTGTGCTTCATGTATTGCTGAAAACCCCAAGGGGTATGTAAGTTAGAGACTCTATAATGTATGGATATGTCATAGATATGAATTTTCATGCATTATTTTTCTCTAGATATAAGTTTTAATCAACAGTTGTTGCAGCCTAATGAAAATAACGCTGTCAAGCCTTTTGCAATGAATATATGTGATTATAGCACCTCTTTTTGAGGGATTTCTTCTATTCAGTCTTCTATTTCCTGTTATACATTGTATGGGGCTCATTGTAAATCTGATTTGCTGATATAAATGTACTTTTTTAGCCTCCATATTGGTTTCCTGCTCTTACTTTGCTGAACTATGTTATTTTTGAAGTAGTATTGTTGAATATTGTTGTTGTTCCCATTTAGGATATTATAGTGGTATCAGAGAAATTATCTTGGCACGGCCTGTGAATTTTTTAATTATAAAGCCAATGTGTATTTAGAAGAAGAAGAGCCTCCTACTGATAGAGAGAGGAGGTATCTAAAAAGAATACAAACGAAAATTTATTACACAAAAGACAAGGAAAACAAGGGTGAAACCCCTTTATCTGGAAGATTGAAAGGAGAAGAGTTCTCTAAAACTCTTTCTCAAGCTATGTATGATCTGAAAGAAGAAATCTGGGGAATGAGGAGGGAAACACATGCAGATCCCTCAAGAATATTTTTACATCAAGGAAGACCCAGTACTTCTTACTATGTGTGTGAGCATTCAGCCACACAACCTGATCTACAACGTTGGAGCATGCCTACTTTCTTGACAAAGGAAGAAGGGAAAGGAGGAACACCAAAAGAAGATCTTGGTGATTATCTCCAATAATATGAGTCTCAATCAGAAAGATTCAAGGAGAATCTCATTTTCCCAAAGTTATTTCAACTTAAAGAAGAAAGAATATCTAGCAAGTACAGTAGAAGAAGAGGGTGCATGCAACACACTTTCGGTAGATTATCTCTACTTTTGATGGATCACCTGAGAACTCAGAAAAGTATTGGGTAAGGAAGCTTGACACATATTTATAGCTGCATCAAGTTTCATAAGAAGAAGCCATGATGGTAGCAGAGCTGCATCTTCAAGGTAAGGCTTATGCCTGGTGGCTATTTGAGTCTTCTTCCTTAAAAAATGTAAATATCTCTTCTTATGCAAAGTTCACTAGGAGGTTAGTGAAAAGATTTGATTTGAGACATTCTGAAACTTATTTCAGGGAGGAAATAAAGCACAAGAAATTAGAATCTTTGCATGAGTTGGAAGAATCCATAAAGCCAAATCCATTTCTAAACATTGTTGAAGGGGTTGAAGATCTGCTGCATGATTTGCCAAAGGCAAAAGCCCCACTTCAGTAAGAACTATCTTCTCAAGGGGAATACATGAGGGTTCCTTATTCAGAAATAGATCAAGGAAAAGGGTCTCTTAATGATGAGGCATTCTCCATTGATGAGGAGAAAGGAGAGAGAGAGCAGAGAAGATCATCCAACACTGTCGGATAGCAGGAGGAGATCTATTTTTATTGGGAGATGGAGATGAAGCAATTTCTTCCACTAGAGGGGCTCTTTCATCTTTGCAAGAAGTTCCAAGGAATATTAAATATGGATAACATGAGAAACATGTGTCTATGATGATAGAAAATGAGACAGAACTGTAATATTCCTAAAGTAGCTTGCAGCTAATAGGATTATTAATTTTTCCCTGTCTATTTTGCATTTCATGATTGATGAATAAATTGTAAAGGAGGACATGTAAAACTCCTGAAAACCAAGAATAAATCAATGCCTATGTGAAAAGAGATAGATATGGGCTATGTAAATAAACTTCTGTAGGTGTGAATGGGTCTAAATCACAAGAGTGGGTCATCTTTGACGAAGTCAACCGTGCAGTCTAGATGCATTGAACCTCTTTGAGGGACAACGCAGTTCTAGAAGGAGACTCTAAATGTGAAAAGGGATAAACCAATAAACTAGTTTAGGGTTTGGAAAGGCTCCTATCTTATAAAAGGAAGAGGAGGGCAGAAAGAAATTTTTTTTGAAGATTATTATTTCTGAAGGTATTTTCTGCTCAGACATCCCTTGTTGGGTCTTCCTATTCAGGAATCCCACCTCCTTCCTTGAGCAGCTCTTGGAGGAGACTTGTGTTATCCTTTCCACATCAGGATTTTAGGCCAAGCTTCACCTGACACCTACAGCGCTGCTCCTATTGAGGGTTGAGCTATCCTTGTGAGTTGTAGCAGTGGAAGACACTATATCTGCTCAGATCTAGCTTATACTAGTGGCTCTTCTCAGTGAGTGTGTGTTTTAACCTCCTAGAAGAGTTCATTAGCTGATTTCACTTTAGATCTACATCTTGGCATTAGGCCAAGCCATTCTCAAAGGCTACATCACAGTTTCTCTCCCTGGACTACGTTATTTTGCAAAGGATAAGTTGTAGGGTTTTTTGTTTGCATTTTGGAGGAGAGATCTCTAGTGTTAGGAATATTCTTGTCACTGTGGTGATCCATGGATTGGCCATCCAATCCATGTTTGTTTCAGATCTGATATATTGTACCATTGTATTATTCAGAAATTTCTGAATCATTCTGCAGATCTGCAACCTTAGATCTCAGTTCTACTCTCTGTGCTTCATGTTTTGCACCAAGCCCCAAGGGGAATGTATAGATCAGCATTTCTTGTACACAGATCTATATTAGATCTAATTTTTTATGTACAGATCTGCTCTAGATCTTAATATTAATAAACTGCTACTTCAACCCCTAAAAATAACACTTTCATGGTTATTCAGTCTTTTCTTATGGTTGTAGCGCCTCATTTATGAGAATTTTTGCTGTATAATCTCATTATTTCTCTTGTATAATGCATGGGTTATAAATAAAATCTGATTTTCTGTTATATATATGATTTATGAACCTCCATATCAGCCTCCTTCTATGCTTTAGTGGATCTACGTTATTTCTGAAGTAGTCCTTTGCATATAGTTGTATCCCCTCTCTTTGGGGGATTTTCAACTAGAGTAGTTTGTGGGAGATCTGTTTAACCCACCTAGTCTAATTTGCTTTTGCTCTCCTTTTGGATTTAGATCTCAGATGAGCTGATATAAGGGATACAGGATCATAAAACTCATTTCTATGCACATAATTCTCAGAAGTGCGTTATTTCAACAGGCTTGCTAAGCTGTTCCAATTTTGGAATATTACAGTGGTATCAGAGCAAGATCTTTGGCTCAGCCTGTGGGCTTCAAGCCAAAGTGTTGTAAATTAAGGAGAAAGGTTAGAGTTACGAATAATATGAGTTTACTCTCATCACTTTTTAGATCTAGTAAGAACCTCTCCAAGGAGGTTGAACAAGAAGAAAATAGGAGGAGCAGTGAAACTCCTATGGAGTTTCAAGAGTAGGAAGATCTTCCGATCAGATCTACAAGATCTATACATGAGGAAAATTCTGAATTCTCATATTATGGATATTTGCACTCAGCCATATCACCAAAGCTTCAACGTTATGTCTGTGATTTCTTCATGAAGAGGAAGAAAGGAGGTGTACCCAAGAAGGAGACTCTTAGAGAGTATTTGCAGGAGTATGAAGCTCAATTCAAGGAGTTCAAAGATAACTTGAACTTCCAATGGTTATACAAGATCAAGGAGGAAAAAAGCACAAAGAAGGAGCAGCATGGCATGGGTAGGTTCTATCTATCTACCTTTGATGGATCACCTAAATGTCCAGTTAGGGTTTGGGTGGAGGAGCTAGACAACTTTGTGCAACAACATCAATTTTCAGAGATTGAAGCTATCAAAGTAGCAGCGCTGCATTTTGAAGGTAAAGCATATTCTTGGTGGTTGTTTGAGTCTTTTTCCTTGAAAAATGAAAATACACCTACTTATGCTAGGTTTATTGCAAGATTTATAGAGAGGTTTGATGAAGTTCCATGTGTAACATCTTCTATTGACACTATCAAACCATATCAGACAAATACTTTGCATGAGTTGGAAGGGTCTGTGAATCCAACTCCATTTCTGAAGACCATGGAAGAAGGTGTAAGTTTTTTGATGCATTTCCAATGGCAAGATCTCCTTTGAATGAAAGACTCTCTTCCCAAGAGGAAAGCATGAATATTCCTCCTTCACTAGATGATGATGATGATGATTTCAGTTATTGAAGAGGAGGGGAGGAAGGCAGGAGATAACGAAGTCATGAAAATGGAACCTCAAGCACCTCATGAAGAGGATAATGGAGCACTTGCTCCAAAGAAAGAAACTCTTGCACTCTTGCAAGGAGTTCCACAAGGTCTCACACATAGAGCTCTTGGCATAACACAGGAGCATCATGTACCATCATTGTCAAATGGTGATATCTTGAAGATAGAAGAAGGAAAAGAGGAGGAAGGGAATCACAAGGTGAAGAGCATGGATCCTTCTCTGTTTCAAAGCTAGGGAGCACAAATAAGGCAAGAGAACCTATGCAATAAAGGTAGGGGAAAATCTATCTACCTACATCCACATTCTACTCTCTGCCTTGACACCTCTTTGCAAGGAGGTATTTTACAAGGAGAACCTCTTGATGGGAGAAAATATAAAGTGTTCTCTCAAATATGGGAAACATATGCATACTTGGCTAAGGAGGGATCCTTGGGAGAAGCTAGCACAACACAGAGGATCTCTCATGAATTCAGGAGAGAGATGAGCAATTTCCTGAAAGGGGGATTGCTAACTCCCACTCAGATATCTGTGCTGAGAGAAGATAAATCAGAGATCTATGATGGCATGAGCATGAGGACACATGGAAAATCCATATATTTGGGGTAGCCCATGATTTCTTCATTCACAAAGAATATTTCTGAACATGGCAAGGGGATGCTAACCCTCTTGTATACATGGGCCAAAATGAGGAAGTTTTGGAAAACAGGGACTTTTTGAGGGGAAGTTGATTTCCATATGATTCAATCTTGTCTTGAGCAAGATCAGCTACAAATGGGGCAGAAAATGGGAGATTATGATGCTCCAACATGTGATTTTGATATCAAGGATGTCAAAGAGGGGAGCCATCAGAAGACAGGGGTTGCATTTCAGACCTCTACATCGCTATCATTCTTGGAGAGCTTTGATCCTTATTGGGATTCCCAACTCATGATGGAATACTCCAAGGACCTTTTCACATGTGGGGATCTTGATGGGGAAGTAAAGGATGAAAGGTTCAAGGTAGTTGATGGAGTCATCTATTTCTACAATCTTATCCTTTTGAATAGAGACTCCAAGCTCAAGGAGAGACTACTAGATGCCACCTATGAGATCCTTCTTTCCAAACCCACCGGTTTCATTAGAGCATATCATACTCTCTTGGGTGGATTCATATGGGAAGGTTTCAAGGAAAATATGCACTCTCATATGAAGATGTGCATGGATTACTTGGTAGATGAGGAGGAACATAGCTCTTGGAAAGAGCCATCATTCACATCTCCTTACTCATTGAGGGTGAGAGGGAACTCATCCATGAGTTACCCCACTGATGTAAAATAAGTATATAGAGGGACTTGTCTTTATGAATGTTATCATGTATCTCCTATATTCTTATATTTTTCTAACACTCATTTGCAGAACATTTCTCCAAAAGAGGGCACTATTTATGATGGGTTTCATGGACTACTCAAGGCCATGAACTATGTTAATGCAAGTCATTCCTTGGAGGATCTTGGAAAGATATTATATTCTTCATGGTGTGATTTTTTTACACCAACTATGATGCATTTCCTCCAAGAATTTAGAAGAGATGAGGCAACAAAAAAGTGTTGGGGAAGGCACTTGGCATATTCTGTTCTATGGCAGTTAAGGGTAAAACTGTGCTGGTTGCACATGAGGGAACATCTTCCTTCTCATTTATCACACATGGAAGCTAGCATGATTCTAATCATGATTCCATATGATGAAAATGTTATTACTCTTGGGAACATGGTTGGAGGAGAGGCATATTGGTGGAATGTGTCCTTGGGGAAAGGATTTCCCCACTCTTTTTGCACTACATGCTTCCATGGGAGCATATGATATTGTATGGCCACTATGACAGATCACTTGCCTTTTCGTAGAGTGAGCCATATGTTTGTTGGGAACATGCCTTTCATTTGTGTTGGGGAGGATTTTTTCTATGGATTTCCAAGCTGGGAGGTGATCCACTTAATTTGGATGATAGCATGGAGATGGGAGTCTTTCATGAATCATGAAAACCCCCATGATTTTCAACACTTCTATCTTGAGGAGGCCATGGATCGGCAAGGAGGTTTCCATAACAACCTTCCATCCTTTCATGATGAGAGCCATTGGGTTTACTCACCAAGGTCCAACTTGCACATTGAGGAAGGACCATTGGAGGACATAACTAATGCAGAAAATTCAGAGCAATGGTGGAGACTATTGAATGAAGAGGCCACAAGAGAAGAAGGGGAGATTTTGTAGCACCCTTGCAGTTGCTTGAGGACAAGCAACATTTGGGAGGGGGAGACTGTAATATTCCTAAATTAGCTTGCATCTAATAGGAATATTAATTTTTCCTTGTCTATTTTTCATTTCATGATTGATGAATAAATTGTAAAGGAGGACACGTAAAACTCCTGAAAACCAAGAATAAATCAATGCCTATGAACCAAGAATAAATCAATGCCTATGTGAACAGAGACATATCTGGGCTATGTAAATAAACTTCTGCAGGTGTGAATGGGTCTATATCACAAGATTGGGTCATCTTTTACCAAGTCAACAACGCAGTCTAGATGCATTGAACCTCTTTGAGGGACAACGCAGTTCTAGAAGGAGACTCTAAATGTGAAAAGGGCTATACCAATGAAGTGGTTTAGGGTTTGGAAAGACTCCTATATTATAAAAGGAAGAGGAGGGCAGCAAGAAAATGTTATTGAAGATTATTATTTCTGAAGGTATTGTCTGCTCAGACATCCCTTGTTGGGTCTTATTGTTTAGGAATCCCACCTCCTTCCTTGAGCAGCTCTTGGAGGAGACTTGTGCTATATTTTCCACCTCAGGCTTTTAGGCCAAGCTTCACCTTACACCTATAGTGCTGCTCCTGTTGAGGGTTGAGATTTCCTTATGAGTTGTAGCGGTGGAAGACACTAGATCTGCTCAGATCTAGCTTATACTAGTGGCTCTTCTTAGTGAGTGTGTATTTTAATCTCCTGGAAGAGTTCATTAGCTATTTTTGCTTCAGATATACATCTTGGCATCAGGAAAAACTATTCTCAGAGGCTAAAATGTATTTTCTCTCCCTAAACTATGTTATTTGCAAAGGAGAAGTTGCAGGGTGTTTTTTCTGCATTTTGGAGGAGAGATCTTTGGTGTTAGGAATCTTCCTGTCACTGTGGTGATCCATGGATTGGCCATCCAATCCATGTTTGTTTCAGATCTAATCTACTATACCATTGTATTATTCATAAATTTCTGAATCATTCTGTAGATTTGCAACCTTAGATCTCAAATCTACTCTCCGTGCTTCATGTTTTGCACCAAACCCCAAGGGGAATGTATAGATCATCATTTCTTGTACACAGATCTGTATTAGATATAAATTTTTATGTAAAAATCTACTCTAGATCTGAAGATTAATAAACTGATTCTTCAGCCACTAAAAATAATGCTGTCATGGTTATGCAGTCTTTTCTTATGGTTGTAGCACCTCATTTTTGAGGATTTTTGTTGTATAATATCATTATTTCTCTTGTATAATATATAGGTTGTAAAGAACATCTGATTTGCTGTTATATATCTGATATTTGAACCTCCATATCAGCCTCCTATTGTGATTCAGTGGATCTGCATTATTTCTGAAGCAGTCCTTTTCATATAGCTGCAGCCCCTCTCTTTGGGTGATTTTCACCTAGACTAGTTTGTGGGAGATCTGTTTAACCCACCTAGTCTGATTTTTTTTTGCTATCCTTTTGGATTTAGATCCTAGATGAGCTGATATAATGGATCCAGGAGCTGAAAACTCATTTATATGCACAGAATTCTTGGAAGTACGTTATTTCAACAGGCTTGCTGAGCTGTTCCAATTTTGGAATATTACAAGAACAAAGGAGGGATCACAGCCTTGACATAGCAGAAGATGATCCACTATTTCTAGGAGGATATAATGAATAAAATTCTCCAATCAGAAGCACTCTTGTAGCACTAAGAGTGGTCCCCAAATTTCATGATATTTCCACACATGAGACAGAGGTAAATTTGCGCAGTGGAAGTAGGGACATGAGGATTCCATATGTTATGCATATTAGGATGGTCCCTGAGACCTCACTATATTGTGGAAAACCACCTGGGAGGCCCCACCTGATTCAGATTTTGTGGGGAAGATCTCACAACTTGTTGCTCCAAACTTATATCCAGGAGGGATTGGAGCACTTGAAGACATAGCTACAACGTTGGGAGGCTTAGGTAAGCCCAAGGAGGAAGGAGATTTTCTTCTCTCATCATCATCACCTAGATTCATTTTTTATTCTATGCTGTTGGAGGAGAATAATGGAAGGAACAACCTTCCAACACATACCTTTGGCATAGGAGATGTCAAGGAGGAGATCAGCAACATGACAGACATTTCTGTTGATGCATCATTAGCGCTGTCACTGTTGAGTAGTGTAGATCTGTATTGGAAATCCCAACCGCTAGTGGATTACTCCAAAGATCTTCCCACTTGTATGATACTTGATGACCAGCTGCATGAAGAGGCTACTTAGTCCAAGGAGGGGTCATCTATCATCATGGTAGTATCTTCTTGTCTAGAGCTTCTAAGCTCAAGAAGAAGTTACTACAAGGAGCATACAAAGAGTTCCATTTCAGCCATATGTATTCCATGAGGATCTACAAGATCATCATGAGGAGCTTTGATTGGGAAGGTTTGAAAGAAGAACTACATCAGCCTTTTCAAGAATGCATGAACTATGTGGAGTTGGGGCAGCCATGTGACTCTATGCAAGAGTTATTTCAGCCATCTCTTCCTTCTTTGGAAAGAGGAAAAAGATCCATGCACAACTCCATGTGTATGAGAGACATTGTTGGTGAACAATTTGATCATGTAAAGAAAGTTTCATTTTCTTATTTTAAATATTCTTTCACCATGTTTATGTAAGCCATGACTCCAAGGAGGAGTAATGTATCATGTAAATCTCATGGCAAACATTGGGCCACTGAAATTTCTGAAGTTGGCCACTCCCTTGATGTGCAAAGGGAGATTTTATTTCATGATGGGTGCTTCCCAAAGGCACCAAACATATCTCACACTTTCAGCCATGGTGAGATAACATGTGAAGCAAGTGAGTGGTGGGGAAACCACTTACTACTGATGCAAGCAGGAGATGCACTACGCTGGTATCATATGTGGGACTGTGACCCACCTCCTCATGCTCAAATTTATGTTTTTATATATGTAGTTTTTCTTCCATATCTTAATGATATAGTTGTACTTTTTATGGGTATTTATGGAGGGAGGATGGGAATCTTGCATGTACCACATGGGATGGAGACTCTCTATTTACCTTATGCTACATGTTTTAGGGAGAGTATTGGTTTATCCATGTTTTTTTCATTTGAGTTCTTGACTCCTTGTGGGATGGATTATGCACATCTCATAATGACTTTGGAGGAACAATTCATGGAGGGTTGGATTGGTGAACACTTAGCTTATGCAGAAATATTAACTCATGATGGTGTCACCAATGGAGGAGGAGAAGTGTTGCAGCACTCACCTTATCATTTGCTTGAGGACAAGAAACATTTTGGAGGGGAGGACTGTAATATTCCCAATTAGCCCAAGCTAATGGGAATATACAATTTTGTTTAATTTTCCTATTTCATGAATAAATGTATGAAGGAGGAAAATAAAAACTCCTAAAACAGTGAATAAATCAATGCCCCATGTGAACAAAGATAAATCTGGGCCATCCTAATAAAACATCCTTATGTGTGAAAGGGATTGAGACATTTAACTAGGTCAACCATGACCAGATCAAAAATGTTGTCTAGAGGGGATGAACCTCATTGATGCACAACACAGTCTTAGTTGGAGGTGGCATATGTGAAAGAAGCTAAATCATTGAGATGGTTTAGGGTTTTGCAAGATTCCTATCTTATAAAAGGAAGAGGAGGGCAACAAGAGAAGTTTGTTGATTGGATTATATTTCTGAATATATTGTCTGATTAGACATATATCATTCTCTTGTTGTTTAGCTGAGAATAGTTTTGTTTAGCACTGGGTGTTCCTTATCGAGAATCCCAACTCTTTTCTTGAGAGGCCTCTTGGAAGAGTCTTGTTGATCTTGTCCACTATTAGGCATTTGGCCAAGCTTCATCTTCCAACTACAATGCAGATCCTATTGAGGGTTTGGTTGTCCTTGTAATCTGCAGCAAGTGGAGGCTAGATCTACTCAGATCTAGACCATTCTATTGCCTATTCTTAGTGGGAAAGCCATCTATCCCATTGGAAAGAGTGTATTGGATCATTGGAGCTTCATATCCACATCTTGGCATCAGGCCAAACTGATCTTGAACCCTACAGTGCAGTCCATCTTCCAGATGTACATTTTTCTATAGGTGTTGTTAGGAGGGCTTTTGGCATAAATTTGGAGGAGAGATCTCTAGTGTTGGGAATTTTCCCTTCATTGTGGTGATCCATTGATTTCAGATCTAATCCATGTTATATTCAAATCTGAATTGGATTCTCTTGTACTTACTGCAAAATTTTCTAAATATTTCTGCAGATTTGCAGGTTTAGATCTTAGATCTACTCTTTGTGCTTCATGTATTGCTGAAAACCGCAAGGGGTATGTCAAGTAGAGACTCTATACTATATGGATTTGTCATAGATATTACTATTCATGCATTATTTTTCTCTAGATCTAAGTTGTAATCAACAGTTGTTGCAGCCTAATGAAAATAACGTTGTCAAACCTTTTGTAGTGAATATATGTGATTGTAGCACCTAATTTTGAGGGATTTCTTCTATTCAGTCTTCTATTTCCTATTATACATTGTAGGGGCCTCATTGTAAATCTAATTTTCTGATATAAATGTACTTTTTGAGCCTCCATATTGTCCTCCTGCTCTTACTTTACTGAACTACATTATTTTGAAGCAGTATTGTTGAATATTGTTGTTGTTCCCATTTGGGATATTACAGTGGTATCAGAGAAATTATCTTGGCATAGCCTGTGCTTTGTTTTCTTAAGAAGCCAATATTTCTTTAGAAGAAGAAGAGCCTCTTACTGATAGAGAGAGGAGGTATCTGAAAAGAAGACAAAAGAAACATCTGCAACATTTGGCTTAGGAACATCTTTTTCAATGAATTCCTTCAAGCCATTATCTTCGAGTACTGCCTCCATCCTGTCCTTCCAAGAATTTTTTTTTGAGTTTCCCTCGAGTGCATACTCTGACCTCAAGCCATTGAAATCCATTTCGATCTTGAATCATCTGTAGCACAAAGAAAGTCTTTCTAAAAATTGGAATTTTGTCCAGTAACAAACTCAGCTCCTACTTCAATTCTATAATTTCCTGTGCTCTGACCATGTAGAAATTATACAAAAAGCATGTATATCTTGGATTCACCCAATCTAACAATTTACTAAAGTTAAACACTAAATCGTTTCTACAAATATTTTGAGGAATTAAAAACACAATCGCTAATGACATGAACATGAAGAAAGATCAATCACACACAACACAGATAATTTCCTGGGGAAAGCTTATAGCTAAAAACCCCACTATATTCTATTTTATATTATGTCATGGATCATGAAACAATTACATAAGAAAATATTCTCACAAGAGCCCTGAGTACATCAACTAATTGTCTCACATTGTCATACAAAAATTAAGAAATTACTTAGCCAATTTACTGCCTCCAGATAGCCTGCCTTGCTTGCGCAATCCCTGTTGAATAAAATTCCTAAAAGAATGAAATATTGCCTTTCTTGACTGCACAAGTATCATTGGCACATCCGATGGATGTTTTCATACATGTGTGCAAGAAGATAATGTCATAATTGATAGTCAACTTCCCTTTCACCTAGAACTCAACTGGGTCTCCACTAGATCTGACATGCATGCAACTAATAATAGTAAATCCTCAATTGCATCTGAATTAATTAATATTTAATTTAGTTGATCTATCACTACTTGTATCTTCAGTTACAATTAACACAACTAAGTTTAACTCACTTAACTGAGTTAAACTATTTACAACTTGCATTAGCTAATGCACCACTGCACTTCGAACTCTGTTACAAATAGAATCACTCTGCATGTCCCACCAACCAACCTCTAACTCGAAATTCACTAGCTAACTGAATTTTCCACTTTAGCTAACTATTCCAAGCCCACATTGAGAATATATTATGGTTTAATGTCCATCTAAATTAAGAGATGATAAAAATATACATGCACCCAAAAATAGCATTGTGGGCCCCATCCTAGTTTGGGTGCTTAATGCAACCAGGTGTTAAATGTAACCAGGTGCTTAATGCACTATGCATGGGTGCTGAATCTTCTTGTTGAATCTCTACAATTAGTAGGTTTCTTGCTTGCAGCCAGAAATCCCTTGGAGTACCCATGATCCTTGCGCAGTTTAGTAAGGCCGAAATTCCTAAATAATAGGCATTGCATTCATTAGGAATTACGCAAGCAAGGTAGGCTATTTAGAGGCTAAGAATTGGCTAAGTGTTGGCTAGTTTGTCAAGGATAGTGTGATACAATTAGTAGAGTGGAAGAGAATATTCTAAGAAGGGTGCATTGTAATTGTTTCATGATGCCATGTTTAATACATAATAGAATATGGAGGGGTTTTGAGTACCTTTCCCTAAGAAATTATCTTGTTGTGGTTTAATTTGATTCTTTATTTGCTTCATGTGATTGGTGATTGTGCTTAATTTCCGCAATTGATTTGTAGAAGTGATTCAGTATCTAGCTTTAGTACATTGGTAGATCAAATTGGATCCATTGATATACATATGTTTGTATAATTTCTGCATGGTATCAGAGCACAGTAAATCACTATAGTGGAGGAGAAGCTGATTCTGTGACTGAATATAATTCCAATTTGCAGAAGACATTATTGGTGCTACAGGCGATTCAGGATCGAAATGGAATTCAACGGCTTGAGATTGGAGTATTCACTTGAGGGCAGCTCTAAATATATTTCTTGGAAAGACAGGATGGAGGTAGTACTAGAGGACAGTGGGTTGAAATAATTCATTGACAATGATGTTCCCAAACCTGCTATAACAGATGTTGAAAATCTTGATGCCTGGAAAAATAAGGTTGCAAAGGCGAAGAGGATCTTATTGTAGGGAGTATGAGACCACATTGTCTCAAGTCTCCATGGAAAAGTGTCACCATATGAAATGTTGAAAGCTTTGACATATCTATTTCAGAGCAATAGTGATCATAGAAAATTGGCATTGAAGGATAAACTCAGGAAGATCAAAATGGAGAAAGACAACTCCATGCCGAAATATTTAACAAAGTTTTTCCAATGTAGGGATGAGCTTGGGAGCATCAGCATTACTGTCGCCGATGATGATTTGGTGAGCCTAGCTCTTCTAGGACTTCCCAAGATTTTTCATAGTTATCAGGGCTCTGTCAATGGAAGGGAAAAGATGCCAGATTGGCAACGACTTTGGTCGGATTTGGTGCAAGAAGAATTCAAGCGGAATATCAGAGATGCATCTTCATCTAAGAATGAAGATGAAAAAGATTGTGCTTTGGCTACCAAGGCAAAGAAGGTGAAAGGAAAGAAATTCCATTCCAAATCTGAGTCTGATAAATATGGCAAGAAGCGCGACATGTCCAGAGTGAAGTATTTTTCATTGTCATGAGCATGGACATTATGCCACTAATTGTCCACCAAATAATAAGACCAAGAAGGCTTCATGATTTGCAGCTAGTGAGGCTTTGGCCTCACAATTTGAGCTTGAATTATCACTCATTTCATGCATGGTTTCAAGTGCAATGGGATCGGTGTGGTACTTGGATAGTGGTGCTTATTTTCAAATGATGGGAGACAAAGAAATTTTTAGTAGCTTGGAGGAGAAGGATCTCCAGATGCATATTGAAATGGGTGATGACGGGTGGTACAGTGCTACCGGGATTGCTACATTACCTTCCAGAGATAGTCAGGAAAACCCTTTCAATTAAAATATGCTATGAGTGTACTAGGCTTGAAGAAAAATTTAGTCTCAGCTGCAATGTTGGAGGATAGAGGCTATGATGTTGTTTTCAGTGAAGGAAAAGCTTTCATGCGACAAAAAACAATAATACAAACCAAGAATACTGGGATTTGAGTTAAGAATATCTATAAACTTGATGTATATGGCTGTGAGCATTGATGGGTAAGGTGGAAAAGGTGGTGAGCTGGGATGAGGGTGAGTTATGGCACAGGAGATTGGGTCATATTCACCACGGAGCCTTGAAATTCATGCAACATATTTCTATGGGTCTTCCCAAGGGTACACTTGCGCAGTTATACATATGCAAGGGTTGTACTATGGGGAAGTATGCAAAGGCCACTTTTCATGATAAGGAGAACCGAGCTTTGGAAATCCTTGAGAGAGTTCACTCAGACATGTGTGGACCATTCTCTACTCGTTCAACAGAAAATCATAAGTACTATGTGATATTTTTTGATGAATTTTCTTGAAAGTGTTGGATCTACTTCATGCAGAAGAAATATCAGATGTTATCAAAGTTTCTTGAGTTCAAAGCACTGGTGGAGAAATACATGGGGAAGCATGTGAAGTCTATTAGGAGTGACAATGGTGGTGAGTACATCTGCAATGAATTCAAGAAATTTTGCAACAAAGAATGAATTCAGAGAGAACTGATTGCACCTAATAACCCACAGCAGAATGGGGTCATAGAAAGAAAGAACAGAAGAATTGTGGGCGCAACAAGAGAGATGTTGCATGATCAGGGCCTACCGTCACATATGTGGGTAGGGTATGTAACAAATTGGTATTTGTGAAAAATCATTGTCCTCATCAGATACTTGGAATGAGTACACGAGGAGAGTCTTTTACTGGTAAGAAACTTGATGTTTCACATTTTAAGATTTTTGGCTCATCTTTTTATGTGCATGTGACTAAAGACGCTAAGAAGAATCTGTAACAAACAACTAAGATTGGGATATTTTTGGGGTACACTGAAACTCCCCGCAGCTATCGGGTGTATTTTCCAAAAATCAGAAGGACTCTTGTCTGACGGGATATAAAATTTGATGAGGAGAAATCCATGTGATTGTCCCTTGAGAGGGAGATGTATTTTCATACAGAGGAGGAACTCTTGGTTCCAAAGAATGAACCTCAAGATGTGGATCAGCCATATGTAGAGGATCATGGAGTGGAAGAAAACACTCATGCAGAGTCATCCACCAGAAATGGTAGAAGGCACACCACGAAAGCTGATAGATTAAGACTTTATGCAACAGAGAATGCAGGAGCCCCAGAGAATGCAAGAGCCCCTACTTTACTATGCATATAGAGAGAGTCTCTAGACATGTTTAATGGATACATGGCTCTTATGAGAAAGTGTATTGTGACAAATCATCTTCCTTTTAGGAGGTAGTGCAGCAACCAATTTGGTTTGATGTAATGGTAGAGGAGTATGAATCCATCGTCAAGAATAGTGCATGGGATATTGTCCCAAGACCGGTCGAAAAATCAATGATTGGATCTAAATGGATCTACAAGGTAAAGCAAGATGCTGATGGGAGTGTGGAGAAGTAAAAGGCTAGATTTGTGGCCCAAGGATTCTCACAATTTGAGGGGATTGGCTATGATGAGAATTTCACACCAGTTGCAAGGTACTCTTCCATTAGATATATCCTTGCACTCTCAGCGTAGATGGGGTGGCGCATTCATCAGATGGATGTGAAAACTATGTTTCCTAATGGAATTATTGAGGAGGGAGTGTACTTAAAATAGTGATAAGGTTTTGAGATCTTTGACAGTGAGTCTCATTTTTTTCGACTTAAGAGAGCACTTTATGGGCTGAAGAAAGCACCTCGTGCTTGGTACACTCAGATTGACAGCTATTTTACCAGGTTGGGCTTCACCAAAAGTGAATTGGATGCAAACATGTACCATATTTTGGTTGATGGTAAGCTCTTGATTATTGTATATATTTTGATGATCTAGTTTTGACAGGTGATGAGAAGCTGATAAAATCATTCAAGGAGGATCTTGCAAGGGAGTTCAAAATTAAGGACATGTGACTCCACTATTTCCTTGGTATGAAAATATGGCAGCAGGATGGTGAAATTTTTGTTTCTCAAGGCAAGTATTCCAAATAGATACTAGGTAATTTTCACATGGAGAGGTGTAAACCCATGTACACTCCTCTTCCAAGAAATTGGAGGAAATATGATACTAATTCTAGAGAAGTAGTGGACGCTACTATCTACAAGCAGCTAGTAGGTTCACTAATGTACTTGGTGAACACCAGACCATACATTTGCTACGCAGTTAACCAGCTAATTCAAGCTGTGGTTAAGCCAACCAAGCTCTTTTGGAAGGCAGGGAAGCATGTCTTGAGATATCTCAAGTGCACTACAGAGTATGGATTATCATACATACATACAGAGGGAGTGAATATTCAAGGCTTCACAGATGCAGATTGGGCAGGTACTCCATCAGAAAAAAGGAGCACATCAGGAGGGATCTTCAGCATAGGATCAACAACATTTTATTGGTACAATAAGAAGCAACTATGCGTGGCACTCAGTTCAGCGGAGGTAGAATACATGGTAGCAATTCAAGTTGCATTTGAGGCCATCTAGATGAGAAAGATCCTGGTTGGTTTGTTTGGTTCTCAAATGGATCCGACAATGATACATTGTGAAAACTAGAGTTGCATTAAACTCTTGGTTAATCCAGTGTTTCATGATAGGTCCAAGCACATAGACATCTGATACCACCATCTCAAAGATTGTGTTGAGAGGTGCATTATGTTACTTCAGTAGATTCCCACGGAAGATCAAGATGCAGATATTCTAACGAAGGTGCTCACCTAGAGAAAATTCGAATACCATAGAGGCAGGATCAGGATGGAAGATAATCCCTTTCTTGTTGAGGGGGAGTGTTGATGTCCAACAAGAAATTGTAGCACCTACAGTAGTGTGGGACCAATAGGTCCTAGAAGCACCTACACTAGTATGCACTAAATTTGGTGCAGTGCCTAATTTAGTTTTCCCTTAATCAAATTGGACAATAAAATGTAATATTATCTCATGATCACTTGTAATAGTTAACTGAGTGTGATAAACTCATTTATCTCATTTATTTCAAGTTCAGGGTAGTTGGTGACACATGTAGAGTAATTATATTAGTTATGGAGTTCGAATTGCAGTTGGTGCATTAGTTTAATTCATGTGTAATCAGTTAACTCAGTTAGGTGAGTTAAAGTCAGTTGAACTAGTTGTAACCATTTGTTTCACTAGTGAGAGATAAAGTGAATTAAGTATTATTTAATTCAAAATCAGTTACCTTCCATGCAACTTATGATTTTCTATTATTAGTTGCATGCATGTAAGTTCCAGTGGAGACCCAGTTGAGACAAAGGTGAAAGGGAGGTTAACTATTAGTTGTGTGATTAGTAGGTTGTTTGCAAGCAACCATAAATCCATTAGAGTGCCCATGATCCTTGCACAGTTTAGGAAGGAAAAAATTCCTAAAGAATAGGGATTTCATTCATCAGGAATTGCACAAGAAAATAAGGTTATTTAGAGGCTGATAATAGGCTAAGTGTTTTATAGTTTGTCCAAGACAATGTGAGAGAGTTAGCAGAGTGCAGGAGACTCTTGTGAGAAGAGTTCATTGTAATTGTTTCATGATTCCATGGTTAATATACAATAGAATATAGAGGGGTTTTGAGCAGCAAGCTTTCCCTGGGAAATTATTTATGTTGTGGTTTGATTTTATTCTTTCTTTTCTTCATGTGATTGGTAATTTTTTTTAATTTCCGCAATTGATTTGTAGAAGCGATTCAGTATCTAGCTTTAGTACATTGTTAGATCGAATTTAATCCATTGATATACATATGTTTGTATAATTTATACAAGAATAACACCAAGAAATTAGTTCCACGACCAAAAGATAAAAATGTCATTGGGACTAAATGGGTGTTCAGGAACAAATTAAATGAAGATGGACAGGTTACCAGAAACAAATCAAGATTGGTTTGCAAAGGCTATGCACAAGTGGAAGGAATTGATTTCGAAGAAAAATTTGCACCATTTTCTAGAATGGAATCCATCCAGATGTTTCTCGCCTATGCATGTTCAAGAAAAATAAAAGTCTACAAAATGGATGTTAAGTCAACATTTCTGAATGGCTAATTAGAAGAAGAAGTTTACATCGAACAACCTAAAGGTTTTCTACTATCTGACAAAGAAGACTATGTTTGCAGGTTAAAGAAGGCTCTATATGGTCTCAAGCATTCTCCCAGAGCATGGTATGTTTGTCTTGATGGATATCTACGTCAACAGGGGTTAAAGAAAGGTATTGTTGATAAAAATATTTATGTACAAATAGATAAAGATAATTTAACAATTGTTGAGGTATATATGGATGATATAATATTTGATAGCAATGATGATCGAATAAGTAATAACTTTTCTAAAAATATGCAAAGTGAGTTCTGTTGGGGTTCCCATGTTTTGGCAAGGTTGGCAATACCAAAATATGAGACAACATCAAACCACTTCAGACCTCAGGATCTAGCCCTCCTAGGTCCAAAGAGGGATATCTCTATGATTGTCAAAGGTATATTTCTTGGAAGTTCAAGGGTTAAGATATTAGGCTAGTTATAAGGCTCGGGGTTTGTTTGTTTGGTTGTTGGGAATCAGGAAAGAAGGGTTCAATATAAGAAAAGGCTGAGCAAATATTATTTTAGGCAAAGGAGAGACAATTCCAGGGAACATTCAGGACCATTGGGCAATGGAGTCAGGAAAGGATTTGCTTGCTAATCAATATGCAGGCTTTCAGTTGGGCTAGTCATCTAAAGCATTGGATCTTAAAGATGATAGTGTGGCATGAAATGGTAAGAGAGGAGGAAACAATAAAGATTTAGAACACAAATTTAAAGACCTAAGATCAAAGAGAGACTTTGAACTCTCAATGCTTCGGTCCCCAGCTGGAGGGATCTTAGAAAGGTTCAATTAATTGAAAAGGATCCTAGTGAGATAGAGACAGAGTTCTAGACCTCCCAGTGTTCCCAATTCATTCAATTAAATCCTAACAAGAACATCTAAGAACAAATTCCTTTAATTCATACATCAGCTAGCAGGCAATGACATCCACTACACTGGTTAAATTAACTGAAATCAACTCTTAGATAACACATTTAGTAGAAAACATTAAAGGCAAGGAGAGAAGAAACATAGGGTACCTAACAAGGGTAAATCCTATGCCAGATTTCTGATGTGAGCCAATATAAATGAAATGAAACACAGATACAAAAAACATCACCGCAACTTTAGATCAGGATCCAAAGAAATGTTCTCGTCATATTAAAAAAAACAACACCAGTCAAGTACAACATTACCAATAGCTTCGTATTCAGTCTGAAAAAATCTTCCTCAGCCTATATTACAACTTTACAAAGAGAACGTGTCTCAGAGGAAATAGCTTGCAATTCTCAGATAGCCGATCAACAACCTACAATGAGTTTCTTCATGAAATTTATAACTCAAGTGGAGTAGGGAAAGTAGGTGAGAAACTAAATGCAGCATTAAACCCCAGAAAAGAAGGAGGGCCGAGGCCCATTCTGGTTTAAATTCTAGGCATTTATCTCTGATACTCTTTGGATGAAAGAGTGGTCTTCATTGGGCTTCCATTTACTCAAGGTATGTATCTGGTGTACTTTGGATGCAGTACTCTGTAGTACTTTTGGTGAATAAACAAAAAGGTAAATAAATGACTGTGAAGTCCGCCATACTGCATAGCAAATGCTTTGGTAGCTTAGGACTGTTGTCAGGGGGGAAAACTTTACTTGAACACAATTTAGTCTGAAACAATAATTTGTACCATGTCCTTGCTCAGGAGAAAACATTATGCTGATTTGAACATCCTGATGATATGGTCTTCTGTGCATTTGAACTTCCGAGTGATCCACGGGGTCTTCGATTCTGGTACCCTGCCTTTAAATACATAGATTAAGGCTTGATATCTTCAATGATGTGCATAAGAACTCCCTAACTCTGTACTGATACTCTTTGCCGCTTCAAACTGTCTCTGTCAGTGAAAGACCGAGCTTTAATGGTGCCGGAGAGGTTCTACAGAGTTTGAGCTCTGTCCTTTAATGAAATTTATGTTGCAGACACCTTTCCGGACATTTTCCTGTAATACCAGGCTCTAAATTCAGCTTCTTCTGTGCACTGTGTTACCACAACAGAGCATATGAATCATGGCATTTTTCTACCTGCCTGTAACCCTGAAAAACACAAAAAATTGTTAAGAAAAACATGCATGGGGTGGGTGGCGTGGATTACTGCAAGAAATGGCAACGTGGCATGGGTGGAGACGATGAATGCAGAGGATTCAGTGGAGCGACACGGTGAATCAGCGGGAGAGGCTTTGGAGAACGACGAGGTGGAAAATTTAACGTAACATTAAAATTTTCCCTTTGAATGAATTATGTAGGGGGGCAGCCGAAAAAGTGATGCAAACACGTGGGATGGTGACGTGGCAGGACCGGTCAACGGTGGGACATGCAGCTAATCTGGACCATCTGATCTCAGGAGGAGATCAACGGTTGAGAATGCGTCGAAGGGCGACAGATGGTGGGCCAGGGGTATATTTTCCTTGGACTGATTCTCGTGTAGCTTCATGGCACGATGACTGTTGGATGGGCGATCGTAGATTGGACGGTGTATAGCGATATCGCGCTAGGGAAAAACGTCGAACTTTAATGTGCGATGTGGGGGCGGTTTTCAAATAGTGCTCGGGACACACGGCATGCGATGAATAGAATTGCTATGAAAAGGAAATATTCACTCAACCTCCAAACGTGGATACCACCAGTTTTTGAACAGTGCGCAGCGCGGGGACCACAGGGTGGGTGAACTTCTTACCGTTGATCTGGCAGGTTAAATGGACGACTGTGATGCGATCTGAGCGGTGAATTGGGTGAACGGTGGACGCTGTGGGGAATGTGGTGACTGTCCGATCTATACAGATCGATGGTTAAAAATGCTCCTGATATATAATTGTGGTAAGCGTTGTCCGCCTTGGCGCCTGGTTCTAGCGCCGAGGTCATGTGGTGGAAACGATAAGGGGGCTAGTGCCGAAAGGTGCTAATCCCATAGACATGAAAAATACGGCTATTTGGCCCATTTTAATGCAATTTAAGGGTAGGAAAAGGTAACGACAGAGGGAAACGAGGGAATTAGGCCAAACAAGGGGTGTGTGTGGGATTGTAAAGGGTATTTTGGGGGAATTTAGGGGATAAGAGGGGAACTTTGACAGAGGGAAAAAAGGGATGAAATGGGGAAATCTACAGAGGTACAAGGGGAAAATAAAGGCCTTTTGGAGCACAACTTTTTGCAATCAGAGAGGCTTTGTAATGGGAATCAGTAGAGGGTATTTTATCAAAGGACAAAAGGCACAAAGAGGCTTCAAGGATGATGTGTTTTCAGAGGGAATGCATTCCTTGAAGGCTCAAAAAAATTTTAGCCCCCTGTTTGCTTGTCAAGGAATTTATAGGGGGCTAATAGTGGCTCCACATGGGGATGGCTTCTTCTTGAAAGAGTCAAGAATTCAAAAATGATCTTTGGAGTAGGCCAGATGCCTGCTGCTTGAGCCACCTTTCTTCTTTGGTTTCCAGCTGCCACAATTGTGAATACATCAATTAGCAGAAACATCACCCAAACAATCTACCTACCCATCCTACAATCCTAGCATTTTCTTCTTCTTCTAGGGTGCATCTGGACTAGCAGACCCTTTACATCATTTAGTTTATAAACAGAAAATAAACCTATTCTAAATCTACCCTTATCACTCCATGATACCAAATTATACTGTTGGTCTCATATGTTTCTCTACCTAACCTAATATCTGCTAGGATTAGATTGTCCAGCAGATTCCTTCTCTACATTCTACAACAGAAATTTAAAAACAGTCAAACTAGGATTAGATAGTCTAGTTTACTGTGGATCCAAGGCATAAAGACAGTTGCAAATGGATAGAAACTTGCAGAAAATTGAAAACAAAACTTTGAAGGCTTGAAATATGAAGTTTGAAGAATCCTTCTTCTTTTTGTGACTCAAGTTTTGGGCTTGTTAGAGTCACTTTCTTTTCTTCATCTCAGCTCTAATTTTGGACTTGTTAGAGCTGATTCTTCTTCTTCTTTGCTGGTCTAGATTTTGGGCATGTTTGAACCAGCTATCTTTATTTTCTTTGGCTCAGGTTTTGATCATATTAGAGCCAATATTTGCACTACAGAGCTTCATGTTTTGAGCATGTCTGAACCCCTCCCTTTCCTCTATTTTTTGGAACATTTTCTCTTTTTCTTGAAAACATAATACAACAATGGTATTTAAAATGGAAATGGAAACTGGAAATTGGAAATCAACAGAAGTAGTGTTTGAGCATCCTGCCATTGACAGGACCCCCAAACAGCTCAGTACCATCTAAATCTTGTAGAAAAAAGGCATTTGAACCCACAGTGGCCTGGATGATGTATGGACCTTGCCACAAACTGTCAAAATTGTCGTGCTTTCCTTTGTCCTCTCTCCTTGAGTCCCACTTCATAACTTTATCTCCAATTTTGAAATCAGAGGCCTTAGTTCTTTTGTCAAATAACTTCTTTATATTTTCCTGAACTTTGATAGCTCTGTTATAGACCTCTTCCCTTGTTTGCTGGAGCTAAATTGTATGGTTTATCCTTCTCACCATACTGTCTTATTTTGTCTGAATCTCTTGGACCAGCTTGATCACTGGCACCCCAAGGCTGGTAGGAAACACTGCTTCTGTTCCATAGACAAGCTGGTATGGTGACATGCCAATGGATTTCTTTGTTGTAAGCCTGTCAGCCCACAGGGCATGCACTAACTTGTTATTCCATGACATTTTGTTCTCTTCTAGCAGCTTTTTGATGATGGTCACAAGGCTCTTGTTTGATGATTCATCTAAACCATTACCTTGTGGGTAATAGGAAGTTGAATGACCAAGTGCTATTTGATACCTGTGACAAAAATCAACCATTTTCATGGATCCAAAAGCAGCAGCGTTATCAGTGATTATTCTCCTTGGGCAGCCAAACCGAGAGATGATATGACCTTCTAGAAACTTAATGATGACTGAATCTATGGCATTCCTAGTAGGTATGGCCTCTATCCACTTAGTGAAGTAGTATGTGGCTGTTAAGATCCATTTGTGTTGCATAGAAGAAGCAGGGTGAATTTCTCCTATGAAATCTAGGCCCCATTGCATAAAGGGACCTTCAACAGTGATGGGTTGTAAAGGTAAGGGGATGAGCTTTCTTTTGCCTTCAAAAATCTGGCATTTGTGGCAGGAAATTACCATCTTATGGATATCGTTGAAGAGTGTAGGCCAATAGTAGCCAGCTCTGAGTATTTTGTTTGCAGTGGCTTTCCAGTTCAGGTGGCCTCCACACTCTCCTGCGTGGAATTCTTGTTTAATCCTTTCTGCTTCAGACTCAGGAAAACATTTAAGCAATAGGCCATTTGCATTTTTCTAGTATAAACCTTCATTCATTATGAAATAGCTTCTGGATTTTACCTTTAAGAATTTGGCCTTGGTCTTTGATAGTTCAGGAGGGGTATTGAGGTGTGTAAGCACATACAGAATGTCAGAATACCAAGGAGAGCTCTGAAAATTCTCCTCAACAATGGGATCAGGCAATCCCTGCTGCTCATCCAAGGCATCTACCATGTTAATGTCAAGGGCTTGTAGATTTGATTCAGCCATTAGTCAAGCTAAGCCCTGACCTTTGATTAGTTTGGTGGGTTTTATCTCAAGGTCATATTCTAAGATCACAACAATCCATTTGCCCCTCTTCCCATCTGGGTCTTGGGACAAGATATTTTTGACCACTATGCTAGGCACATAGGCTATGGTGTGGGAATGCAATATGTACACCCTAAAGTCTTTCAAGGCCTTGACCAAGGCATAGGCCTATTTTTCCATTATGTTGTATTTCAAGGGTGCATGTCTGAGAGCTTTGCTGAAGAAGGAAATGGGTTGTTCCATTCCCTCTGGATTTTTCTGCACCAGAACTGTAGCTACTGCATGCTCGAATGCAAATGAGAAAATCAAAAAATCCTTTGAGAAATCAGGGTTGATCAGGACAAGAGCTCGAGAGAGTGCAAGTTTTACTGATTCAAAGGATTTCTTAGCTTCAATAGTCCATTTAACTCCTACACCTTTCCTTAACATGTTTCTCATATTCCTAAGGTGTTCAGCTAGATTGGGAATAAACCTCCTGAGGAAGTTGATTTTCCCCATGAAGGACTGTAACTCTTTGAAGTTTCTTGGGTGTGTGATTTGTAGTATTCACTCAACTCTTTGTGGATCTATCCTAATCCCTTTCTCAGATATGATGTGGCCAAGAAGCTTACCTTCTTGTAGCCCAAATACAGTCTTTTTAGGTTTCAGTGACAGACCAAACCTTCTACATTTTTCAAAGACCTTTCTCAGATGTTTTAGGTGTTCTTCTTCAGTCTTGGAATAGACGGTTATGTCATCCAGGTAGATGATAATGAAGTGCCCTATCTCATCGGAAAAATCTATATCCATCGCTCGTTGGAAGGTTGCACCAACATTCATCAGTCCAAAGGGAATTTTAACATACATAAAGGTGCCCCATGGAGTGGTAAAGGCGGTCTTGAGTTGGTCTTCTGGGAGTACTAAAACTTGGTTGTAACCTGAAAAACCATCTAGCAGGGAGATCCTTTTTGAGCCTACTACCCTCTGAAGGATGTGTTCCATTTTTGGCAAAGGGTAATTGTCTTTGAGTGAGGCTCTATTAAGATTCCTGAAATCAATACACAGCCTGATCTCCCCTGTTTTCTTTCTCACAACCACTAGGTTTGATACCCAATCAGAGAACCTCACAGGCACGATTATGCCTGCCTCATACATATTCTTAATCTCTTTTTCCACTGCAGGCAATTGTTTTGGGTTTATCCTACGAAGTTTTTGTTTGAAGGGTTTCTGATTCTCTTTAAAAGGTATTTTGTGTTGTATGATGTTTGTGTCATAGGCCCTTAAGTCTTCATAGCTCCAAGCAAACACATCAATGAATTCCTTGAATAGGTCGATGTATTTATTTTTCATGTTTGCAGGCAGGGACTTAGCCAATTTGATCATCTTGGTTTTATTTTAAGTGCCTTTGTTGCATTCCTCAACGTCAGAGTCTGCATGTTCAATAGTGGGCTTTTTTGCTACATCATCAAAGTCAAAAAGGTCCTCTAAAGGTGCCAGACCTCGAGGTATTTTCTTATCTTTGGCTTGCAGCACCTCTACTTCCTCACTATCTGCGTTTTCACATTTTTCATTTGGATTTCCAATATATTCATTTAAAGTGTTTATTTGTATGTTACAGGGTGGTTCTTCCTCATCTGAGGACTCTTCACTTAGGCAGCTATTTTCAGATGTAGATTCTGAGTCAGAAAATTCAAACTCATTCCTGCCTACCAGGAAATCTTCAATCTGTTTATTGCCCTCAAAGACCGGCCAATATTTTTTATTTTTCGGCACTGCAGGTCTAAATTTGGTCTGAATGATGATCTGTTGGTCGTTGGGAGGCTTGTTATATGAACTAACCACGCAGGCTAATCCATTTGCAATTGTGTTTCAACTCCTAGGGACAAACACCAGTTCATATTCTACAAAGGTTTTCAATAAATCCAGAGTGTCATTCCTGTATGCTCTCGACCTAGGGTGTTTCGCTGTGTATTCACCATTCACATGTTTAATGATCAGCTCAGAGTATCCATGCACAGTTATCCTATGGGCTCCCAATTTTTTCAACAAAGTTAAGCCTAGGATAAGAGCCTCGTACTTTGTAATGTTTTTTGTACATTTTATGTGCAGGTTGCAGGAATGGCTCTCTGCATAGTCACTTTTTGTGTTATGTATCCACACTCCTGCTCCAGCAGTTCTCTTGGTGCATGACCCATAGAAATTCATTTCCCATAAGGTGTCATTCTCAGGTTTATCATCATTTCGTTCTTGGTGTGGTGTATGAACTTGTGAAGGGTGACTAATCACCTGACTGCATTATGTTTCTGGTTCACTCTGAGTTTTTGTTTCAGTGCATTGTTCAATTTTTTCTATATCTTTCTCCTCCGAGTCTAGAGTAGCCATTATGTTAAAGTCCATGGGCTCTGTTTTCTTGTTTTTGTCTCTATTTTTGGACTCTGACCCCTTTAAGGATTCATCATTATAAAGGATGAAGGAGTCAAGGTCTGTATGTACAGAGTATAAAGGTGAATTTTCGGGCTTTTCAGGGCTACTGACCAGAAATTTCATTTGTGCCTCTCTGTACAGTCTTCTAAGTTGGCTAAAGACTGGGATTGTGGCATAAGCCCCATCCATCTGCATTGTACCTTGCAGCTTGGCTCCCCATGATCTTGATAATAACATGCCATACTTGGGTGGCACGTTTGCCACTACAACATCCATGACCATACACTTGGCTGGAATCTGGGTAAGGCTCACACATAAATCTTTGATTAGGCCAAGAAACTTTACCCTGCTAGAATCAAATGAATATAAGTCCTTATAGGGTCGGGTTATTTCTAGGCCTAATATTTCCATAACCACTTTAGGCATTAAGTTGTGAGATGCCCCAGAATCATGCATTGCATTGTGGAGGATCTTATCATGGATATTGAGACTGATATAAAAAGGAGGTACTACCACTTCTTGAAACTTTCCTTCTATCTTTGGACCAAACAGAAGGGCCGGTTGATCATCATTCAAATTAACAATGTCACTATTCTCACCTAAATTTAATTCTTTCAAAATTTGGCCTTTATATACATCCTGAGTGGCCAGCTCAAAGAGTGGGACAAAGATTTTAATTTTCACAATCTCACTTTCCAAATTGAAAGTGGACTGACTCTTTGGAATGTTCAACTCTGTTTTGTTAGCCACCACCATGGTGGCAGAAATAGTGGACCAATTCTCACTATGTATAGTGTTAGAAATTGTTTTATCAGGAGCACTAACTGTAGTGCTAGTGCTGCTAGTTGGTTGACCTTGTTTATCAGTGTTTTGGTTGTCCTTTTCTTTGTTCTTCCTGGAACTCTCAGCTGATGATTTGTTACTTTCAGCAGTTGCTTTAAAATATCTCTCAGGCCTTTTCTTGATGGTAATCTCAGAATATTTGGGTTTGGAATTATCTAGGCTTTTCTTGCTCCTAAGTTCATACTTCCTGACCTGCATGATGACATCTTCAAATCCAAGCCTGTAATCCTCAGATTCTAATCTTTCCTCATCCCAATATGAGGGTGAGGGCTGATATTCTTCTGTGTAACAGTTATGGATTGAATATTCTGTTTCAAACATGTTTATTGCGGTTCCCTTGGACTCTTCTATGATTCCCTCATCTTCATCAAGGATTTTTTCTTGAAATGGGGGAATAACTTGTTGATCTGACTCTCTTTATCTGTTGGGAATGGTGTTGTTTCTTCTAAAGTTTTGGTTCTGGTTATGACTTTGGTTTCTGTTTTTATTGCTAACTATGACAACCATTTTTTCCATCATTTGTTGTAGCTTTTCCATGTTTTTGGATATGCAGTCATAATTGGGGTCAGATGTGGAAGCTACATTTTCATCTCTATATGTTACCCTTTTCTCAGCTCTCAACCTTGCTTTCTTCTCAATTAGATTTGCCTCTACACTCACTGCTCCCTTTTGCATGTCTTCCAAAGTGTTGTAATCCCTTTCCCTAAGCTGGTAGGCCATATCATCATCCAAGCCTTCAGGGTATTTCACTAGGACCATACCTTGGGGAGGTTTCATATGTGGAGGAAGGGAGTTTTAAACACTGTTAAACCTTGTAGAGTAGTCCTGGACACTCTCTCCAACGTTCCTCTTAAGATTCTTGTATTCTGCTAGGATTTGGAGAGGGTTGGCCTTAACTTCCCATTTGTTTATGAAAGTCTGATATAAAGTAGGAAGGTCTTGGATACTATTAGGAGGTAGGCTTTTGAACCATTTCTTCACATATCCTCCTAAGGTCTAGGCAAAGATTCTCATTTTGACTGTATCATCATCTATTTCCATGTAGTCAAAAGAATCTTCCATCCTATCTACATGGTGTTGGACTGTGGTAGACTCTTTTGCAGTGAAATGTGGGATATTTGATTGATAATCGTTGGGTAAGGGCACTAGAGGCTAAGGTAATACTAGAGGTGCATACTAGGTTGCCATGATGATGTTTTGATGAGGTAAAGGGTTGTCTTGAGCAGCTAGTATATGGATGATAGGGATACTAGGGCCAGCAGAAGCTTGTTGAGCAGATTTAGGATGGCAGAACCCCAAGTTTTGAATGAAGTGAATATCATGAGGTGTAGATGGAAGGGTATGTCTATCCCCAAGCTGTTTACCACTTTGAGGTGGTGAACTAGGGAGCTCAAGGTCTGGCTGATCTTGGACATTGCATGACCTAGTTCTTGGTAGACTGTTTTGAGCGCCTAGGTCATAAAATGGGTCTGATAGAGCTGTAAAGTCTTCTAGTGTAGAGTTAGCTCTATGGATGTGGCTATAAATAGTTGATTTTTTAGGTGTAGGGGATCTCTTGAGGATTATCTCAGGGTTGTCAACTAATACAGGTGGGTTTGGGTTAAGGTAAGCTCTTGTGTGGATGGATCTTGAAGCCAGAATGTAGTTTTCCAACAAAGCGGCTTAACCCTACTTGTTCCTTCTAATGTGGCTGATGTTGTTATAAAGGCTGGTCTCCCAGTGGAGTATTACATGAACCAAGATAATTAGAAGGCCTACCAATCACCAATGGAGTCTTTTAATCGTTTAGGAATTATGGAGTCACCAAGTGGAATTTTTAGGATGCTTATGGAGGGTACACTATCCACCACAGTGCTTATGAGACATCCCTTTCCAAGGATATCCTGAAAACACAACAAAATCTAACCAAAGATTGACTGGGAGAGCATTTACCAGATATGTCACCTCTGAAAGAGGATGAGATCCGGAGGCTACCTGGCCCTTCCCAGACTCTGTCAAAGAGTGTGGGAGAAACACAACAAATGGTATAGAGGTTGATCTATGAATAGGAGTGTTTAACTGCCAACCTAACCAGAGATTATAGGTTTCTGAGGTTCTTATGATGTAGTAAGGTAAAAAATACTCAGAATTTCCCCAGTGGAGTCGCCATTATGTTGGGGTTCCCATGTTTTGGCAAGGTTGGCAATACCAAAAGATGAGACAACATCAAACCACTTTCAGACCTCAGGATCTAGCCCTCCTGGGTCCAGAGAGGGATCTCTCTATGATTGTCAATGGTATATGTCTTGGAAGTTCATGGGTTAAGATATTAGGCTAGTTATAAGGCTCGGGGTTTGTTTGTTTGATTGTTTGTTTGGTTGTTGGGAATCAAGAAAGAAGGGTTCAATATTAGACAAGGCTGAACAAAGAGGATTTTAGGCAAAGGAGAGACAATTCCAGGGAAAATTCAGGACCATTGGGCAATGGAGTCAGGAAAGGATTTGCTTGCTAATCAATATGCAGGCTTTCAGTTGGGCAAGTCATCTAAAGCATTGGATCTTAAAGATGATAGTGTGGCATGAAATGGTAAGAGAGGAGGAAACAATAAAGATTTAGAACACAAAGTTAAAGACCTAAGATCAAAGAGAGACTTTGAACTCTCAATGCTTCGGTCCCCAGCTGGAGGGATCTTAGAAAGGTTCAATTAATTGAAAAGGAACCTAGTGAGATAGAGACAGAGTTCTAGACCTCCCAGTGTTCCCAATTCATTCAATTAAATCCTAACAAGAACATCTAAGAACAGATTCCTTTAATTCATACATCAGCTAGCAGGCAATGACATCCACTACATTGGTTAAATTAACTGAAATCAACTCTTAGATAACACATTTAGTAGAAAACATTAAAGGCAAGGAGAGCAGAAACATAGGGTACTTAACAAGGGTAAATCCTATGTCAGATTTCTGATGCGAGCTAGTAGAAATGAAATGAAATGAAATGAAATGAAATGAAATGAAATGAAACACAGATACAGAAAACATCACCGCAGCTTTAGATCAGGATCCAAAGAAATGTGCTTGTCATATTAAAAAAAACAACACCAGTCAAGTACAACATTACCAATAGCTTGATATTCATTCTGAAAACATCTTCCTCAGCCTATATTACAACTTTACACAGAGAACGTGTCTCAAAGGAAACAACTTGCAATTCTCAGATAGCGGATCAACAACCTACAATGAGTTTCTTCATGAAATTTATAACTCAAGTGGAGCAGGGAAAGTAGGTGAGAAACTAAATGCAGCATTAAACCCCAAAAAAGGAGGGGGGCCGGGGCCCATTTTGTTTTAAATTCTGGGCATTTATCTCTGATACTTTTTGGATGAAAGAGTGATCTTCGTCGAGCTTCCATTTACTCAAGGTATGTCCCTGGTGTACTTGGCTGTAGTACTCTGTAGTACTTTTGGTGAATAAAAAAAAAGGTAAATAAATGACTGTGAAGTCCACCATATTGCATAGCAAATGCTTTGGTAGCTTAGGACTGTTGTCAGGGGGGGAAACTTTACTTGGACACAATGTAGACTGAAACAATAATGTGTACCGTGTCCTTGCTCAGGAGAAAAAATTCTACTGATTTGAACATCCTGATGATATGGTCTTCTGTGCATTTGACCTTCCGAGCGATCCACGGGGTCTTCGATTCTGGTACCCTGCCTTTAAATACATGGATTAAGGCTTAATATCTTCAATGATGTGCATAAGAACTCCCTAACTCTGTACTGATACTCTTTGCCACTTAAAAATTTCTCTGTCAGTGAAAGACCGAGCTTTAATGGCGCCAGAGAGGTTTTGCAGAGTTTGAGCTCTGTCCTTTAATGAAATTTATGTTGCAGACACCTTTCCGGACATTTTCCTGTAATAACAGGCTCTGAATTCAGCTTCTTCTGTGCACTGTGTCACCACAATAGCACTTATGAATCATGGCATTTTTCCGCTTGCCTGTAACCCTGAAAAACACAAAAACTTGTTAAGAAAAACATGCATGGGGTGGGTGGCGTGGATTACTGCAAGAAATGGAAACGTGGTATGGGTGGAGACGATGAATGCAGAGGATTCAGTGGAGGGACACGATGAATTAGTAGGAGACACTTTGGAGGACGGCGAGCTGGAAAATTTAACGTAACATTAAAATTTTCCCTTTGAATGAATTATGTAGGGGGCCGGCTAAAAAAGTGATGCAAACACGTGGGATAGTGACATGGAGGGACCGGGCAACGGCGGGACATGTAGCTAATCTAGACCGTCCGATCTCAGGAGGAGATCGACAGTTGAGAATGTATCGGAGGGTGACAGATGGTGGGCCAGGGGTATATTTGCCTTGGACTAATTCCCATGTAGCTTCGTGGCACGATGACCATTGGATGGGCGATCGTAGATTGGACGGTGTATAGAGATATCGCGCTGGGGAAAAACTTCAAACTTTAACGTGCGATGGGGGGGCAGTTTTCAAATAGTGCTCGGGACACGCGGCATGCGATGAATGGAATCGCTGTGAAAAGGAAAATACCGCTCAACCTCCAAACGCGGTGCGATGGATACCACCGGTTTTTGAACAGTGCACGGCGCGAGGACCACAAGGTGGGTGAACTTCTGACCGTTGATCTGGCGGGTTAAATGGATGGCTGTGATGCGATCTGAGCGGTGAACGGGGTGAATGGTGGACACTTTGGGGAATGCGGAGACCATCCGATCTATACAGATCGACGGTTAAAAATTCTCTCGATATATAATTGCGGTAAGCGCTGTCCACCTTGGCACCTGGTTCTAGCGCCGAGGTCATGCGGTGGAAAAGATAAGGGGGCTAGTGCCGAAAGGTGCTAATCCCATAGACATGAAAAATACGGCTATTTGGCCCATTTTAATGCAATTTGAGGGTAGGAAAAGGTAATGATAGAGGGAAATGGGGGAATTAGGCCAAACAAGGGGTGTGTGTGGGATTGTAAAGGGGATTTTGGGGGAATTTAGGGGATAAGAGGGGAACTTTGACAGAGGGAAAAAGGGATGAAATGGGGAAATCTGTAGAGGTACAAGGGGCAAATAAAGGCCTTTTGGAGTACAAATTTTTGCAATCAGAGAGGCTTTGTAATGGGAATCAGCAGAGGGGATTTTATCAAAGGACAAAAGGCACAAAGAGGCTTCAAGGATGATGTGTTTTCAGAGGGAATGCATTTCTTGAAGGCTTAAAAAAATTTTAGCCCTCTGTTTTCTTGTCAAGGAAATTATAGGGGGCTAACAAGTTCGATATGCATTTACTTGGTGAGATGGCATACTTCTTAAGGCTTCAAATATCTCAACAAGAGAAAGGAATATTTATATGTCAAGCCAAGTACATCAAGAAAATGCTCAAGAAATTCAAAATGGAAGATTTAAAACCCGTCCTTACTCCAATGGTAATAGGTTCCAAATTGAGCATAGACGACTCATCTAAGTATGTGGATCAAAGGTTGTACATATCTATGATTGGTAGTCTTCTATATGTAATAGCCTCTTGGCCAGATGTTTTGCAAGCAGTTGGAAAAGTAGCAAGATTCCAAGCAGCACCAAAAGAATCACATATTATTATCGTCAAAAGAATTCTTCAATATCTAAAGGGCACAACAGAATATGGCTTGTGGTATCCCAAGGGTAAAAATCTCATTATTCAAGCCTTTATAGATGCAAATTGGGCAGGAAATGTTGATGATCATAAGAGTACAAGTGGAGAAGCATTCTATCTAGGTGGTTGTATCGTATCATGGTTGAGAATAAAGTAAACCTCAATCTCGTTATCTACAATGGAAGCAGAATAGATTGCAGTGACAACTTCTTGTAATAAATTCCTTTGGATGAAACAAACTTTGCATGATCTTCAAGTACAATTCAGTGAGCCTATTCCCATCTTTCGTGATAAAACCAATGCCATCAGCATCTCCAATAATCCTGTCACGCATTTAAAAACAAAAAACATTCCAATCAAATATCATTTTGTTAGAGAACAAGTCATTGAAAAGAATATCAAACTTGAAAATGTTGGTACAAAAGAAAAAATCACTAATATATTCACTAAACCTTTACCTCGTGAAGCATTTGAATTTATTTTCCAGAAGCTTGGGATTCTCCCAAGTTCTCATTAGATTTTCCTTATTCAGAAAATAAAGGGGGAGTGGAAGTGTGTACAGGTCCGCAGGATGTTTTTGTGTCTGGTGGGGGGTTACCCTTTTCCATTGATGTCAAAGTGGGAGAGAATGTTGTAGGAAGAGGTGTCATGATCGCAGGGGGAGTACTTGTGTTGCCATCAATGCCAAAGGGGGAGATTATTGATCAGTGGTTGTCATTAATGTCAACCCAAGCAGCACCAGGGGCTACCTCGATCTTCCAATGGAAATTTGACTTGAAAAATTACTCTATTTTGAGTCATGGATATTTGGGATGGTTTCTACTTGTTGATATGTTTCCTTTGATATATGGCGCACCACGTAATTCTTCAAGATTTGATAGATATTCATGTTTGAAGATAGTAACCCCAGTTAGTGGTCTAGAACCTCATGGGATTGTGGCATGACACTAATCATTGGTTGTGGTCATTGAATAGTCAATAATTAATAATTTCTTAAGCTCATAAAATCACTCCAACTTTCACTTGTTGAATCCCCTCTCAACCTAAGCATTTATAAAAATTGTGACCCTCATATCCTCCTCATGTAAGGATTTCACTACTAAAAATAGGTCATCATCGAATTTTCGCTATAAATTTTTTATATGAAGCTTCAGGTTCTGAAACAAAAACCCACTTGGGCGAAATCCTGATGAAGCGTGTGTCCAAATTTTAGATCTTGGTTCACTATATTTTCAGAGATATGGTCTGTGAAATTTAGGGTTTTGCAGGCTTCCGAATTTCATCTCAAAGAGGTGACCTTGGGAAAATTGTCATAACTCTCTCTTGAGAAGCAGTTTGGAATTCTGTAAAAAACAGAATATAGTGCAAAAACTTTAGTTTTCTTTGTATCAATTTTAGAGCTGAAAGAGGAAACAGTGACATGTGAAACGTCGTACAAGTTCGCTCTACTGAAATATTCCATAATTAGGTCATTGTGAGATATTAGGCATGACTTTTCCTTGAAGAATCCAAATTGGGTCAGACTAGTGGCATTGGAAAGAAGACTCAGAAGGATAATACAAGACTGAATATCACATATTGGGGATCTAAAATCACATAGATACATCAGATTCGATATCGAGCTCCTAGAAGGAAAGAAAAAGCTAGATTATGTGCTTGGCAATGGTTGCAAAGGACCAAACTTTCTAGGGCAGCCAAGCAAAGAAAGGTGCAGAAAAAGGATGTAGCAAAGGTAAGATACAGGTAAGTATCTTATGTATATGCATGTTCATCTCTTAATTGCATTAGGTTATTTGTATTCTAATTTTTTGTTTTTGTTTAGCACTGACATATGATATACAGGATGAGGTAAGTTTTTCTATTATCGTGTCTTGGGTATTTCCTTGAAGACATTTTGCAAGTATTATATATTCATCAAGATAATACTCAATGCATGGTCTAGTGTTCTAAAGAGTAAGAAAGGGTAGCATGACAAGATCAACAATCAAGGTGTAGAACAACAGCAAGAAGTTTACCACATGAAGTCTTCAAGCATTAGAGGAATTTTGAGGTTTAAAATGGGCCTCGTAAGGAAATTATAAAACAATAGTGGAAATAATAAAATAAGATTTGATTACATCATCAAATTTTAGAGGGAAAAAAGAAAAAACTACTTTTTCAACTCGTTTTTTCAACTTATCTCCCAAAGTTTTTATTCAAATTTTGAGCGAGAGTACTCGTTGGATGCAAAATTTAATTCCTCATCCAAGGAGTTCCCATGTTTCATACTTTCAATGGATCCTACTACACACAAAATGAGAAATACATAAAAAACGTGATTGTAATCATGTTTTTCATGTATTTCTCATTTTGCGTGTAGTAGGATCCATCGAAAGTATGAAACATGGGTACTCCTTGGATGAGGAATTAAATTTTGCATCCAACGAGTACTCTCGCTAAAAATTTAAGTAAAAAATTTGGGAGATAAGTTGAAAATACGAGTTGAAAAAGTAGTTTTATTATTTTATTATTGTTTAATATTTTTACTCTTTTACTTAAAAAATGGTGAATCATCCCCCATGGTTGACATGATCATCTTGAATCCTATTAGTTATTATAGAGTTTATTTTGATTGTACATTTTTCTTAGGAGGCCCATTTTAGACCTCAAAATTCCCCTAATGTGGGCAGCACTGCATACAATCATTGTAAAGGTATCATTGTACTGAGTCATTATAAAAGTTTTCCAAGTGTCTATCTTCCAAGAGTTGAAGAGGTAGTGTCAGGAGGTCTAGGATCATCATTAGGTGGTTGTGTCATAGTTGGGGTTATGGTCTAGTGTGTCTTCTTATTCTACATAATTCTATATCATTGTAAACTGGAACATTTTCCATGGTACGAGAGTCCATTCTTCTTTTATTCTTCTATAGGGTGGTAGGCTGGTGCGAGGATTGTGCATGAAGTCACCAACAGGTTCAATCCTATGAAAAATTCAGGGTGGTAGGGTGGTGCTAGGGTGAGTTGTATCTCATTGGGTGTTGGGGCATTTGTTCATTTGATTACTGAAGAATCTAAGCTGTTGGAGCATCCATCTAGTGGGAGCTGGAGAAGAATGCTTTTCTAGATTCTAGGAAGTTGGAGATTTATTTACAATTGGAGTTGAATATTACAGAATTATTAGAAAATCATTCAAGTGGTTTTTGTCCCGGAGGGGGTTTCCACCTTAAAAATTGTGTGCATTTGTGTTCCTTTTTTTTACTGCTATCATTGTACAAACACTGATAATATTGAAGATTAACTAATGCTCTGAAAGAGTAATAATAAAACTAAATGACATGAATATTGATTCACCCCCCCTCTCAGTATTTCCAACATTTGTTTTTTAAAATGCACCAAAAGAATTGACCACTTTTAGTTGGCCATTTCAATTTCCAGAGCGATTTTTCCCACCATTCTGGTGCCTCCCATCCATTTTTTTTCATGATATACGAGTATCCGAAATTTTGGTGAATATTTTCCCAAGGGGGCATGAACCCACCACAGCTCATCCGCTCTATCCCAAATGTGCATATTTTTTCTTACCATCTCACTTTGTATAATTCTACTAGACCTCGTTCCAATGTGGATCTATTTTCAAATCTTCCCCTCTTGTCCACCCTTGTTTCCAATGCATAGAGTACCCACCTTATCGATTTGATTTAGGAAAATAATTCCTTTGAATGATAAGTGCATCTTTAGCTCTTCTAGAAGTAAAAATTATTCATTACACCCAACCCAAGGGTCAAGCCCAATCCTAACGTATTCCCCATTTCCAATCTGCCAAACCAACCCATCCTCTATAATTTGTAGAGATCCCAAAATGGCTTTCCACATCACATAATCCCTCGTTATATTTTTCCTCGGGGTCTGCAACCATTCAATCATAAGTGTCGGGTCGATGTATTTTCTTCTCATGACCATGGTCCATAATGAGCCTTTGAAAGGAATTCTCCAGCCCATTCTAGCAGTTAGAGAAGTCACAAAAGAAGGGAGGTATTTTATGCCCCATCACCCCCATTATTTTGATCTAGCTATTATGTCCCAGGTCAGCCAAGGTAAAACTGCTTCCTCCTTCGATCCTACCCATAGGAATTTACTACAAATTTTCTGTAACCGCTCTAGAATTCCTTTTGGCACCCATGATAGAATTTCCCAATAGACCAAGATGGCTATTAAAAAATAATTTATTAGCACCATTATGCCAGCTCTCGAAAGCCACCTATAACTCTAGTGGTGAACTTTATTTTCGATTTTTGCCACCATCCACAACCAATCCAGGGATCTGTAGTCCGGCTTGAGGAAAAATCCAAGGTACTTGAAACTATTTTCCATCCTCTTAATCTCGTAATGGAGGTCCTAAACATCCCTCCTTGTTTCCTCGCCCGAGAGACCTTCTACAAGGACAACATATTTGCTTACATTAACGCTCGTCCCCTTGGCTACAAGAAAAAGGTTTATGGAGGATTATATATTTTTTACATCCCTTCTGCTGCCATCATTGAAAAGGAGAATATCATCCACAAAAAACAAATGAGTTATGTGTAGGTTTATTTCCACTTCAATGCCCTTGATGTCCCCTCTACTTTTGGATGCTGCGAAGCATTGGCTTAAACCTTCTGCTGTCAAGAGAAATAGTAGGGGAGAGAGCGGGAACCCCTGTCTAGCCCTCTTTGAATTTGGAAAAAAGGAGAAGCAAGCCCATTGATCAGAAAAGAAAAACTGATATCCTATATACATCCCATCACCCAATTGATAAAAGAGATATTAAATCTCGGATGAGTCAGGAGCAATCTGATATAGATTCAAATTATCTTATCATATCCTTTAGATAGGTCTATTTTAATAATAATATCTTTATCCCTGTTCCTTTTGATGTTGTGGAGAGTTTCTTGTGCCACTGCTATAGTTTCATGGATCTTTCGCCCCTCCAAAAACCCAATTTTTTATTTCGATATGTTCCTGGACAGAATCTGCTTCAGCCTGACCACTATGACTTTCGAGATAATTTTACATATGCAATTGCATAAAGATATACATCTAAAATCATCGAAAGAGCCAGGTTCTTCCGACTTTGGGATAAGGTCTATGAAAGTTGAGTTCATCGCTTCAAATATAGCTCCCTTTGTCCTAGATTCTTCCACCACCGTTGTAAGATCCTCCCGGCCCAAAGATTCAAAGAAGTGTTGATATAATTTGACTGTGTAGCCATCCGGCCCAGGACTTTTTTCCTTCTGCATTTACTTGAGCACTCCTTCCACTTCCTCCTTTGACACTGGGCATTTCAGCATCTCATTTTCCTCTTCCTCAACATATCTGGGGCAATGTTGGGCTACCTTCACCACTTCAACTATAGTAACTTCTGCAGATGATTTAAAAACATTCCTAAATTGGTCCTTCCCCATGGATGCTAATTCAACAAAAGACTTTTCCATTCTATCATCCTTCATCCTCATCCCCCAAATGGTGTTGGATTTTTTCCTCCCTTTGGCATAGTTGTGGAAGAACTTCAAAATTTCATCTCCTACTAACAACCATATAGATCTGCTCTTCAACCTCCATTTTTCCTCCCTTTCCAATAAAATTTTCCTTATTTTCCACCATTTCATAACCATATGTTTCTGGGATTTCCATTCTCGCCAGTTCCTCCCCCAACCTTTTCATATTCTCCTCCTAAACTTCTTTCCTTTTTTTTCCCATTCTATAGTAGTTTTTTTCATCTGCTTAAGGTTCTCCAATATATGTGCAACTCTACTAGAAACTTCCTTTGCCCAGAGGGGTCTCCATACATGCTTAAAGAGGCAGGTATATGAATCCTCCTTAAGCCATCCAGAATTGAATTTAAAGGGCGACCCGGGTTTGTCAAAAGGACCTTTTAGCTCTAGAAGAATTGGGTGGTGGTCCGAGTCCCCTCCTTCACTAATCCATTTCCTAAGCACTGGAATTATGTCCACCAGATCCTCTTTGAGTAGAAATATATCTAGTCTCTTGGCCACTCAAGCATCCCTAGTTATCATGTTCCTCCAATTTGGCCTAAAATTAAGGAGGTTTATGTCAATGAGATCACCAAATCTGATTTTAGAAGGAAAAAAATCAGACAAAGGGTCAGAGCGGGTGTTCATCCCCCAAGAATCTTCCTAACCGATACAAAATTTGAGGTCTCCCCCAATAATAAGATTGGGCTAGTTCATAAATTGTAGAAATTATACAAAAAATATGTATACCAATGGATTCAGTTTGATTATGCAATATTGTAGAGAAAGATATGAAATCCTTCTACAATTAATTTGTGGAAATTAAACATGATCGCACAATCACACCAATTAAGAGAAAGAATCAAATCCATAACACATGAAATTTTTTGGGGAAATAAATCTGCTCAAAACCCCTCTATCTATATTTTATAAAACCAAGGAATCATGAAACAATTACAATGCACTCTTCTCACAAGAGTCTACTGGACTCTACCAACTATATCACACTGATCTGGACAAAATCAACCAAAACTTAGCCAATTTCCTGCCTCTATTCATCCTCCCTTGCCTCCACAATTATAAAAGAAATTGATCCCAGTTAATTAGGAAGATGATTTGGTCTTGTTGTATGATAACAAGTTTGCACACCACCCAGGGAAGTTCAAGATGAATTGGCTAGGACCATATATTGTTAAGGAAATTACTGATGGAGGGGTAGTGTGCCTGGCCACATTGAGCAACGAATATCTTCCTGGGTGTGTCAATGGAAGCCAATTGAAGCCATAAATGGATGACCCTCTCACTCCACGCACCAAATGACTATATGGAAGGTGTATTATATCTACGCAAAAGGGATGGTGGATGTGAAAACAAGTGCGACAAGCACATGGTATCTGCGCGTGGATGTTGACTGGGTCATAGAAGTGCCAAAATATAGCTGTTGGAACAATAAATATGGAAAGTATAGTTTTATTACTGTTTAGGGTAGTGTCTAGGTTTCATTTAATGAGGACATTTTATGAGATTTGGAACCGTTTTGTCATGTATGGAGACACATTGATGCATAAAGTACCATTGAAGATGCACCCAAGCTATAAATATGACCTAAGGGGTCTTATTAGTTCCCTTTTCTTTCTGTGTGAATTTTCTTCCTTGAGTTCTCTAATTTCTAAAATTTACTCATTTTCTATGTCTGGTCTGGATCCGGGGTTTGAGGAGGAGTTACGCCATAGAGGTCTAGGTTACTTTATCCCCCCAAGTATGAAATTTGCATGCCTTGAATAGGATCCAGTCGTGCTAGTCGCTGAGACACCTGTTCCCCGGAAAATAAAGAAGGGACATACCTCAGGGACCTGCAAATCCATAAGAGAGAAGACCCTGAGGCCGCGATCCACTGAAGTTGAGCGCTAAAAGAAACAAATGTCCGAGCTGCCTCAGATGATCATGGAGGATGAATATGTGGTAAAAGTGGCCCACATCTCGTGCTTGCCGACATATGTCACACCGTGTGAGGTATCAGTCAAGGTCTTGAAGGACCTCGACAAAGTGCGGGCACACATTACTATGCCTTTGATCCCAGAAAATGTCTCGCGAGAAGGCGATATGTTCGCCAAGGTGCTGATATTGAAGATGGAGGATTGGGACCTCACAGATGTTGATAAATTCCCTACGCTCACACCTAGAATATACCTAGATAGTGTACCTTATGACAGGGGAATTGTGCGCGTATGGACAAAGCGCTAGGTGCTGGGCCTGCACAAGGCAAGGCTCTTAAATTTATTTCAGGTTCCACATTTCGAGCGCAACCTGATCAATGACATATGTGTGCTACAGTTGCTCACATTGTTCCATGACGAAGCTTTGTGGCTAGGAGAGTGTGTACCTATTGATTCCGCATTGATCCATCGGATCATCGCGCTGCCTAATCAAGGCACGAATCCCATGGCTGATTTTGGAGGTAAGGGCCAGGAGAAGAAGGTGGCGGATAAGATAAAGGCTACCTAACAGGTATCACGCCACAACTGAGGATTTTTGGTGAGTGAAATTAATGATCCAACCATCAAATTTGGAACCCTTATCTTGGCATGCAACATGATGTGGAAATGTAGGCCTAAGGAAGTCCTTGCATAAGTAATTTCACTTGTAGGAAAATGTGAGAAGGGCGTCATTTAAAATTGGGCGTAATATTTGTGTAAGGAGTTTTTGGAGAATGTGTGCGAGGTGCAATGAGAGGGCAAGAAATTCTACTATTCTTGGCTCCTTCTGTTGATATAATTGATCGATTGGAAGACCCTAGAGGAGACCAAGTTTCCAGAATTAGAACCATAGATGTGTGAAGCCGCATGGTATGCCACATTGTTGAATTCCTCCATCCTCGCGTGCATCATGGAGAAAAAAAAAATTGGGTCCTATTCGATGCCTCCATATTTCAAGAAATTCAATCAAAACCGAGGTTGTCTCCAAATTTGTACAAGCAGTACAAGTTGAATTCCAATTTAAAAAAAATGTTCCACAACATTCACATCTGCGTGAAGGGCAATGTAGAAGGTATCTGGCATGAGTTTCCTTATCTTGTCACTGAGGATGATTTGATGCATGTCATGATAGAGTGGCTTCCATCTTGGTTGGAGTCGCGCACCACAAGAGGTGCATCCACTTCTATTCCTAATACACCCACCAAGCCCCGTACCGGTACACAAACAACTGAGAAAAGCACTAGGGCAGATCCAATGCCAACCACAACTGGTGAAACTATTGAAATTGAAATAAACACTGCACCTGAGAAGAACGGTTTCAGGCCTAAGGAGACCAAGGGTCACATAGTGGAGCAAGTGGAAGTCCAGAATTCAAAGGGGACAAAGCACGGCTCTCAGGCCTCGATAGGTCCAAGGAAGAAGCGCAAAGGCTCCAAGGTCGTTGGAGAGGAATATTTGACAATGACCAAGGATGATCTAAATGAGATAGCTAACACGATCACGATGGTGACAAATGACATGTGTACAAACTTGGAAGCACAGTACAAGGCTACACTCGATTGGGTGCAGAGCGGCATCCATTAGCTCAAAGTTCAAGCAAGCCTGATTCAGGCGAGCGTAGCACAAGCGAGCTAGATGCAAGTGAGCATGCATGAAACCAACGCGCAACTGCTCAACATAGTATTACCTACAACAAGCCGACGCTCTCATCTATGAGGTTGCGGTGATATAAATGTTGAGTTATTTATTTTTCCTGCAATGAAGTTACACATGATCCATAACATGATTCTGGATGAGCTCTAGTTCAGAGGAGCCTGTTCCCACCACACTGTAGCAGAGTCACATCAATAGGCTATTGGGTCATGAATACGACCACTTTTTAACACTTATTTCATCCATTTTTACTCTTCTTTATCATATCATTTATTATAATTTATTATATAAATCCATTTTATAATGATTTATGCTCTTATGGATGAATATTATTTCTTCTCCTTTATTTTTAATCAATTGAGGATTATTATGCATAATTTTAACAATGATGGTTTGTTAATATCACTCACCATTTTAGCCTCCAAGATATTTTCCAGACTGCAGATTTGATTTCCAAATCATCATGAAATATTCCAACTCAGAAATTCGCTGGAATAAGAAGTGACAGTTTTGCAGTTGATATTCTGGATAAATGAAGAAGAATATGGAAAATCCAGAACATGGGTTTTGTCCAGAACGGACCCAGTTAGCTTTATTAAAGAATTTTTTGCCCAAATTCGGCCTGTATTGAGAGAAACGTAGGGTTATTTGAGCATAATTTTCTCAGATTTGTTGTTGCAGCCATCCTCCAAATCTCAGCTGCAAAGCCAAATTCGCCTTGCTCTTGTTAAAATATTGTTAAAAATGTATTTTATGGTTGATAAGTTGTTGGGAACAATCCAATATTGTTATGGGAAATAATATTTGCTATTTAATTTCTCCTCCTGATTATAAAAGGAGAGCATGTATTGTGTATTGGAGGAGGATGGAGAATAATGGATGATTATTGAATTTCCTTTGTAACATTATAATTCCTTGACTCTTGTGAGCAAAGAGAAATTGATGTAAAAGCTATTCATGTTTTATTAATACAAAGAGGTGTTCTTGTTCCATTTCTCAAGCTCTGCAGTAGCCCAGCGGTGCTTTCACCGGCGGTTGAGGGCCCAGCCCTGGTGAAGCGAGTCGCTGTTTGTATTTCTATTTCTTTATTTTCTGTTGTGTGAAGTGTGTTTACTGCTTATTTAGATTACAGAGTTAATTGATTGATTTGAATATAGATCTATTAACGGATTACATTGCTATCTACTTTGATGTTCATTTATTCTGCTATCATTACGAAAGCCTTGCTGTTCTGTATTCGACTCTAAGTTATTATTCTTTGTGATTGATTGATTTGCAGTATTGGTCGACGATAGATTAAGTATTGAGATTAGTGAAGTTCGCAATTGTTTTTCAAATCATCTTGCTGTTCCATTTTTAGTTACTGCTTATTTCTGATTCATAGCTTTAGCAGTTTGGTTACAGTTGATGTGTATGCGTAGGAGTTACAAGTTGCTATTCCTTTTTAATTCTTTACAGTTACTTTCATCAACACGAAGATTGAGTTTGCTTTCATTTCGATTGTTTTAAGATCACCAACTGTAGAGGACAGAGGTTATTGCTCCCAAGTCCCCAGAATTGGTTATCTTGCATCGATTTCTAAGGGAAAGAGTTATTGCTACTGCATCCCTGATCAATGTTTTACAGATTGGTTTAATTAAAAGTTCAGAGCATTTGAGTTTATGTTGTTGTAGTTAGATTTCTTTTTCAAGCATCCATTTACTCTTGTATTTTGAACACTGTACTACATATTGCAAGGCATTACTCTTGGATAAATTGCTACATCAGACAGAGTACACTCTTGAAATAAAAAGTCGCTCCCGGATTGATAATTAATGTGAGATAAATAGGTGTTAGAAAGATACCTTTTATGCTCCAGTGGCAACTGAACAATAAATACCCCACCATGCAAGTTTCAATTGCAGAATGCAATTCTTCAGTAGCACCAATTCTGTAAAAAAAATACTTTTTCTTGAAACCTATACATAAACTTTCCTTTCTATTTGATTGGATTTGCTTGGCAATGGATTGCATATTAGCTTTTTTTTTTTTTCTCTTTTTTCCTTTTTACGTGTTTATATTTGTTTGTTGTTCCTCTTAAGGAACAGTTATTATTTCTCTCAAGGAATATCAGCCGTTTCTCTTTAGAAACAATGTGTTTGTGTGTTTATTTTTGTTGTTCCTCCCAAAAGGAATAACATTTTCACTCATTAGTTTTGTTGTTCTTTTAAAAAAAAACAACATTTTTGCTACATGTTTCGTTGTTCCTTTCCAAAGGAGCAACACTTTTTTAGTGCATTTTTCTTGTTTGTGAACAATTTTTTGAGGATTTTTTTGAATTTTTCATAACTTTTTGAAAGACAAACATACAATTTATGAAAGGATACACAATCATACAAATTAAAGCTTACTGTAATCAACAAATCAAAAGAAATCGTCATTTTTAAGAAAGTTGTTTAGTAATGATAAGAAAAAAGAAAAAGGGACATAATCAATAGCATAATGTTGTTGTCTTACTACCACTAAATTCATATGATCAATTATATTTATCATGTTGGTTCTTTTCCATATTTTATAACTTTCTTTGATTTTTACTTATGGAGTAGGAACAAGGGCATATTATTTTCTATTGAGCTGTTTAGACTTCTTCCACCATCCCTACTCTTAAGGAGTGTTGAGCCATCCTTTATGAATAAATAGGAAAGTGCTATATGAAAAGAAAAATATTTACATATTTCATTAATAATTTTATAATTTGGCAGATGGAGGATAGGGGGTCTCATCAAGAGCTGGCCTACCATGTTCATAAGGAAGCAAGTGAAGTGGCATTCCCATCATGGCCACCAAACCAGGGATATGGTCCAATGGACAATTGAAAAAATTAAGCAGTCCTTGGAACAGGTGGTCTCATCACGAGCCGGCCTGCCCACTTTTCACTTCTTCTCAGTGAATGGAATTATGATTTATCTGGTCACCAAGCCAGCACAATGGCCTCCATTATGAAAATTCACAAGCACTTCCTCAGCATAAATAAAGGACAATGGTTCCAAGGGTGAGAGAGCAACTCTGTCAAGGTTATGGACACATGTGGGCAACAGAGCTCTGCTGATGGTATTGGAGTCACATTTATACACATCAATAGTAATATTAAACCCTTTTTCCTATATCTCTATTAAATATCAGATGAAAATATGAATCCTTAACCTTTGATTTCGAACTTATTATACATAAAAATCATCATAAATCGATCACATTAGTTTAAGTGGGTAATAAATGCATTTGTACTTATGTTTATCTTAAGTTGTCCCTTCTCCTTATCCTTGAATTATTACAAAACGCTTCTATATCTGTTTACGATTTATCACATGCATGGATTTCAGTAATGCTATAATTTTATTGATTGTATCATAAGTATGTATGCCTTTCCACGCTGTACAATTGTTGTGCAATACACTGCTCTTCTATTTTGCTGATTTGCCACAATATTGATACTGCATTTTTACAGAATTTTTTCTTCTTGAATTTTTTTTGCATGCATCTTATATGTTGCCATTCCAAACTGAAATTGTGGATTCAAGAAAATTGCATACATATTTGTGATTTGTTTACAAGAGAACAACAAGTATGGGGGGAAATTCTATTCGCAGCACGACCACATTATTCGTGAACGTGTACAATTATTTAGACATGATGTGCTTGCATGGCTTCCACCTTTTGTATCACTTTCAGTATTCGCTCAGACTACATTAGCTTCAGCAAAGGCCAGTCTCTACATGTCATTCCACATTTTTTCAAAGGTAACACTTGAGGTAAAATAGCATAATTTTCTGATTTATTATGAATTTAGGAGAATTTCATGAAAATCCATTGAGCATTATTTATTATCATTCATTCCACATATTTACCATTTCCCATTTTTTTAGACACGTCTCATCTTTCAGTTTGGGGGAGTGTTGATTTTCTTCATTTCTTTCTTGTGACCATGTCAGTAATATTTTTTTATCATCCATTGATATTCTTATTCATTCTCAACACCTCCCTTATTCCATGTTGTTTTACACTAAGCATAGATTTCAACAGATTTTAGCAACCACCTCTCTTAGTTTGGGGGGGGGGGAATTGCTACACATGATGGATGTTTTCCACTTTCTTTCTCATTTAAGACATACAATTTCATTTGTATATAGTGCAGAATTTTTTTTTGCATATATCTTTAAAATTATGAACTGAATTCTTGTGATTTCTAGATAACAAAGAAGTATCATTAAAATACATAAACCCAGATAATTTCACACTAAATTAGTTCATAAAATTTCGAAAATTATGCACTATCACCTACAACCATTTTGTTTATATCTCATGATCCGTGCATCAAAACGATCCGATTTTTGAGAAAATGATTAATGAGGGTTGTTGTTACTTATGTCACATTTTTCTGCAACTTCATATGCATATAGTTGAACATCAACTGTAAAAATTGTTATGCCTCTATTGCTAAAATTGAATATTCATTATTTGAGGAAACATTCATTTGTTCCATCTATTTCATGAGTTGGGATGAACAATTTTCTTTGATTAGTTAACACATGGGTTTTGTCTTTAGGTTGCATGAGAAAATGCAATATATTCAGTTCTGGGTTGCATGAGGACATGCAATATATTCAGTTTGGGGGTGTGTTGGGTCGTGAATACGACCACTTTTTAACACTTATTTCATCCATTTTTACTCTTCTTTATCATATCATTTATTATAATTTATTATATAAATCCATTTTATAATGATTTATGCTCTTATGGATAAATATTATTTCTTCTCTTTTATTTTTAATAAATTGATGATTATTATGCATAATTTTATCAATGATGGTTTATTAATATCACTCACCATTTTAGCCTCCAAGATATTTTCCAGACTGCAGATTTGATTTCCAAATCATCATGAAATATTCCAACTCAGAAATTCGCTAGAATAAGAAGTGACAGTTTTGCAGTTGAGATTCTGGGCAAATGAAGAAGAATCTGGAAAATCCAAAACATGGGTTTTGTCCAGAACGGACCCAATTAGCTTTGTCAAAGAATTTTTTGCCCAAATTTGGCCTGTATTGAGAGAAACGTAGGGTTCTTTGAGCATGATTTTCTCAGATTTGTTGTTGCGGCCATCCTCCAAATCTCAGCTGCAAAGCCAAAGTCGCCTTGCTCTTGTTAAAAGATTGTTGAAAATGTATTTTATAGTTGATCAAGTTGTTGGGAACAATCCAATATTGTTATGGGAAATCATATTTGCTATTTAATTTCTCCTCCTTCTTATTATAAAAGGAGAGCATGTATTATGTATTGGAGGAGGATGGAGAACAATGGATGGTTATTGAATTTCCATTGTAACATTATAATTCCTTGACTCTTGTGAGCAAAGAGCAATTGATGTAAAATTTATTCATGTCTTATTAATACAAAGAGGCGTTCTCGTTCCATTTCTCAAGCTCTGCAGTAGCCCGGCAGTGCTTTCACCGGCGGTTGAGGGCCCGACCCTGGTGGAGTGAGCCGCTGTTTGTATTTCTATTTATTTATTTTCTATTGTGTGAAGTGTGTTTACTGCTTATTTAGATTACAGAGTTAATTGATTGCTTTGAATACAGATCCATTAACGAATTACATTGCTATCTACTTTGTTGTTCATTTATTCTACTATCATTACGAAAGCCTTGTTGTTCTGTATTCGACTCTAAGTTATTATTCTTTGTGATTGATTGATTTGCAGTATTGGCTGATGATAGATTAAAGCATTGAGATTAGTGAAGTTCGCAATTGTTGTTCAAATCATCTTGCTGTTCCATTTCTAGTTACTGCTTATTTCTGATTCATAGCTTTAGCAGTTTGGTTATAGTTGATGTGTATGCATAGGAGTTACAAGTTGTTGTTCCTTTTTAAGTCTTTACAGTTACTTTCATCAGCACGAAGATTGAGTTTGCTTTCATTTCGATTGTTTTAAGATCACCAACTGTAGAGGACAGAGGTTATTGCTCCCAAGTCCCCAGAATTGGTTATCTTGCATCGATTTCTAAGGGAAAGAGTTATTGCTATTGCATCCTTGATCGATGTTTTACAGATTGGTTTAATTAAAGTTTCAGAGCATTTGAGTTTATGCTGTTGTAGTTAGATTTCTTTTTCAAGCATCCATTTACTCTTGTATTTTGAACATTGTACTACATATTGCAAGGCATTACTCTTGGATAAATTGCTGCCTCAAACAGAGTACACTCTTCAAATAAAAAGTCGCTCCCGAATTGATAATTAATGTGAGATAAATAGGTGTTAAAAAGATACCTTTTATGCCTCGACATAGGCTACCAAAGCACAATAGAAATATCTGACCGTAGAGGAAGCCTGCCACACAACAAAGGCTCAACGCGATGCTCTAGAAGCAAAAATCAACCAAGTTTGTAGCGATGTGCACATGGTCCCTACCACAACTGCCCTAGCAGAGAAATTACAAGGTTCGTTGTTACACTGAAGGCCTTGCAAGCAGAGATTCAAACTGTTCAAGTAGAGTTTGAACACCAAATCGTAGATCTGAAAATGAAGCTGTAGTCGGAGACTCCTCCAAAAGTCTGCGCGCAGAGGGCCATCGAAGTTAAAACATCTACAAAGAGCATAGTTTTTGTTATCACCCTAGTAATTTCTAAAGATTGTGGGCTCTTTTGGATTTTTTCAGTTTTAATAAAACTAGGGGTAACCACAAACCTACTTTGGAAATCTAGGATCTAGCCTTCCTAAATTTTAGAGAGGGCTCTCTCTTTAGGATTTAACTTTGTTTTGTTTGGTATTTTAGGCTAGGTATGATTGGGCACTTGGTTTTTGTTTTAAAATGTTCGGAAATTTTGGTGGGAAATAAGATTACTTGGAGACAAATTAAAGAGGGATCTACTAATCCATTGGGCTATGGAGTCAAGATGTAGCAAGAAAAACTGGAAGGCAAGGCCAAAAGGATGCTAATGTACTCAGGGCAAGGTAGATAACCCTCAGAGATTTGAATAGTTTGATTTGATGAGATGGCTTGCTTTCGGGATAAAGTGCAGTAAAGGATCCTTTGATCCAGAAATATGGGGAAGGAGGCAGAGGTCAAACGAGACTAGGAGCAACTAAGAATTCCTAAGTCTGGAAATCAGCAGAAAATATTGAAATGACCAAATAGTTAAGACAGGGATTTTTTTACACTTATCCTGAAATAATATTCCTAATTAATCATTTGGATTTAATAGCATATATGAAATTGAATGGAACTTCAGAAGAGGAAACAATGACAGTAAGAAATCACTTTACTCATTATCTTATCGCAAGAATCCTGAGTTATGAAGTCCAGTTGGCTGTTTGTCCAGTCTACTGCTATGAAATCAACACGTGAGCCTCCAAAGTACCAGCAAAAATATCTATAATAATCTCATAAATTTTATTCCACACTAAACACTTCATAAACTAAACTATTTATACAATATGTTTATTAAAAAATATCCTAAATAAGTCTAGGAATAACTCTAGAAAAATAAAATATCTTAACGCACTAAGAGGGCTAGCTACTTAACAACTTAGCAATTTGTTCTCTTATCTAGAAAAAATAGAACTAACATCATCTAATCAAAACAACTTGTTGACTAGGTGTGCATGCTTGCTGGCATATTTGGAAGATATTTTTTTATGGATTGCTTGACTGATACTCTTTGAATTTTCATCCTTTAACACTGTTTTTCCTCTTGATACTCTCTCATAATGTTTCCTTGTTACTTTTACTACTGTAAGATAGTCAAAATTACAATAGTACAAATTTCTGATTGATTTCTTCTCAGATACTATTTGACTCTGCTGATCAATCTGATACACTTTCACTGCAACATTTACCTTTTAACAGCTATAAAAGGAACTTTTCACTGTGGAAAAAACAATCAATTTTCTGTTTATATCACTTGATTGTCATATTTGAATTTCCCTTTTACTTTTACTGCTGTAAAAGAGATTATCAGCAGTAAAAAGTTTAAAATCAAATTAGCTACTTTTCTTCTCAATCTTCACTGCTTTACATGTATTTTCTGTTGTTCTACTCTAATGTTGTTATAAAAAATCTGTGAATTCCTGCCATTGTTGATCACTTGGTAATTTTATACTTTTCAACTTGTGGTAACTTTCATCAGCATCAATATACTTTGAGAAATTTGGTTTGATAATGAAAATATGTTTGATTTCATTCTGTAGAAAAAATAAGTTCTCGAAGTACTCCAATACAACTTTACCAGTTGGAGAACCTTGTGGCAGAGGCTTATTTATTTTTTCTTTGGCATGGGCTCTGATCTTCTTGTCATAATATATTTGAGCCATTAGTTTTTCATTAAAGCCATGGATGTCTAGGGGGCCTGCTTTTCTCAATACTGTGTATTGTGCCAAAAAATTTGTTATTGACAACTCCATGGTCTTACACTTTTCCTCCAAATTGTTCATTATATTCCTTTTATTTAGGACCTTTTTGATTTGTAGAATTCTTTTTGTCTTGTCTTGGATTTTCAATTCTTCAAGCTCTTCTCTGTTTTTGCTGTTTAAAAATGTAATAAGATTCAAAGCTTGAGATGGTTTGTTGGCCAGTTCTTCTTTTGTTTTCTAAATTTCCCCCTGTGCTACCTTAAGTAGATCTCTCTACTCATAAATTATTTGAATTGAAGGCCACTGTAGATGTATGCCTTGGATTATTTTATTCCAAAGATAGTTCTTGATGAAGGACACATGTTCACTGAGATTGACCTATTGCTGCAAAATATTTACCTACTCTTGAAGTCTATTTGCTCTTTGTTCATGTCCCTTAAATGTAATCAATGCATTTCTATTTGATGTTCAAGAGTTTGAATGATGCTTTTCAAAATGATTATCTCATTATTCTTTAGGGACATCTCCTCCATGGCCTTTACTATGTTAGCTGCTTCACCTGTTTGATGTACCTGTGTGGTGGATGATCCTGTGGTAGAAGTGTCTATAGATTGCACTGACACTGCAGTTGCTAGTGGCACTTTTGGGTCTAAATGCTCTGCCAATGTGTAGGGACAGTTGTGCCAACTATAGGAATAACAGTGGGAGTAGATTACACATCTGCTTTTCTTAAGGCTTCATTTTCTTTCATAAGGGTCTCTATTTGATTCTCCATGTCTTTAACTTGAGTAGTCATTTTTAGCACTAACTGCATCATCTCATCCTTTTCTGTTTTCTCTTGTAGGATTTCCTTTGCTTGAGGATTTTCATTTGGTGGGATTCTTAATTGCTTCCTCAAGGTAGCAATGTCTTCATTATTTTTTTTTATTAATGCTTGACCAACCTGAATGTTTGAAGGATCCACTCCAATTTGTATCACCATGTCTTCTAAGGAATTGATCCTTAGATCCTTTGCATGTAATGAGGCTTTATCTAACTTCATTTGATCCTACAAGTTGAACACAGTGTTTTGCAATCTAGTTGCACTCACAGTTTTGTTTACCACCTTAGAATAGAGCATTTCTGAAGTAATTATATGAAACTCTATTTGATCAAGTTCATGTATGGTGTATGCATCTACTTCAAGCTCTGTTTTCCTGTAATTTGCAACTGACTTTGGGTCTGTAACCATTGGCTGGAGAAAATACATAATAATTTTATTTGTTGACTAGTCAAAAGCTGTCAAAAGTCTATCTTTTTCTCCTGGTTTTTCTTTCAAAAATTGAGAATAAACTTCTCTTTTGATCTCTTCATTTCTTTCCTTAATCTATTTTTATTTCTCCTGGATATCAATATCTTTTCCCTCTATTGTTTTGGAGAAGGAGGGAACTTCTATATTTACCTGTTTTTCAACCATTTCTCTGCCTTGTTCCTGTATTAAAACCTACTCTTTCTGAATTTTTGCTAGAGTCTCATTCACAATTATAGTGGCTTCATCATTATCTACCTATTGATCATCTGTATCATTTATTTCAATAGCCCTTTCTTTCTCAGCAGCAGTCATTTTTTCCCTTTTGTTGTAAATAATCTTGAATTTGTTTTCTACAATGGTCTCTGTTGAATAGCCTTCTTCATTCCTGGTCCTTTTGTTTGAAGTTTTGACCTGTTTCTTGACCACTATATTCTGTGAATTATTTGTTTTTATCACTGCTGCTTCATTAGAAGTAGGGTCAACCAATGTATTTTCCACCCACTCTATTTGATTTGCAAATTTCTCAATTTGGGGTTTAGACTCATGGATGAAAGGAGTCAATTTACATTTAAGCCTTATACTATTCAAAATGCCTTTAGAATCATAATTCCAGTAAAAAATTTCTTGGAACTTATACTCTGACAATTTCTTTGGTATCTCCTTTAATGCATCCCTGTTATTTACTATGAATGGGCCAATTTGGTTCTTCATCTTGAATTGGGTCTTTTTCTTAGAAGCCACGAAGTTTACCGCATCTGCATTTAACACCTGCCTTAGATATTCCAATGCAAAAATTCTGATAGTTAGAAATTTGGACAACTTATATGGGAGCAAATTTTCTCCAAATATCCTTAATTCTGTATGTCCTTCATACAAGTACCAATCCCCTACTTGGATTTGTTCAGACAACTGCAATATCCTTTTCATTTCATCACTAACCCTGGGTTGTTCTGTTTTATAAAGTAAATTCATGGTTGGCCTGACAAACAAATCTGTGGAATCCTTATAATTGAATTCATTTGCATTTGTCCTGAGTAATGATGTCCGGAATATTACTGACAGAGGTTGACCCTCTACATTCATCTTTTGTAAAGCCAATGGAAATTGTTCTACTTGGAAAAATAGAAAAATATGGAATAGATATGATGAATATCTAAACACTCCCTCAGTAGGCAATTTGGTCAATTGATAATGTATACTGTCAGCAATGAATCTAGCAAAATCAAATACCATCGCAGGAGGCTGCCCAGGGGACAATGTAGAAAGGAATCCTAGTATAGAGACATCAGTGAACTCATCATTAAAATATCCTAATATAGAGGATAACGTTGAAATTATTTGTCTGGAAGATTCAGGAAAATCAAAGGTGGAATAGGGTGGATTCACTTTTGGGAAATCAACATGAGTAGGCATGAATTTTTGAAGAATCATAAACCTCCTAGGCTAATCCAAATCTAGGTACAACTGAGTCAAATCTTCAATGGATAGGGGCACTACTCTTGGATCAAAATTCAACCGAAGCATTTCATTAATGGATTCTGCTGTGATGGAAAACAAAATTTCTCTATCTTTGTTGACAATAGACCTCTGGTCGGGAACATAATGTAATCGACACAATCTGACCAGGTCTTGAGCCAGATGAGTAATAGGTACAACATACTTGGGCAAATTAGACTCCCAAATAGGTATATCATTTTTATTTTTATCCAGAAATCTGTCATAACTCCAGTTACGAATATCAAGAAAATTAAATTCTACTACTGCATCAGCAATCTTGTAATCCAAATATGTTAAAGGACTTCTTTCTTCAATAGAAACAGGTGGTTGAAGAGGTCTGATAACTTTAGTTGAATCAACTGTTAAAGCAGAAGTAGGCTTATTAATCTTTGATGATTCAAGCTTTGGAAGCTTGGCTGAGATAGATTTTGGGGCTTTGGGACCTCTAGACTTGGGTGTAACTTGCTTCTTTGTCATTTCTAGGGATAACTAAGAAAGATTAAACTGTTTTCTATAGTTAATTTTGACACAGAGGGTATTTCAGCAAATATGGGACAATTCTGGGAATCTGAGCAAGGGTGTTGGAAAGAAAACACAAGTTTTCTAGATGTAGAAGACTGGAAAAGTGATTCTCTGGCTTTCTGTGCACTTTTTAGCTATCTTTCTAACCGTGGAAATGGTCTGAAAATGAGAAATTTGGCTAAAAAAACTGAGTTTTAAGAAAATGGAAAATTCTGAGAAAAATTTGCAAGGGTTTTCCCTATTTTTTCAAAGTTTGGGCACACTAGGATTTGGTAAATTTCTTCCTTGTAACTCAACTGGTCAAATTTAGAGTCGAATTTGTGAATTTGCAAGTTAAAATACTGAAAAATACCTCTGCAAGTATTTTGGTGGTCAAGAAGAGTTTCTGGTTGTATCAGCTTCAAACTGGATGCTATGACTCAGTGGAAAGCGTCAAGAGTCCTTTAAATGCAGTCACTGTGGTGAAATTCCTCTTCAAGGGGATAAATTGCCTAGCAAAGGTTTAAATTTCATTCACAGAGTCTAGGCATATTTTCTTAACAGGTGAGGAGAAAATAATACATAAAATGGTGAAAAACTAAGGTTTAAACCTTCAATATTTATCATTATATGTATCATTTATTGCAAGTCTCAATCAATGGCGTGAGGCGGAATTATCTTTGAATGCAAAAACAACTTGGTGGTTTTCGTGTTGATTTGAGATGGTAAGTAGTTTTGAGCATTTGGAATGTGATCGAATAGAAATTAGACACATAGCAATGGGAAGTTTATGAAAACTACTTTTATCACGTGATTTTCATCAAAATTTGGACGATCACTTTCGGCATGCGATATGGAATGCACACCGTTAGATCTGGACGAATGATGCGAATGGTTCAGATTGTTTTCAAAGTTGCAAGGAAAGGAAAGGTTGGACCAGGGCTTTAACATGAGCTGTTGATCTAATAGAAAAGGATCAATGGTCTACTTTTAACGCAATGAGGAATAGTGGGGCATGAGGCCAATTTATCGCGTTAGATTTGAATCGTTAGATTAGAAAGGTTTTGATGATCAGACGGTTGTGGATGAATGCGGGGGCGCTAGATATATATATATAAAAGGATTTTATATATAGGTTAGAATGTATGGGGGAGGGTTAATGTATTACGCAAAGGTGTGATGTATTTAAACTTTGATTTAAAAAAAACAATACATAAAGCATCGGTAAAGGTTTTTTTATTTTTCATTTGATACATCACATTCCGAAGACCTTTCCTTTGTATTTTATTATATAGTTATTTTAAACCAATTAGGCTAAATAACTATAGGGGGATCGAGATATTTCATTATTGATAGTTCTTATGTCAAAGGGATATTTTCGGTTTTTAATTTAAACATGTGCATAATAACTTTGACATAAGAAGCTTATAATAAGGGGTTTTTTGGGATAATTAATAGAAAAGGAGTTATATTAATAGGACTAGGACTTTTTATAAGGATTTAATAAATAAGTTAGGTGTTAGTATGACTAGAGGTTAAATGAATACTCAAAACACATAAATATAACTAAGGCAAGTGAAAATTTAAAGCAAAGCTTCATTATCATAACTTAATCACTTTTGCTTAGTATATAATGTCTTTTGAGGGTTTTTATGCTTCATGAGATGTAGGAAGTTAATCAAATGGGGTTTAAGCATCATTAAGTAAAATTGGGGTCTTTACTTATGAAATTTCATGGTGATGAATGCATGAGTGGCAGATGATGAAAATTTGGGATTAACATAGAAATTTAACACCTTCAACTAGCTAGTCATTGAGCCTTGGGTCTGGTCCTAACAGAAGTCAGAGAAATTCTCTAAGCCTCTTTGACTGAAAGTTTAGAATGTCCAATATCTATAGGGAAAGGGAAATTATTTATTGTAGCCTAGTGAAAGATATTTACAATGCTTTTCCCACCTTCTTCTACCTACCCATTCTTTAATCTAACATTTTTTCTTCCATTTATGCAGGTGCATTTGAGCTAGCAACCTTTAAAACATTTTTTCTTTTGAAAGCAGTAAAACTATCTAATTCTAACTTATTTCCTCCAAGGACCCAGATTAAACTGTTGGGTTCCTTTTATTCTCTACCTAACTACTAAATTGTCAGGATTAAACTGTCCGACAATCCTTTATTCTCTATCTAAAACAAGTAAATTGAAACAAGATAAGTCAAGATTGAACAGTTCAACTCATCATATATTATGGCATTTCTTGACACTCTTCCATAATCAATTGCAAAAGTAAAAAGTAGTGGCATTTAGACTTGAACACTTTCATGTTTTATTCATCTTTTTTCTTTGGGGTATCTTATTTTTCTAAGTCCTTTGATCTTTCTTTTAGGACTTTTACCCTCTTTTTGCTTTTCTATTCTTTTATTTTTTATTTTTACAAATATGGGAATACAACTTGCAGAAGACAAAGTATGTACATATTTAGAAGACTATCATTAATTAATTCAAAATTATGAATCCTATATTTATGGGTCCCTAATAGTTGTCACAGTTATAGAGTGTGGTCAGTTATTAGATGAGGCCATGGGCATTTAGACATCGGTTCAGAAAGACCCAATGGTATATCAGTTGAAAAATGCATTGCATGTCAAAGAACACTAATTCACAGATATTTGTATAGTGACGCCTACTTTAGTGATTTCACAATGTCTTGCCCACCTGCAGGAGGGTCAGGTGATTCAGACCAAGATTGAGGATTTGTGTTGCAGAGAGTAGTTTCTAGAAGCACGGATGTAGCTGTGAGCTGAGGAGGCTCTACAACTATCTCATACACTTGATGGTGCATTGAATACCCTTCAGTAGATGCAAAGAAGTATTGAAATTGCCACTGAAGGTCCGAAAATATAAAAGCTCATCAATGAATCATAAGAAGCTGCTACACAAAGCCTTGAGGGGGTTTTTCCACTGAAAACCTCTATCGCTACACTCAAATAAAATATGATGGAGCCTACCCCACACTGACTCAGGACGAGTCATGAGTTTTTGTTGGGGGCCTATTGGAGCGAGCTTCCCTGGGGTGAATTTTGAGCAACTTTTTGTACATATTTTTGGTTATGTGCGCTGTGCAGAAAGGTCAAGGGGATTTGGGGCGAGTCAAAGTCCCTCTTTAATGTAATTGGGTGTTAAGGGAAAGTTGTGGGCCTCAAACCATGGTTTGAGACCATAATCTATACGTGTTGAAGGAATATAAATATAGATAGATAGATTTTAGTAATATAGTTCATAGTGAAGCTAATATCTAAGTAAGTGATTCATTTTTGTAAGGGTTTTCAGTTTGGGTTGGGTGGAAAGGCTCCTGATGGCTATGTGCATGGAGACCTAGTCCTGGCTGTGTGTGGACTCTGCTGTCTGTGTCCGCAGAAGGGTAATTGTAAGGGACAGTATGACTATACTGAACTGATTGAATCTAATACAAAGACTGTTTTGGCGAACCAAACGTGTTATGTTTTTGATATCTTATTTATCTTATTACTATTAATTGCTTTGAGATTTCTTTACTTCTATTATGATCAATTGTATCTGGAGTGAATATATCCTTTATGCATCAATATATATTGATGGTTAAGTATATGGATAGATATGCTTAAGTTATTGTGCGCGGATGTATACTCTGTTAATTGCAAAGATATGATTCTATTATATGTATCTATGATGAAGTTGATCTTTGTTGTTTTTTATTTTTTATGCACATTATATGTGTTTGAGGCAAAGCTGATCTGACAAGGGTTGATCTATATATGCACACCTTTTTTTATAGTTTGCAATAAGATTTTTTATAAACATGTTTAGGGCCACCACATTAATTTCTTCCTCAAGGTGCAGAAACCTAGTTCCAGCACCCGCCCATACTACTTCGGGTGAGACTTTGATCTGCGAAAGCAATTCATTGTCGAAAGGGCCAGTAGTTGGAGGTTTTGTTGGTTGCGTGATAAAATATAAACTTGGGCCAGGACCCCTCAAGCCAACACTCATCATCAATACCATATACCAATCACAAATCAGTCATAAATCAACCAAATCAAGAGCCACATTCTGGTCAAACACTATCATAACAGTAATAAATACATCCTTCATGAATAACAACAAATAACATAAGATTTATTCACTGCGATATATAGAGAAACATTGCAAACACTAATCATATCAGAATGTATACACGACAGTAAAATATGGAATCTATGTATATACATGATTTTTGTATAGAATAACTATGTACAAATCTCAAACCACCAAATACCAAAGCAAAACCATTATGTTTGTCCAAAATGAAACTTATATCCTCATAATTATTACATAGTAGCAAGAACAATAGCCAAAAACCTATATCAAAAAATAATAAAACACTTCAGAATGTATACATTCTTGTTATAAGGAAGATCCACATGTGTACCCTATACTTAGGAGTAAAACCTGTGTACATATCTTAAATCACTGAACCAAATTTTCATTGCAAACATAACCCATGTCAAGTACATATGTTTTTGCACATACTATAAAAAATAACATATCTCAACAAACATATTTAGATCGTAGCTCCACTATAATCATATATCCTGCATTGTTAGATACTTAAACATAAGTAGGTCAATCAAGTATATCCATAAACTTTCAAATATTTCAGATTTGAACCTTCTCCTTGCTCCTTAGTGCACACTGTTGGAACAAGGTGTCCTAAAGCTACCAATTTTGTCCATTTTTGCATCTTTTTTGTAATAATTAGTCTAACACAGGGGTTTAGGGGTGGGTCAAAGCCCCTAATGCATTGTAACAGGTCAAGGGTATACCAAGAGTCTGTAAACCACGGTTTGTGGACCATTGTATGCGTAGGCTAAATCAGTATAAATATATGAACCTTTTTTAAGTCATAGGTAAAACAGAATCGAGATTGATGTTAAGAGCGAATTGTTAGATTTGTTGTTGGGTTTTTGGGAAGGAATCCTACTGTCTTTGTGCGTGGAGCTCGTCAGTCCTGTTGTGTGTGGAACCTGCTAGCTGTGTGCGTAGGCGGTATTTTTGGATTGTAGAAGATTATGGTATTAATATATATGCGAAGTATTGTTGATATAGGATGTGATCTGAATCTGTTCTATTATAATTTATTCAAACTTGGGATGTATGATTAAGTTGCGAAGGTATCTATTTGATAGTTGTGAAAGTATCTTTGTTTCTGTTATATGAATCTATGATATGTTAAATGCTGCAATTATAGTTATTGTGCTGATATATTGGTAGTACGCACATGGATGAGAAGGTAATTATTAGATTAGAGCTCTGTGATATAAGCCTGTAACCAGATATTTTGAATGAGAGGCTAATAAGCTAGGAACACAGCCCTCCTTGACTTACCTACTCTCTTTTAGGGTGCAAAAACTTGGTTCCATCACCCTCCCATACTACTTTGAGTGAGACTTTGACCTACGCAAGCAGGTCACTTCCGAAAGGGCCAGTAGTATAGGGCTTTTTTGGCAAACCTTAAAATTTCGAACCTGGGCTAGGACCCCTTGAGCCAACAAATGGTTCTGTTGTCGGGATCAGGAGCATTTTTAGAGAGAGATCAGGTAATGCAAAGAATTCATTGGAGACCTAAGAAGAAAGAGATCAACGAGTGGTTCGAAAAGAAAATTTAGGAATTCACAGTAAGTGAGAATCGAAGTGCAAAGCTAACCACAAAGAAGTGGAAAAATAAGTACATTTTCACAGAAATATATGAATTTTTCTTTGTGACATTTGTGATCGAGCTTCAGGAGTGGCTCGCGAGGCTTGTAGATTTCCAGAAGTGTTGGAAGGACAAACGGGTCATGCAGTGGACCCCAGAGTTGATTCAACAGTTAGAGGAGACTGATAACACCATCAATCGCATGGTAGATCATTGGGTGGATAGTGTGATAGGAGGGTTTGTGACAGAATTTACAATTGATCAATTTTTGTCCTACTCTGAGGCGGAACGAAGATTCTTCGGGGGGTTTCGAGATAAGTTTCTAAAAACTCTGCCATTACTAATTAAGATCTTGTTGTGTGAAAAAAGAATTTTGTGTAGTCATACAGAGTTAATGAGCTCTGATCAAAGTGAGGGCACAATGCACAATCGTAAATACTACAGGACTAATCAAGAAGGAGATCGATCTGTCTACAGTCTAGTAAGGACTTCTGTTGTGCATATCTCTCCATCTATGCACCATCTAACCCTCATAGGGGTAAGAACTCACCTCCACCACCACTGAAAGACGATATCGCCTTGCACATGAAGCTACCCACCTTCTAGGGCATAGGGGATTGTAATATTACTTTTTTATGAAATTGCTACAATAATGAGAATATATCAAGATATTCTAAAGTTGGAGCTCCAGCAATAAACAAGCACAATAAGGGTGCAGCAGCAACACTCAAATCATAAAAACATGAGAGAAATCCATAGCCATTTTATTAAATAATAGCAGCTACAAATGAATACAAGATCTTGAGGAGAAAGGATGCTCTAGATAGACAATGCTCAGTCTCAAAGAACAAGTACATAACCCATGATGAAGTACTACTATACATGTGATCTCAAGCTATGAAAACATAGTTTTATAGAGAAACTACATGCTACATATGTCAAATACATAGATAAACAAATGTATGGCCCAATACAACAATGAGAGTGAATATATCAGCTCTCAGAGACTACCTCTTGTCAATCCTGGAAGGATTGGCAATAAAATACAAAATCTGCAAAATTTTTGAGTTGCTAGGTCGCAGCAACAACTTAGAAATAGAATTGGATGGAGATGGATGAATTTGATGCTCAAAATGAATATGCCTCCTCCAATGGATCTTTCAAGTGTAAGGTTGATCCCTTCACCAAATATCTTCCCCTCCAAATGTATCTACAAAGCCCTACTGCAAATGCTCCTCTAGAATAATGCAGTCATTGGATGAAACTGCGCTGTAGGGAAATGGAATGAGTTGGCCTTGATGCCAAAGTCTACAATGATCTTTGGGATGCCTCCAATCTGATATCTCAAAGAGAAGAGAGACTCCTCCTTTGAAAAATAGCTAAAGGAGATGGTGTAGTGAACCCTCACTGCAACACCTAACAACACAACATTAATCTGCTACGGAATAATGCTATCTTGATGGAGGATGCTTGGCCTCAAGCCTGGATGTGAGAAAAATGAAGAAAAATCCCTCAAGAGACCTCTCAAGAAGGAGAAGGAATCCTAAACATGAATTCCTCTAGAAATTCTTGCTAAGCAGCAAAGAATGCACAATTGTCTAATGGAAAATTGAGATGAATAAACATAAGCATGAGAAAAAATGGTTGCATTTCCCTCATTTTAAACAAATGAAAGCCCATCTCCATGGGTCCCACTCCTATTAGGGTTTCCTCCACCAAATAACCCTTTCCTCATTCATACTGCGCTGCTTCTCTAAGTGGGCTCCACCTCTTGGCCCAACACTATTGACTTGGTCAAACTTGACCTTGTCCACTTGAAAATAACCTTGTTCACACATGAGGGTGTGCAAAATAGCTCCAAAGATGATCCCCTTTCATAATAGGAGGTATTTTATTGAGAATTTCATTATGCATGGGCCTCCTTACCCATTTATTCTCCTCCTAAGTGAAATCAGCAAAAAATAATGTTCCAAATTATTGTCGGAGAATTTTGGAACATTACTGTCCTCTCCTCCCAAATGTTGCTTGTCCTCAAGCAACTGCAAGGACATAACTGGAAAGCCTCCTCTCAAGGCATGGTGTCTATGAATTGTTTGAGGAACATCTTCCTCATGTGGATCCTCCATCCCCCAAGCAATCATCCATGCAAAATGAGTTACCTTCCAACTAGGAAACTCCTGGAAACTGTCCTCCATATTTGGCTCCAGAAAAATAGGTGGGATGAAAATATGCTCGTGGTAGACAATGTAGCCTACCCCATGCTAACCTTCTCTCCACCCATGATAATTTTAGAGAAATTTTTGATCCTAGGCTGCAAAATACTTACGCTCAAGTGGCAAGATGAAGACTAGATCCTCAAGGACCTCTCTTCCAACGCTGCAAATCATGCTGGCCCAAGTCTCTCCATATATGATGAGTTGGAAGTCATCATCATATGGCATCTCATTCCTCATAATGAAACAAATGAGCTTTTTTAGTGGCCATACTATCTCCCATGCTCCCTTTAGAACATGTAGTGCAAAGTGTGTGGGATTTTTCTCCCTTTAAGGACACATCCACCCAATGTGTCTCTCCTCCAATCATGCTCCCAAGGAAAGATCCAGAAATATCAACCAAGGGAACCATAAGGAGAATCATGATAGCTGCCATGTGTAGTAAAGGAGAAGGAAAATGGTCCCTCAAATGAAGCCAACACAGTTTGACTCTCCACTTCCATAGAAAATAAAATGATGGGTGGCCTCCCCACCATTTGCTTGCTGCCCCAATCTCCTGGAGAAAGTGAATGATGTCATGTGCAATGTGAGTATGTTATCCACAGGAAATATCCTCCCCATATTCACTTAGGTAATGATCATCCATAATGGCCTCATGTAGACCATCAAATCTAGAAGGAAGAATAATCCTTCTTTGAGCAAATCCCTGCACATATATGGTTAAGAGATGCATATATATAGAAAAATCATCATGCAAATAAAAAATACTCTCACCATATGTTTTTCTTATATAAATGGAGTGGCTCATAGATGAGTCTTCCCTCATCCTCAATGGGAAAATATTTGACTGTGCTAATTCCTCCATCTCCTCATGATCTATGGAATGCCTCCTCAAGTTCTTCAAGTGGTTCTCCCGATAAGAAGTACAGAAATATAATGTGGCATTCATGGTCAGCCCATGGTTTCTCCTGAAATGTACAACATGTATAGTAAGGAGAATCATGCTCCCAATGGGCATCCTCAATCTCAAGCCCACTCTCCAAGTAAATCTCCCCTTAAACATAAACATATCATCCATACATGGAAGCATAGTACAATAAGAACAAGTTGCCAAATGACAATCGAAGAGTGAATCATAGTTCCTCCCATGGAACCAGCATAATGCATCCTTTTCCTGCATCAAATAAAACAAAAACAAGTGTTCTTCCATCCACTTGTTTGCTGCGATAATCATTTCACAAGATAGAAATATGAAGGTACAATTTGGTGCCAATGGTGCACACCAAGAATCATGTGGATTTCCCCACAAACCACCAATGAGATAGCCAATCTCAATGCTACAAATGGCTTCAAGTACATCGTGATACAATATTAAAGAAGGAATAATCCTCATTGGTACAATACGCTGCTCATACAAATACAAGAAGTACAAAACATAAGGCGAAATTGTACGTTCTCCATCATGCACTAGAAGACTTGAGCTGAAACGGCTCAACTGAAAATGCTCCCTCACTCTAAATGAGTAGTAAGGTGGCTGTGACATCCTCTCCATCATCATCCAGGCTCTGCATCTCTCCATATGCTGATGTATGTCCTGCTGGATGCCCTCCCAAATGAACTCCTCTGCCAAGGCAAGATATGCATCAAAATGCATGGAAAAGAAGTCCTCCTGTGCTGTCTGCAACAAATTCTCCTTGAGACTAGAATCTCTAGTCAAAAATACTTTTCCATGTGAATAGATGACCATATCCTCCACAATGTATCTGTCATCTCTCCCTAGGTCATCAATAATCATGCATGCATCTAGATCCTTGGAGTACTATACCAAGAGTTTAGACCTCCAATACGGATCAATCCTCCCAAGAGACAGCGCTGGTGATCTGGCATGTGTAGCTCTCCTCATGTTGTTGTCTGATACTTTGACATCCCCCATGCCAAATTTCTCCTCCAAACTCTTCACCTCCCCACAATCCAAGAGTGGTGAATCCAAATACAAAATGTCTCTCATCAATGATAGATCAGGTGGCCTCCCTGGTGGAATGCCTCTATGCAGTGAGACATCAATGTTGAGAGTGGAATGGACATATGTTTGGGAAACCTTACCCTTTCTCTCATAGCACAATATAGTCTCCCTCCTCTTTGCATTAGCTCTCTGAAATAGAGAAGGGTGTGTGCTTCTCATCACAAGATGTTGCTCTTCCTCCCTTCCTCCTCCTTCCAGATGCAATGCTGCACAATCATGCTGCTCACTGATTGTGCTTGGACCTCCATGTATGAGATCCTGGGGACTTCCTTGCAAAGCTACAAGAATCCCTCTAGTTGGAGCAAGATCTCCTCCTTCCTCTGCATGAGGTGCTAGATAAACTCTAGAAATGACATCGATGTTGCCCTCAACCTCCTCAATATGAGTGGGCAACCCTCCAATGATTATATTCTCTTTTGAAAAAGAGATCCCCTTGCCTCTTTGTGCCAAAAATGAAGATTTTTCTTCCAATAAAGCATCATGCAAGATATCATCCTCCTTCATGGCTCTCTAAAATGTTTTTGAGTCTATGGTTTCCTCCATCACATGCAAGGGTTTTTTTTGTTTGAATGTGTTTGTTTCCTTCACATGTGTTTTAGAATTACCAAATCTCTTCATCAAAGTTCTAATGAACATTGCATAGGAAGAGGTATTTACATTTTTAAAATTAAATGACTCAAATAACCACCATGCATAGACCTTACCTCCCAAGTGCAGCGCTGCTACTCTGATGGCTTCCTCTTCGGAAATTTGATGCTGCTGCAAAAAGGTGTCTAGCTCTTCTATCCAAGCCCTGGCTGAACAAGTAGGGAAACCATCAAAGATAGATAGAAGAAATCTATCCTCACTATGTTTCTTTTTCCTCCTCACCATGACCTTGCAAAACTCTGGAAAAGTAATATGATCTCTAAACCTCTGGGTTTGAGATTCATACTCATTTAAGGAACCTCTAAGAGTTCCTCTCTTCAGCACTTCTTCTTCTTCTTCTTCTCTCATGGAAAAACAAGCCATGTAACTGCATTGTATGTTATAGGGTGTAGCTGCATGCTCACATCTCCTACAAGAAAATCTAGAGTTTGACTTAGTTTCAAACCCTCTTGGAGATCCTATACCAATCTCCCTCATTAGCTTCTCAAATTCTTCATGAATGCTCTGTACAGATTTTGGAAGAAGCTTTATAAGATCTTCTTCCCTCTTTTATCCATATAATGGAGTATTCATCCTCTCTCTCCTTGATAGCATGATGGCTGAGATCCACTTTCTGGGCCAGAGATCATGCTCTGATACCACCGTAATATTCCTTTTCTAGGAAATTGCTACAACAATGAGAATATCTCAAAATATTCTAAAGTTGGAGCTCCAGCAATAAACAAGCACAATAAGGGTGAAGCAGCAACACTCAACTCATAAAAATATGAGAGAAATCCATAGCCATTTTATTAAATAATAGCAGCTACAAATGAATACAATATCTTAAGGATAAAGGATGCTCTAGATAGATAATGCTCAGCCTCAAAGAACAAGTACATAACCCATGATGAAGTACTACTATACATGTGATCTCAAGCTATGACAGCGCAGTTTTATAGAGAAAATTCATGCTACATATGCCAAATACATAGATAAACAAATGTATGGCCCAATACAACAATGAGAGTAGAGCTATCAGCTCTCGGAGACTACCTCTTGTCAATCCTGGAAGGATTGGCAATAAAATACAAAATCTGCAAAATGCCGGAGTTGCTGGGTAGCAGCAGCAACTTAGAAATAGAACTAGATGGAGATGGTTGAATTTGATGCTCAAACGGAATATGCCTCCTCCAATGGATCTTTCAAGTGAAAGGCTAATCCCTTCACCAAAGATCTTCCCTTCCAAATGTATCTACAAAGCCCTACTGCAAATGCTCCTCTAGAATAATGCAGTCACTGGATGAAACTGCACTATAGGGAAATGGAATGAGTTGGCCTTGATGCCAAAGTCTAAAATGAGCTCTGGGATGCCTCCAATCTGATATCTCAAAGAGAAGAGAGACTCCTCCTCTAAAAAATAGCTAAAGGAGATGGTGTAGTGAACCCTCACTACAACGCCCAGCAACACAACATTAATCTACTACAAAAATAATGCTATCTTGATGGAGGATGCTTGGCCTCAAGCCTGGATGTGAGGAAAATGAAGAAAAATCCCTCAAGAGACATCTCAAGAAGGAGAAGGAATCCTAAACAGGAATTCCTCTGGAAATTCTTGCTAAGAAGCAAAGAATGCACAATTATTTAATGGACAATTGAGATGAATAAACATAAGCATGAGAAACAATGGTTGCCTTGCCCTCCTTTTAAACAAATGAAAGCCCCTCTCCATGGGTCCCACTCCTATTAGGTTTTCCTCCACCAAATAACCCTTTCCTCATTCATACTG